>CATQJA010000870.1:12500-135410 GCA_958295435.1 Mesorhabditis spiculigera
AGTCGGGACCGTACGCCACGTTGATGAGTGAGGAGGAGACGATTGACCTCTTGGAGAGTCTACGAGCACAGAAGCAAGTTTCTGAAGGCCCTGCTGAGCAGCCAGTGGACCCATCGGGCAACCCGGGTGGCAAATCAGAGGAGGTGCTACTTTTTCTGTAGTTGGAGACATTTGTTTATAGACACCCGGTGTCAAGGAGAATCCGCAACTGCAGCACGGAGGTCGGGCGAAGCGTCAGGGTTCCAAACTTCCGTCAGTATCCTATCCACGATGCATCAAGACCGACGGACTGCCGGTATGTAATCTTGAGGAGTAGAACTAAATAGATCAAGCATCATAAAAAACTCGCACCGGGACACGGCGTACAGTCTTTCCCGCTTCATTTTTCAAAGCACCGATGGGATTTTTCGCAGCAGTATATAGGTTTGTTAAGGTTCTAGCAAATCGGCCAAATTTTCGTGCTATCGAATGCCAGATAATATTCTTGAAATAGAGCCTTCCCCGTATTTAGCCAGCGCTTCAAGATCTTTCCACCCATCACCTATAATAATTTTGTTGTGGTCTCTGTCCGTCTGAAGCCGAATTCAACTCGAAGGGGAAAGGAGCTAGAGCTTAGCTCTCTTCGGATTCGGGTAGAGCGTGGTCAGAAACCCCCAAACTGATAAAAAAAATTATGAAAAAGTTTTAGTTTAAATTATTAAAATTAACTTTGAAAGTGGCGCCTTAATAAAAAACGAGTGGCGCCCTCTCCCGGGAGGCCACGCCCCTTTCCCTTCGCCCATCTTCGCCAGGCTCTTTCCCGCACCCAGATCTTTTTTTTGAGTTACTTTCATACTTTTTAATACTTTTTAATTATGTTAATTCGTTATTTAAATCATCTAAAGCCATCAGGAAGGCATTTAGGTAGTTTTTGAAGGGGATTTCAGCCATGGGGGGTATCCGAAGCCATCAGGAAGGTATTTAGGTAGTTTTTGAAGGGGATTTCAGCCATGGGGGGTATCCGAAGCCATCAGGAAGGTATTTAGGTAGTTTTTGAACGGGATTTCGGCTATGGGGGGTATTGATGGAGGTGGGAAAGGATGTGGTCAAGTGGGACATGTAGGGTAGCCCGAAGGCCAGATGGTTCCAGTCGCGAGCGACTGTAACCATCCGGTATTTTACAGGAAGACCAGAAGGCGATCGTAAAAGCCGACGGGCTGCTCGACTGCGAGCAGGACCCTTTCTACAAGGAATTGGGCCTCGAATCGCTCACCGTCACCAAATTGCCCCTTTGCAGTGCCGTCGATCAGAATAAGGTAGACCATGATTTTGCAGGGGAATATACTGGCTGATGAGGGGCTTTCCATTGTACAAAACCCGTTTCGAAAACACTTTTCTCGTGGTATTCATGATTTTCAGAAATTCTGTCGAACCTCCGCGGCCAGCCAGCCAACAAACCCCACTGCAACAACCCCGGCTTCAGAAGGGGACTGGCTTGATCCTCCGGAACCCTGGGCAATGGTCAGCATGGTCGTCGCCTGCAGCGGCGACGCGTTGATGATCATCGCAATAGCCCTCGTCTGGTATATTCGATTCGGACGGCCGGAAAAGGATGATGATGAGGATGAGGATGAGGAGATGGATTCGCACTCACGCAAGCACGACTCGTCCAAGTGGGCCTTTTTCTGACAAGGAATCTAGCCTCTTCTCGCTTGATATGCCAAATACCATTACTTTCTACTACTGGACTCAAAATTTTTTTGAAAATTACATGATGGTGTTGTGAAGGCTCCACTTGGAAAGGAATGGCGGCAAAGTTTTGGTTTTTTGAGAGCTTTTCTAATTGACAGAGAAACACCTACCAGCTAGTATTTTTTCTTAGCTGGAACCCTCCTTTTACTAAGAATAACCTTAAAAAGAAGAAAAGCGCCTCAGGCAGACGAAGTTTTGTATTTTTGTAGGAAGAAAACGGGCGACGACGATGATGCGTGAGAATGAGAGGAGAAGATGCAGCCGCGAGCCCCGTCTACAGCCCCAACCAGCTCTAGACGTGCCGCCTTATTGCATAGAGAAAATTTGCTGGTCCGAGTGATTGGCTTCACCGCTTTTTCGAAAGCGGATCTGTGATTTGTACACCTCTGGAATAAATGGTTTTCCGCAATCACGTCACGAATACAACTCGTCTATATTTTAGTTTTTTTGCCATTACCATCTCACTCTCTCTCGCTCCCTTTCTCCCTCTCTTGCTCTCGCTCGCTCTCTCTCTCTATCTCTCTCTGTCTTTTTCTCTCTGTCTTTCCATCTCTCTCTCTCTCTCTCTCTCTCTCTCTCTCTCGCCCTTTAAAGCCGGCGACGACGACGATGCGCGAGAATAATCGGCAGGGGACTGAGGTTGGAGCTCTATCGCTAAACTGAAAAGATAACGAAAAACGGCGACCAACTGGCTGTATTTTGATAACAAGATTTTTACGTTTTTTATGTCTATGGTTTGTACACTCGCTGGATAAATGGCTACCTGAGATTTTTCGAGTACGCCTGCATTTCATCCGCAGGGTGCGGAAAAATTGAGTGTGACGGAATAAAGGTTCCAAAAACAATTTTTGTTAAATATGCCCTCTGCATTATGATACAGCACGACAGTTGCATAGTAATATTCTGGTTTCGCTAACGTCGAATGAATACAACATAAGCATACACTCAGTTATGACATTTCTGCATTTACATGCAAGCTGAATAAACTTACATCCCCACAAATTAGCATCCCCAAAACAGAATATCCGGTCTTCGATCGAGCTCACTTTACCTTGAAAGGGTCCCATTTCCTAAACAACCTCCATCCTGTGGCCGACTCTTTTAATTCGGCCAAACGTTCAACTTTTCGTTGGCATTGCAAGCTATATTCATCAGCCATTGCGTCGAGTCATCCGCAATATCTATCAACGATTCAAACGAACATCTTCGGTAGGAACCATTTTAAGAGCACTGCCGTTTTTAAGTAGCGCTTTTCAAAAACTAGATTTATCTGAAATTTTCCAGCACCGAATGCCACGCAAGCTGAAACCAACCGACCACTCATTTCGGAACGTCTTCAATGGGGTCTCAAGCCGCCTCCTCCCGATGGTCATCTTCGCACTGTTGATCTCTTCAGTTGTCCCCGCCACAATCCGGTAAACTCATCCTTCTTCTGCTTTTGAGTTTGGGTTACTGCTCGAAACCGGCCCACCATTTTTAGCAAGAGCAGCAACTATGCGCGACTCGCTGACATCGACCGTCACCTCAGAGATGGTGATAAAAGGGTACCGGTTACTGTCTATCAGCCTCAACGACTTATCCTTCTAGTGCCCGAACGATCGTCCGTTTGTATGCTACGTCTTCGACGAGCTCCACCAGGAATATCCTGCATGGCTAAAGCAACGTGGCGATGACAGTGATGAGGACGAGACGAAGGTAATCTGTAATCTTTAAATCAGGAGGAGAAACTAGAAATCAGGTAAATATTGGGAGTGCTTTCCGCTTGAGAGGGAGGGGGTTGGGGTTGGAGGGGATATCAATTATCCCAATTAGGTGAATTCTAGCCCGCATTATTGTGCAATTAGGCGAACTGCATTCTAGCCTGGGCAACTTCACCGAAAGGTTCGATCCTAATGCAGCAGGCAAAATAAAAAAACACACATTAATTATCGAACTTTTTAGTGCGCGCCTTGCGACATAGCGGGAGTGGCTGAATGTCGGGAGGGCAAAGCCTTTAGCGCTGATGCTGCCGATGGAACGAGACTGAAAGGCGAGAAATGTCGTCCAAAATTCTGCGTAGGTTGTTCCGCTTTTCGGGATGAATTTCTGCAGAAGCCTGGTGCGCCCGAGGCAGCTGATTGTATCGCGCCCATCAAAATAAATGAAAACAAAGGTGGGTAGCAGTGCTTTGATGCGGCGAAAAATTGGGTACTTGAGTATTCCGGGTGGGGGAACCGAAGTTTTTTCGACTCAAGCCTAGATTTTTTATTTAAATAGTGGAAGTGTTTTTAAGTTATTTATAGCTATTCCTAAGCATACAAACTTTACAAAATTTAATTAAAAAATTTAATCATGGGTCGAAAAATCAATTTCTTCGGCCCAAAAATGACCCAATTTTCGACTTTTTCAAGCGCTTTTCTAACTTTTTAAAAAGTTTTTGCTATTAAGATAGGCTTAAATTTTGCTAAAAACAATGTGAAAACACTTTATATTTGATTACTATGTCCACCGGGGCCTACAGAAAAAAGTGGGTTCCCCCCGGCGAATTCTTCCCCCGGAATACTCAAGAACCAAAAATTGCGTTTCTAGAGACACTGTTCCTTCCCTTTAACCTGTGCACGCGCGAAATGGTGGCCTCTGGGCAATGCGAAGGGAAGAATCTGTAGGTGACCGTCGGCGGACTGGCACACCGATCTAATTTAGGAGTGGCATCAACTACTCACCCGAGTCGATCCCGCACACGACCCAATACTTCCTGCAATGCGACGCTGGATTTGTCATCCCGCAGTGGATGAACCTTGTAGTAAACCCAAAGTAGAGTTGTTATAACTCAAACAACAAACAACAAATTATTCAAACAACACAAACAGGCACGATTCTGGTCCGACCCTTCCCGCTTCGGGTTGAAGGGCGAGTTGTTGCGTTCCGACATCCTGTATTTCTAGAAAAATCAATAGCATGATCTTTGTTTAGGAGCGTACTTGCTGCTCATGCGGTGGACCGAACAATCAAAGAGACGTGCATCCCAAGCCTTCAGCTGGCAGCTGGGTATTTGCAATCGGATCAAGCAGGATTCGATAAGGACCCTTACGATGTCCTAGATCCTCTACAGCCCAACGTAAAGTGTTAACAAAGCCAAACAAAAAGTCAAAATTTAGTATTGCCCGAAGGGCGGTCGTCAAGCCGGCCAAAAATGCGATCCACTACATCTTTGCATGTCCGATCCGACAGCGATGTATAGATATCCACTTTACATTGATGCTCGTTCAGAAAGTTCTATCCTGGAGAAGGAAACGTGATAAAAACGGCGACCAAATGCGACGAGCAGTGCTTGTTCCCACGCCCCGATGGCCAATATCTTCCGGAATCGTGTGTCCTGTTGGATATCACTGATCAGAAAGGCTCGCCACCATACTACACGCTACGCCGCGCCCTGGTGAATATCCCCATTATATTCTTTGAATTTTCTGAATTGCGGTCGGGACCCTATGCGTCGTTAATGAGCGAGGAGGAGACGATCGAGCTTCTGGAGACCCTGAGAGCAAAGAAGCAAGTTTCTGAAAGACCTCCCGAGCAGCCAGTGGTCCCATCGAGTAACCCGTCGGACGAGGTGCTACTTTTTCTGTAGTTTGAAACATTTGTTTGTAGACATCTGGTGTCGAGGAGAATCCACAACGGCACCACGGAGGTCGGATGAAGCGTCAGGGTTCTTCACTTCCATCAGTGTCCTATCCACGATGCATCAAGACTGACGGCCTGCCGGTATGCCAACTTTGCGAGCTTCTTGAGGAGTAGAAGGGTATCTTGGTATGATTAAAATATCGCATCTTCGAACAGGGTTATGTCCGCCTGAAATTGAATTAAATTTCAACATTCTCCCCGCTTCATTTTTCAAGGCCCATGCCGGCCCATGTTTGTTCAGTTCTAGTAGATTGATCAAATTTCCAATCCATAAAATGCCCGATAATATATTCTTATAATGCCATCAATAGTTATCCGCCATGACAGATTTTCCAGGAAGATCAGAAGGCGATCGTAAAAGCCGACGGGCTGCTCGACTGCGAGCAGAACCCTTTCTACAAGGAATTGGGCCTGAAATCGCTGACCGTCACCAAATTGCCACTTTGCAGTGGCGTCGATTCGAATAAGGTAGACCGTGATTTTGCAGGGGAATATACTGGCTGATGAGGTCTTTTCCATTGTACAAAACCCGTTTCGAAAACACTTTTCTCGTGGTATTCATGATTTTCAGAAATTCTGCCGAACCTCCGCGGACAGCCAGTCAACAAACCCCACCGCAACAACCCCGGATTCAGAAGGGGACTGGCTTGATCCTCCGGAACCCTGGGCATTGGTCAGCATGGTCCTCGCCTGCAGCGGCGACGCGTTGATGGTCATCGCAATAGCCCTCGCCTGGTATATTCGATTCAGACGGCCGGAAAAGGATGATGATGATGACGACGATGAAGAGATGGATTCGCACTCACGCAAGCACGACTCGTCCAAGTAGGCCTTTTTCTGACAAGGAATCTAGCCTCTTCTCGCTTGATACGCCAAATACTATTACTTTCTACTACCGGGCCTACCCTTTCTGGACATTTTCAAGAGGAGTTTCGAAGTCCCTATTTTTGGTAAAATAGCCACAAGGTTGTGTTTTAGCTTTTTCGGCAAATCTAGAAAGAAACAACGCCGCCAGCTAGTATTTTTTGCCTAGTAATTTACTTAATAGCATTAGCTAGTACTCTCATTTAACTAAGAATAGTCTTAAAAAAATGAAAAACGCTTCAAGCAGGGAATTTGTTGTGTTTTGTAGAAAGAAATCGGGCGACGACGACGATGCATGAGAATGAGAAGGAAAGATGCAGCCGCGAGCCCCGTCTACAGCCCTAACCAGCTCGAGACGTGCCGCCCTATTGCATAGAGAAAATTTGCTGGTCCGAGTGATTGGCTTCACCGCTTTTTCGAAAGCGGATCTGTGATTTGCACACCTCTGGAATAAATGGTTTTCCGCAATCACGTCACGAATACAACTCGTCTATATTTTAGTTTTTTTGCCATTACCATCTCACTCTCTCTCGCTCCCTTTCTCCCTCTCTTGCTCTCGCTCGCTCTCTCTCTCTTTCTCTCTCTGTCTATCCCTCTCTCTCTCCCTCTCTCTCTCTCTCTCTCTCTCTCTCTCTCTCGCCCTTTAAAGCCGGCGACGACGACGATGCGCGAGAATGATCGGTAGGGGACTGAGGTTGGAGCTCTATCGCTAAACTGAAAAGATAACGAAAAACGGCGACCAACTGGCTGTATTTTGATAAGATTTTTACGTTTTTTATGTCTATGGTTTGTACACTCGCTGGATAAATGGCTACCTGAGATTTATCGAGTACGCCTGCATTTCATCCACAGGGTGCGGAAAAATGGAGTGTCACGGAATCAAGGTTACAGAAACAATTCTTTTTTAATTATTCCCTCTGCATTATGTTACAGTACGACAGTTGCATAGTAATATTCTGGTTTCGCTACACGCGTTGCCAACGTCGAATGAATATAACATAAGCATACACTCAGTTATGACATTTCGGCATTTACATGTAAACTGAATAAAAATACATCCCTGCAAATTAGCATCCCCAAACCAGAATATCCGGTCTTCGATCGAGCTCACTTTACCTTAAAAGGACCATTTCCTACACAACCACCTTCCTGTCGCCGACTCTTTTAATTCGGCCAAACTTTCAACTTTTCGTTGGTATTACAAGCTATATTCATCAACCATTGCGTCGAGTCATCCGTAATATCTATCAACGATTCAAACGAACATCTTCGGTAAGAAGGATTTTGAGAGCACTTCCGTTTTTATCTAGCTTTTCTCTGATTTATCTGACATTTTCCAGCACCGAGATGCATCGCAAGCTGAAACCAAACGGCTACCCACTTCGGAACGTCTTCAATGGGGTCTCAAACGGCCTGCTCCTGATGGTCATCTTCGCAATGCTGTTTGCTTCAGTTATGGCCGCTCCGATTCGGTAAAGCCTTGTTTTTCAGTTCCTGAACTTTTTCCTTTCGAAAATCGCTCCATCATTTTTTTGCAGGCTCGCCAACGGCACCCAACTCCCTGACATCGACCGTCACCGCAGAGATAGTAATAAGAGGGTAACGGTTGCTGTATCTAACCCTCAACAACATGTTCTTCCAGTGTCCCTCCAATCGACCATTTGTTTGCTACGTCTTCGACGAGCTCACTCAAGACTATCCGCCATGGCTGAGGCAAAATGGCGATGACACTATTGAGGACGAGATGAAGGTGATCTATGGCTTTTTCGGAAAATGGCCGATGGATTATGATTTTCGTCGCATGTAAATGCAGCTGTTGAAATTGAGATGTGAAGAACATTTCAGTTATTGAGAGGAGATATGTTTAAAGAAATCTTGCAAACTGTAATTTCTTAGTGATGACTTGACTATGACGTAATTTGTCCCCTGCTGTCCATGACGATTAACATTCAGTGCGCCTCATGTGCCGTGGCGACGACGGACGTCTGTGGTGACATACCCTTTCAAGCGATTGCTCTACAATCGGAAAGATCCAAAACCAGCCATTGCCGCCCCAACCTTTGCGTACGTTTGGTCATTCCATCGCTTTTTATGATAATGGTTGCAGCCGAAGGCCGCCGCGCAAGTGGATTGTATTGCTCCCATCACAATTGATCAGATTAAGGGTAGCGATATTTACTCCCAGGGCTACTTGATACCTAGCCCGGATTCTTCGAACGAGCCTTTTGAACCCCGCGTTTCATTTAGAGATAATCTACTTCCCCTTCAACCTATGCACGCGCGAGATGGTGGCCTCTGGGCAATGCGAGGGGAAGGATTTGTGCGTAGTAGCAGATGGCTCCCCGGCACTTGCGCCGCGCCAGACACTTGCGACGCGGATCGTATATTGACTTAAACTGTAGTGAATTTGGTAATTCGCTCGATTTTTGTATGTAATTATTGTATTTTCCATGAAAACTTGACTGGAAGTGAGTAACGCCAATCCGGAGCGCTCCTAAAGGCGGCAGGCAAGGTGGGCCGTCGCTTCGCTTCGGTCGCCCCGAATTCGAAACCCTGTACGGGCTTGCACCCATCCGAAGCGACTAGGCCCCGCGTGGCACGAAGCCTTTTTCTAGTCGCAGAGCGGAAGAAGTAGCAATTACCTTCCGTCCAAAGCGAGTGACTCCTAGCGCGCAAAACCATCTTTCTATCGTTTCTTTAACCAGAATCGGACTCCGCGCGAAAATTGCATCTTCAAGTAGCTGAAACTCAGTATCGCGGCGCAAGTGTCGGGCGTAAGTGTCGCGGCGCAAGTGCCGCGGTACCTAGCAGACAGAAGTTTTGATGGCGCAGCGTTTAGGAGCATCAAGGTCTACTCGCCTGACGGAATCCCGCACACGATCAGATACCTTCTGCAATGCGATGCCGGATTTGTCATCCCACAGTTAGTACACCTTGTGTGGCACAAGATCCTACTCACAGGAAAGCCTCACCTGATGCATGATCTTTGTGTAGATTCGTAATCGCTGCTCATGCGGCAGACGACGACGTGCAAGAGACGTGCATTCCAAGCCTTCAGCTGGCAGCCGGATACCTGCAAACGGACCCCACAGGACTCGATAAGAACCCTTACGACGTCTTCGATCCTCTACAGCCCAACGTAAAGAGTTAACAGGACAAACGAAAAGTTAATATTTAGTATTGTCCAAAGGGCGGTCGTCAAGCCGGTCAAAAATGCGATCCGTTGCATCTCTGTATGCCCGATCCCACAGCAATGTATATATTCCCTATTCTCTAAGGTTCTTTTAGAAAATTTTTTCTGGGCGGTTCAACTGTCATCAAAAAAGCAGCCGAATGCGACGAACAGTGCGTGTTCCCCCGATCTGATGGCCAATATCTTCCGGAATCGTGTGTCCTCTTGGATATCACTGATCCGAAGGGCATCCCTCCATACTACACGCTCCGTCGTGCACTGGTCAATGCCCCACTACGTTCTTTGAATTTTCTGAATTCCAGTCGGGACCGTATGCCTCGTTGATGAGTGAGGAGGAGACGATCGATCTTCTGAAGAGTCTACAAACAAAGAAGCAAGTTTCCGAAAGCCCTGCCGAGCAGCCAGTGGACCCATCGAATAACCCGTCGGACGAGGTGATTCTTTTTCTGTAGTTGGAGACATTTGTTTATAGACACCCGGTGACAAGGCAATTCCACAACTGCAGCACGGAGGTCGGGTGAAGCGTCAGGGTTCCAAACTTCCATCAGTGTCCTATCCACGATGCATCAAGACCGACGGACTGCCGGTAGGCAATCTTTGCGGGCTTTTTTAGGAGTAGAAGTAAATAGATCTTGGTGCCATTAAATATTAGACCGGAGTACAGCGTACATAAAATTGTGGCTCTTGTCCGCTTCATTTTTCAAAGCACTGACATGATTTTGGGCAGCATTATAGGTTTCTTAAAGTTCTAGTAAATCGACCAAATTTTCGAGCTATAAAATGCCATATTCTTGAAATAGAGCCCTTCCCCGTATTTAGCCAGCCCTTCCAGATCTTTCCACCCTGACATATTTTCCAGGAAGATCAGAAGGCGATCGTGCAAGCCGACGGACTGCTCGACTGCGAGCAGAACCCTTTCTACAAGGAATTGGGCCTTGAATCGCTCACCGTCACCAAATTGCCCCTTTGCAGTGCTGTCGATCCAAATAAGGTAGACCGTGATTTTGTATGGAGAAAATGCTGGTTGATGAGGGACTTTCGGGTTTCACGGGGGGTTTCCACTTTACAAAACGCTTTTCGAGAAGACTTTTTTCGTGGAATTCATGATTTTCAGAAGTTCTGCCAGTCCGCTGTTGCCACAGAGCCAACCACCAATATACCAAATACCGCTCTCCCTGATGAGGGATTGTTGCTGCTGCTGACTTCTTCGCCGCTGGCTCTTGTCGGCATCGGTGTCGGCGGTATCGTGCTAGTGATCCTGGTGATCGGTGGCGTATGCATGCTGTGCTGTCGGCATCCCAAGGAGCCAATAAAGTCCGAATCAGAGCCGTAAGCTACTATCAACCCTAGACGGTCTCCGCTTACAGACTAACACCGCCGGACGAAGACACGGAGAAGGCGCGAGCGGCTCCGGCTTCGGCTGCGGAGGCCAAGACGATAAATTGGGAGGGTGAGACGGCATGACCGGGTGTCCCAGTAAAAAAAAAGTCTGCAACAATCTTCAAAACTATGTTTTTATTGGACTGCGTCATTTTACAACGCATTTAAAAAGATTAAGTCACGGCCTCTGAATCTCATTAACGACTACTTCCGGTCAGTTTGTTGGGAGAAACTGACCAAACTAGCTCTTATGCAACTTTGAAAAACCGCAAACCTTGCAAAACGTTGGTAAAATAGCGCTGTTAAATAAAAAAAACATGGTTTTGAAAGGTGTTGCAAACTCGCCGTTTCAAGCACTTTCGAATGGTGTAGGTATCGTTCGGATCCGGTGCGGTCCAGATCTCATTGGGGGTTGGTATCATTAGAAAACTTTATAGAGCCACCTGCCATGCAGCCACTCAAGACGTCAACCGTCTTCGGCATGACAGATATCACCAACCTGCTCGAAGATTTTCATCTCTGGGTAGGTCCGCGTTTTTGTGATGCCGAAAATAACATTTTTTGGCGGTTTGTAACACCATTGTTGCCGCATTTCGCACAGTTTTTGGATGTCGAAACGGCGCATTAAAATTATAAAAATTTTGAAAAGCGAAGCTTTTGCGTCGAATGGCCGATATTACATGTCCAAAATGGAAAATTTTTCATTTTAAATTTAAATTTTTGTGGAACTTTCTATCAATAAAAACTACTAAAACACTTTATATAGACGAGAGAAACTAGCTTTTTTTGCCAAAAGGTCCAGCAACCAGCATGGTAGTTACCTATCGGCACGCGCGGCACGCACGGCACGCACGGCACGCACCGTGCAGCTCTTGCGGCCGATGATAATGTCGAATCCCTTGGAATGAGCGCAATTTAGAGAATACGCATAACTTTAGATGAAAAGTTCGCCTCATCCGAATGCTCCAGCAGCCGAGCCAGGGCAGGCGGCCACCCTAAACGATCAGACGGGCATCCTCTACGAGATTCCTGCTTATGAGCCGACCAAGGTAGATTAACGAAATTCAGTAATTGTCAAAAACGAAAAGAAGGAAAGGATTTTTCATTCTTGGCAATACCTCGGGTTTAAAAATTAAGGGTGAAGAATTCGCGGCGAGAAACCGAACTTTTTTCGGCCCAAGCCTAGATTTTTTACATAAATAGTGGAAGTGTTTCTAAGTTTTTTATAGCCATTCCTAAACATAAAGACTTTACAAAATTTAATTAAAAAGGCTAATCTCGGGTCGAAATTTTTTCGGCCCATTTTTTGAAGGTTTTTCTGCTTTAAATATAGTTAAAATTTACTAAAAACAATGTGAAAACACTTTATATTTGATTACTGTTCCCATCAGGGCCGACAGGAGAAAAAGTTGGTTTCCTCCCCGCGAACTTCCCCCCCGGGAATACACTAGAACCCCATTTTTGTTTCCAGCCGGCAGCGAAGAAGTCTGCCCCCAGCCCAACCCAACAGCCATCCGGAATCACGGAATTGCCGGCACTGTTTGAGACGTTCGGCTATCCCACGCCTGATTATGAATGGGTCGAGAATTACAAAGCAGGGGATGTGAGTGACCTTCTTACAAACTAATTGTACATAATTTATGTTATAGCCGATCGTGGTCCGGGTGGGTATTGAAGCAACTTTTCATCCGCTGGCTGTCTGCTGCCAAGCCAAGGGACTGGGAATTGGGGCGTTTAGCGCGGCTTCACTTGCCATTATACACCCCTTCCCAAAATTTTTTTAACGCCGTTCGATAGAGGGTCGAAAAATATAATACTGATTTCAATTTGAACCTAAAATCATGTAAAATAGAGAGGTACTCAAAGTAATTACAGCCTTTTTTTTCGCGGCCCGCGGCGGTAGCTCGGTGAGAGCCATTTGAGAAAGCACACTTTGGATGAGCTTTAGCCGATTAAATTGAGTTTTTCTGAATAAAAACGTGCCGAAAATGAAAAATTCGGAATTTCGGAATTTCAAAACTCAGCTTTTCAATTTGCCCTTTTGAATCCGCTGTAACCATTGGGAATCCTACTATATATAAAAAAATAGTGTCTGTGTGTGTGTGTGAGTGCCACTTTGCATGCAACTTCCGTCAGCGTGTTCCAGCATTATCTCAAGAAGGAGAGTAGTTAGGGGCATGTTTGATACGTCATTAGGAGCGTAATGGTTCGGAGATGACTGCACGCATATAAAATTTATAAAAATCGCCTATTTTCGACATTAAAGCTTAGTTTTTGTTGAAAAATCCGAGACCCTCTTTGTTAGGAATCAATTAGCATACACCGGAAGTTGCGGTAGCCTATATAAAGAAGCCGAGGACGCATTTTTTCATTTTTTAGCATGGGTCGGACCGAATTATGCAAAGTGTAAACTTTCATTGGTCCAAAACAGGGCCAGGGTTGAAAAGTCGCGAAGCGGCTTTTCAACCCTGGTTTCGATTTAAAAATCCAGAAAAACCCATCCGGCCAGCCCACATCGGTCCCCGCAGACGGCTTTTTAAATTTTCTCAACCCATGCATTCTTATAGCCGCGCGCTGCCGGCGGTGTTGATGTCGTGGATCAAGAACCGCAGTCAGAAGCCGAGCTCCGAACTTTCGTGACGGTAAGCTGAAAAAAATTTGCTCTGTTTTCTGAGTATCGCAAACCGCTTGGATTTTAGTCGCTGCACGAGAGGGCGACGCCATCACGGAACCCCGGGGGCGCCGAACCCAACGAGTCGCAAAAGACCATGATTGAGGTAAACTGGAGGAAACGTGGCCGCTGATAACTTGTGACAAATCTCGGTCCCCCACCTGCGCAATGGAACTCAGATTTGGCATAGATGTCCCTTTTTAGGAAAATACAAGAGTTGAAAAACCGCTTCGTGGGTTTTTGGCCCAGCTCAGTCTAACTCACATGGAAGTCAAAAGCGGAATGCTTTCACCAAATGTTAGAACAAGAACGTTAGAGTGCAGTTTAGCCCCCCCCCCCCAGTCGACTCACAACTTCGGCCGGCCACCTGTTGGTCTACAGGTGTGTAAAATATGGCAAAATGTTCGCCTTGCTCTGGCCAGTATTTTGGTATACTTTACTACCCGGTAGGATAACGGGGAGCGGAGATACGGTAGGGGTCGGAGTGAGCGTGACCTTCTTCCTTTATAAAGTGCCCTATGCCCCCCCGCCGCAAATCGACCGGAACCTGCTTTGCACGATAAGCCAAATTTTCGCGCCTAAAAAGTGTTTAGTAGTAAGGAAACGATCATCACCTCGTCCAGCTCCCATTTTCAGCTCCGTCCTGCCAGGGCCAAGAAAGCACCGGCGCTAAAGGTCTGTCCACGATCCCGGGCCCTTCATTCACACTTCCAGGAGGCCAAGGTGAGCCAAAAGGAAATGGACGACGCCATGGCTCTCGTGCCGTCGGCCCTCGAGCGACTGTTCGACTACCGAAAGGCAGCTGCCGGGGAACAAGTGCGGTTTACTGATTTTCTTTAACCTTTGGTCAGTTGGACGCCCAATTTTGTTTTACCCATCGATATGTCGTGATTTTCAGATACGCAAAAACCATTTTAGCGTAAATTTAATACTGCCCGCAGCGCAGGGAACGGGGCATTTTCAGAAAATCATCTTTCCCGACGATCCCGTCCCTTATTCCAGCACACGCCATTTTAATGACATTTTAAACTTTGCAGGCAAACGGGCTCGGAAAAAAATTAAAGTTCGATTCGATTTGACACAATAAAAATTTAGCTTTTTTTCAAATCCAGGCCGAGTTCACCGTCAAGGAGGTGCTGACCTTGCTCATCGGATTCGCCGGCGTGCAACTGAAAGAAAAGACATTGATCGCAAAAATCGACGGCCAAACGACAATGGTTGGCGACATCCATGGACAGGTGGGGGCGGGCTTGATTTCTGATCTGTCGTCTTCAGTGGGACACCCTGCAGCGGGTCGTCTCAGCCGCTGCCCACCGACGGGAACACAGGGATCCGGCGCTCTCCACGGGAGGCGGAAAGTAAGGCTTCACCACTTTCCTAAACGCAAGAACGCTAAAAATTTTCATCAAAAGCACAAAAAATATATATTTTTCGAGCAAAATTTCGCATTTGCAAAGATTTTTTAAAGTACGCCGGCTAAATTGCCCTCGAAAATACAGTTAACAAGGAGACGTTTTTGAGAAATAACCTGTTTTCCTCATGTGCAGAATTTTCTGCCTTGACCCCGAAACCGGTTTTTAATTATGCGAAATGATCGGAGCAAAAACGTTATGAAGGTTTTAAGTGCAAAAAAGACCCAAACTGGATCCATTTCCTCAAATTTTTGCCCTTTACGCCAGGGAAAGTTTAATAACTTTTCTAAACCAATCGTTTTACAAGTTTTGAAAACAGCTTCGGAATCTGCCAAAACTTTGGTATAAAAGGTACTTGGTGCCGTAAGGAAACCCAATCGTCACTAAGAACGTCTCGTCTCTCGTTAAAAAATTGCCTGGGTAGTGATACTCGATTAATTTAGTTTTGTTTATGCTTGGTATCATTATAATCCCCGAGCTCCACTGGACGAAGATTTCACGATATCCTTTTCGAATTACGGCGCATTTCAGGATACTGTTCCTGGGTGACATCGTCGACCGAGACGTGTTCTGTATGGAGTGCATGCTGATGATTATGGTGATGAAGATCGCGTATCCAGATAAGGTTGGTCACCTAGGATTTTGCTTGATTTTTTTTGTATCATTGAAGGTGCTTATCCATTTTTTCACGTTTACTACAAAACCCGCAGATCTTAATTTTGGCATTGCGAAAAATGGCTGTTTTTGGTCAGCCCAGACATTGACGATTTCGAAATATTTTCCTGCCTTTCTAGGGTAGCTTTTTGGTAAACAGGTTGTAATAGCATTCATAGATACTATGAGCTCGTGAGCCCCATTGTAATGTTATTACAGGTGTTCCTCCTTCGCGGGAATCACGAAACGGCGCACATCAACCGGCAATACGGCTTTTTCGATGAACTAGTGGGCAGATATCCGCTAGTACGTATCATTGCAGGGCTTATAAAAACCACTTTCCACTTTAAAATAGCGCAATGTACATTTTTTGGTGCTCATATCCGAAAAATGGGCCTTGTTCATCTTTCCCAAAAAGTCACCTTCCCTACAAATAATTTTTCCGAAAAATCATTATTTCTAAGATTTTTTCTGAAAGTTCGCATTTTGTTAAGTTTGGGCCAAAAAAGCTCAAAATCTGTTCTTTCCAGAGTTTCAAGCTCTATCGAATGAGTTATGTGACGTAGCAAAATTCGAAGATCACTTAAAAGCCACTGTAAACTGAAATGGCTGGGCATTTCAGGCGGACGCCAAATTGCTGTGGGCGGCCTTCAACCGGGTCTTCAATTTGCTGCCCCTGTGCGCGTTGGTCGGCGGCGAACGCCGTGGTCTCTTCGTGGTGCACGCTGGATTTGGACGTGAGTCTTCCTTCAGCCGCCGCATTGCCCCCCAAACGTTTGCAGCAAAATTCGAAAAGGAGGGCCTGGACGCGCTCAAAGATGTGCCATACCCGCTCAGCGAGACCGAAGCCTGGCCGCAGGTTATGGACATGATCTGGTCGGATCCCGAGCCGCTGGCCGATCAACCCGAGTAAGCGCTGTCAAACGGAAAAACCCATCGACCGCATAATTGAAAAAAATCGCGCGAAATTTTGGAGCATCAGCATTTTTACACTCTCCAAAACAAAACTGAAAATGAAAAATGAAACCGCACTAGCTACCGAAAATTTTGAGTTATCGCAGAAAATACTGCTTTCCCAACATTTTCCCCCTTCATTTTCGGTTATCTTTGGGACCCTGTGTCAATTCACATTATGTTTCCGCTGTAAAACTACAAAAAATCCTACAAATTTGCTCACAAAAAATCTCTGCACATTTTTTCGTTTAAGAGTGCTTTGTGCGGATAGTTTTGGGAGTTTCGGTACTTTGCATTTTTTTTAAATCGGTGGCCATGGTAAACTCCCTACAATCTCAGGTACAAGCCGAATACGGCCCGCGGTTTGAGCATCGTGTACCCAAAGGCCGCTATAAGCCGAATGCTTGCAAAAATCAACATGTCCTTGATCGTGCGAGCTCATGAGGTAACCGCCGGCATTCACAACCGCACATCCAGCCCGGTTCAGATCCACCCGTGGGGTTACCAGATACTCAAAGACCCTGCCAAGAAGCCCATTCTCGTGACGATCTTTTCGTCCGCTGGCCGAATTCAGGTGGGGTCAATTTTCTTTTAGAAAAGTGCAGCACGTAGAGCAGTCTCAATAACGTCAACAAGCCATATACCCCAAAAACTAGCTTCGGCATTTCGCTTGTCAATAACTTCTGTTCTTTTTTTTTAGATTATTTTGGGCTGTATATGTCTACGTCTCTTTTTTTGTGCTTTATTGAATAGCGTTAACAGCATCGCGCAAAACATCAAAAATTCCACATAGCTTACCAACCTCATTTCAGGTTTTTTTCTTTTATTCCTTAAAATATAATGTTTTTGTCTAAAACCAGGGTTGAAAAACAGCTTCGCGGCTTTTCAACCCGGGCCCCGTCTAGGATATATGAAACTTTGCATAATTCTTGCCGAAAACCGATGACCAAAAAACGAAAACTACGTCCTCCCTTCCTTTTATAAACCATTTCCACCAAAAATGGAGAATTAATCAAATCACGCTAATTTGACGACTTTATAAGGCAAAACCTTCCAAAACCTTAAACGAATTTAGGAAGTCTATTCAAAGCCAAAAAAAAATGCCGTAAAAACGTTTTTTTGACCCCGAAAAATCCGAGTTTTAATTGGATTCGACTAGAGCAACACAAAAACGTGCTCACGAGTTTAGGGCCGACCCGCCGCGATCCTCCACACGGATTGGGAGCTGCGTTCCACCATTGTTCATCTGCAGCAACCGCTACCTCCTCCAGGTAGTTGTTTTTCTTGGAGGTGCTTTCGTAATACGCGCAATACCGGGTGCCGGAAGAAGAACTTTGTTAATCTTTGCTAAAAATACAAAATTATCATTTTTTTGGTTAAAATTTTAAAATGTAGTTTTTTAAATAGATTTTTTTGGAATTAAACATATGACCTATCAAGATTATTCTCTGAGAACCTAACTGTTACAGCGGCAGGAGCCGCCCCGACGGCCAACAACGCGCTGTCGAGCTGCAGCGAGCAGGCCGTCATTCCAAAGAAGTCGAGCACCAGCCCCGCGCCGAGTCCCGCGGCAGCCATGACGTCCAGCGCCGCGCGAGCCGCTGCCGTGAGCCCTGCCTAGAGCCTCGAAGCTCACGGCGCGCCGCCCTATTGCTTAAAGAACATTATCGATCCGCGTGATTGACACCAAACTTTTTCGTTGTATGATTTGATTTTGATTTGCATCTGTGCTTTGTACACCTGTATTGCACTGGGGAATAAAGAATTACGTTCAGATACGCCGGTATTCCCTTCCGCCAAATTTCAACTCTCCCAACTTCCCAAATCAGCAAAATCAATAAGAGCAAATTGCAAAAGACAGCGGCCATTCCGGATCAAAAAAAAACATCAAAGTATCAGAACCTCATTGATAGGGAGAGCGGCTGCGAACCCGAGCGGTTTCTAAAATAATCGGTTAGTGGTGGCTAGGTCTTGTTGATGGGCATTTCGAACTGCAAATAACCTCTTCGCCTTCCGGAAGCAGGACATCGATTTCAGGACCGTTTTCACGGTGTGGTTCATAGACAGGAAAACGAGTGAGTTCAGCGAGTGGTTGAAGACTAAAAATCAGTTTTTGCAATCGTAACGGGTCGTCAGGGTATATTAGTAGGGACAATGAAAACAAAATTTTGTCAACCTGTGGCCACTATCCGGGCCGTATCGAGCAGTGCTTTGGATGTTTCATCGAGTCCTGATCGCTGTACAAGGTCGAGACAGCGCATAATCTAAGGGTGTCTCTATTCCTCTCGCTCACTCTCCGTCTCTCTCTTTGTCTCTCTCTCGGACTCTCCCGCTCGCTCTCTCTCTATCTCTATCTTCCTCTCTCGCCCTCTTTCCTACCTCCAGGAATAGGGCTTCGATAAACACCTGGATCAACAGCGCTTTGTCGTGGCTTTTCAAGCTAACCGCAGCCTTGCGCCTGAAATCGCAAAACGTAGTTGAAACCGATATTAAATCTTATCCTGTGCCCACCGCTACCGTACCTTTGCTGACGCAGCGACCAGTAGATGAGGGCATAAAAAGATAAATTTACGACCGGCATCCCGTACTGGATAACTGCCACAATGGTAGTAGCGACCGGGGATGGGGTGTTGGTGGGTGGGGGGTGATTTGGGATCGGTCGCTTGGGTCCCAGCACTCGGAGACCCATGATGATACAGAGAATTAGGAAGGCAACAAATATTGTGATCGGCATCCGGCGCCTATGAAAATGGTTTTTTTTTGCTATGATCAGCACTTTGAGCGTTTTTTCATTATTGATTTGTCTAAAACATGCGCTTTACGTAGATTTCTGTAAGAATTGAAATTTTCTCCTCTTCTAAAATCACCCAAAATTGGTAGTTTAAGAAGTGATCCTACAAAAATTCTCTTACTTGGTGAAGATGCGCTGCAGCGGGTAGGCGACAAAAACGGCGAATCGGTTCAGCGAGATCAGGGAAATGAGGATAAAAAGAGCTTGATCAGTAGCGTCAAGACCGTAGGAACCTAACGATATAGGCTTGTACAAAATGTATGCATTATTACAATGGTAGATTGCGTCGTTAAAGGTATGATTATGGGTTTTTATGGCAAGTAATTCTATATGAATTTTGCCGAGCCCGCAAGACGCGAAGTGCGCAAGCTTGCGCGGTTGCGCGTCATGATGAGGCCAAAATCCATAGCTGCCACTTGCCTGTCTCTTTAATGGAAAACATACCAATCACCGAATCCTGCAGCCACTCGGAAAATGGGAAACCACCCCATCCAAATATTTGCTGCGGGAAGATCTGAAGCCAATGCTGCAAAAGGTGGAGCCAATCCACGACGGCCAGGCAGTAGACAATTTGGTAGAATGGGGCCTGAAATGTTATACTTGAGGGGAAGTATCGTACCTCGTTGAACGTCTTCCGCCCATAGATCAGGATCGTCAGGAAAAAGGTCACCGACACGGAACCGATCGTTAGGGCGGTGGTGTAGACTATTGGAAAGATTAGGGGGGCCGCTTCAGATGTGGCCATCGATTTTTACTATACAAAACGGTAGTAAGGAGGCTCTATAAGGTAAAAATTTATTGATGGAGTCATGCACTATAGAAAAGTATTTAGCGACCACCAGACCCATTAAAAATTTATAACCTTGCGAACTACAGCTAAAATTTGAACGATAAGAATGGATTAACTTTTTAAAATTGTTGACGATGTAACGGTTTAGCTTTACCGCGTTTTTCTGGGGTACTAACGCACCGGAAGAGCTATTTATGAGAAAAATACCGGGCACAGGAAGTACCCAGGCCCTGGCCCAGTGCCAGTGTCATTTCGCGGCTAAGTGCCCAGGCGAAAATCGTTAACCGCCAATTTTCTGGCTATCGCCAACTTTGCGGCGACACTGTAGTCGAAAGTTTGGATAAAAATAGAATTTCGTAAGTAGCCATAATTTTCTGTATAGTCTCAGGTGATCAGCCGCATCTTAAGATAGCTTTCAGAGAGTTTGGTAAGTGAGATTGCCGATGTCCAAATTTTGTACAGCATCATGCTCCTTTTTAGTGATTTTTGCCATGAGTTTGAGTCAACTGTAAGAACATACGAAAAATGGAGTTTCCAACCTGTTTCTCACTTTCTCTATCTCTCTTTCACTCATTCTCTCGCTCTCGCTCTCTCTCTCTCTCCTTTCTAGCTCTCTCGTTCTCGCTCTCCCTCTCTCATTCGCTCTCTCATTCGCTCTCTCTGTCTCTTTCTCGCTCTCCAGCGAGAAAGGCACGGCAAAGAAAAGCACGTTTATATGTCGTATAAGAAATTTTTATACCGAATAAGAACGTTTATTAAATTAAAACTTTAAAAACACATACACTCATCATCAGAAAGCCGTCGCGGGGTTTACCGGTAAACATGGGGTGGGTGGGGTTTCGGGATTTTTGTAATAAATGAGATCGTGCAAGAACGAGACTAGGCTTGGACCCATAATTAATGCAAAATGTGGCTGTAGGGGCTTGCTAGAAACTTGACATTAAAAGTATATAATGGCAAAATATTGTTATATTTGGAGCTTATATAATCGCGTCCTCGTCGTCGATGCATCGGAGTTCTTCCTGGAGGAGGCGTTTGTTGCCTAAAACTGAAGGTATAAGTTGAGGGGTAAATTTGAAAAAGCCTTCACCTTAACTGACTTAACTAGCTTATATCTTTCTGTAGTTGATCATTATGCTCGTCAAAATTGTCAAAAACGAGCGGAAATCGTAGTTTTATAGCTTTTTAAAAAGAGAATGAGATTGTAAATGAAAATTTTTTTTTAAGTGAGATTTTTAAAAGTACCAAAATCACTTGTAAAGCCATTAAACTGTTTGTATCTTACCTGGCGGTGGTGATAGTGGGTCCCTTTCTTCTTCCAAATCCGATAGCGCCGTGGACGGCCTCGTGCAGCCGGACAGGTCGCCGCTGCTCAGCGCGCTAAATAGCGGTGATACTCCGGTTTTGAAGGCCGATCTCAACGCCCTAGAAAAGGCCGAAAAATCCTACCACGAAGTGTCCCTCGTGTAAAAGTTGAAAATGTTGTTGTTCGGCCGGCAGTTCGTGTACTTCTTCTTCTGGTCGGCGTGGTTGGGCGAGGCACAATTCGAGGGGCACTCCACGACAATTGACGGCGGCGGTATCGAGCTGTTCAGCGCGTCGGGGTTTTGGGGCTAAAACAGGGAATTTCGGTCAAATTTCATAAAAATTACAAAAAAAGATAGCATAGCATCACAAGCGTACCTTAATGCCGTTAGGAAGCGGTGAGTTGGGGTAGCTGGTTAGTATCGATGGCGTAGGGGTGCTCTCCATACTCCTGACCTCGTCAAGCCGGTGCTCGTGGTGATCGTGGCAAAAGTATTCGGACGACTGAAAGTACGAGACGTTACGGGTTTGTGCGGTTAATCGGAATTTTTCGGATTTCGAACTAATCTTTGGCTAAATCTTGAATTCATCGCGCCATTACACGCGCCGCAACCCCCAACGAGCACCCGCGCCTTTCGATTGCGTAATCGATTACGACGTGCTAATCCTAAGGGAAATCTCACCCAAGAGTAGGCAATACCATGCTCGTCCCTTTAAAGCTTTCCATTCTGGTTTTTAGCGCAATTAACCTTTTAGATCCTAGTACTCACATTTCGACTGCTCTTATAGTACTCGGCCGCCGAACTGCTCGGCGTCTTCACCGGATACGTGCAGTTGAACAGGTTGTAGTCGATCTGGTAGGACCCGTTGCTGCGCTGGTAGGTGACCAACTTTCGGAACCTAGTGCAAAAAGTTTTACAGACAAAAAAAAATACAGTATACCGGTGGCCCCACAAAATTTCGGTGGGTAAATAGCTCGTCCTCGCCTGGGCCGTCATTCCGGTCGACTCGACAATTCCCTAAATCGATTTTTATATGGGTTTCAAGGCCGAGGTATCAAAAAATCTTGCTGCTTGCTGTCGCCATATCTTTGAAGGGCATGTTCAGGGACGTTTGTTTTGGGAAGAAAGCAAACATTTTGGCCGCGGCCGGGGGTCGAACCCGGGCCTCCTAATCGGGAGGCGCAGCCGCATCCCAGTCAACCCCAGGTGCTACCTGGCGAGGGGTCGAGGGGGCGCCCCACCCCGGAAAGAGGGGAATGGCCTCCCACACGGCACGGGCAGGCAGCGCGCGCGGACCCTACGTGCATAGGGTGTACACGTTGGGACGAGTATACGGCCCCTCCCTGAACGTGCGCTTTAAAGCGTCAATTCCAGTTTTTGTTCTTACAATAATGTATCGAATAGCTAATTTTTATTTTTAGTTTTGGGCCAATTTGTTACGCTTATAACGACTTGTTACGCAATTCCCAGACGCCCACCTCCAGCAAAACAATAATCTCAAATTGCGCAGACGAAAGCGCATGGGCTGCATATTCATACAATGGGCTCTCCTTGTCGATCACGTGGCATAATGTGGTGGGCCAGACCTAGAGAAGAGAATAGGCATTGTTCCCAGTAAATATCCCATTTCCGCATACCAGGAATATCCGGTCGTCGTCGGTGATGCTCGGGCCGACCTTCATCTCGTATTGATGCAGGGGTTCGATCTGGAATAATAACCGTAGATTTTTTGCCAAATAATAGGTTTTTTATAAAGACTCCAAATTGGGGGTCTGCTAGCAAAGCCTATATTTTGCAGGAATTTTTAGATGATTCAAAATCTGTTCTTAAAATTGAGAACAAGCTCGATTTCCAACTTTGGGGACGGTTTTGTAGCTTGTCGTAGTTCAGATCTTATAGCATTTTGCTATATTGGTTATGGTTATTGATAAGAAATTTGTGGTTCCAGATACCTCTAAAAATCTGGTAAAATACTTTTTTTTTGGGAAAAATCAGGCTACTATCAGGCTGCTATTTGTATAAATGGCTATTTGGAGTGAGAGATAACAGCAGAGCTACCCTAAGCTTTATGAAAAGTTTTGTGCCGTTTTTTCCGCTTGTTGGCAAGGTTTGCACAATGATTTAAAAGCGTTGAAAAGATTTAAAAAATGAAGAAGGTGAGGGCCACACTTAAAGTGGGGCATTTTTTAGAGACACAGATCTCTAAAGACGATATTCAAAACGGACACAACGATACCATCATTAACGTTCAACAGAGCGTATTAACTCATTTTTTGGATTGAGACCCACCTCGCCCTCACTCGTCTCACGGTCCGTAATGAATTGGAGCCGTACGTGTGCTTCCACGAGATGCGTATTCCGCATGTCTCCGACCCGACAAAGGAAACACAGCTGACCGTCTCGGAGGCAGATCACCGCTTTTTCACTGGAAAATTGGTCGTTTTAGAACCTATTGTAAGGCATACCTAAATATAATAGTTTCCGCCCGTTTCTTGGGTCTTGCCATTTTTGCAAAAACGAGTCCGACCATGAAAGATTGGATCAAGAGCCCGCAGATGCATTGGGTACAAACTACAAGCCCAGCAGTTTTGCACTCGGTTGTTGTGTATCTAAAAGGTATCGAAATTAATGCTCATAGTGTTAGGGACTCAGAGAGAGAGAGAGAGAGAGAGAGAAGAGAGAGAGAGAGAGACAGAGAGAGAGAATGAGAGAAAACGCCCTCATCCCTACCTATGCCCATATCCTATCGTATGATGCGTCTCCACCGCGAATAGGAATGACGCGTAGAAACCCTCTAGGTTTGCGATACATTGCGTATGGTTAACGTTCATTCCGGCCTCCATCAGCTGCTCCGGCAGATCGCCGTGGAACCACGCAATCATATAATACAACGTCGCGAAGAAGGACCAACTAAAATGATTCCAAACGTCACATTTTAAGACTTCGAAGGGCCGAAGCGTGTCATTTCTTCGGCTTACCTGCTAATAAACACCAACGCAAAAATAACAAACATATACCGCCACTTGACATCAATCATGGTAGTGAAAATATCCCTAAAAAACAATTTTTCAGTTTGATTTCGAAATTCGAGGTATACCGTAAATACTGTCTATCCTTTTTCGGCACGTTAGCGTTGTACACATTACAAACCCCGTTTTTCGAGATCAGCCGTGATTTTTTCATCTGGAAATATGGTTTGGTTAGGTATCTTTTCATCTGATTACGCTATGTAATTGACTGATTGGATGACTACCTTTTTCGTGCTCTTCCGGGTGAGCGGCGACGAATTCCGACGTGCCGTAAGGGCGAGGGTTCGGAAACTTTCAGAGAAGGCATCTGGAAGAATGGGTATTGGAGCGGTTAAAGGGTCGTGCAAGTGGGTTTTCATAGGTTTTTGTTTGTTGATATATTATTTTTAATTAGATTTTGACGACTACGTGTTTGACCTAATGACACGGTCTATTCTGGTTTGTCCACATTCTAGGGAAACTGTGCAACATTTAATTTAATAGCTGATATAAACTTTTCGGCGGCCCCATTAAATTAAAATTCACAAGGCTACTAGCTAGAAAAACGACTTGAAAAATAACACTACCCCGTCCCATACCTGAAAAATTGGTCCTGGAAATTTTTCGAAATATCGATTCATCATCAAACTCGAACATCGAAAGGTTGAGAAATATCCCAGACCGGGAAGCCACAAATCCCGTGCGCTTATCCGAGCTCAAAAGCAAAGATGCTCAAAGCCCGGCGCGCATTACCAAATCGGGCGGCAAATATCAAATTTCCCGGCCCAGGGGGCTTGTTGCCCGAATATCGCTTTTTTTTGCGCGTACGCTCTCTTTCTCATCTTTCCCTCGCCCGCCTCCTCCTCTCTCTCTCTCTCTCTCTCTCTCTTTCTCTCTCTCTCTCTTTCTCTTGTGCCCGCTTTGTATAGAATTGCGTCAAGAGGTGTCCGGCGGATTTACTTTTTCTATTCGGCGCCCCGCCCTGCCCGCGTTTTCTTTGTTTTTAATTGTCCCCCTCCATCCGCCACGCCCACTACATAGAGATATATTTTTGCCGGGTAGTACCAGGTAAAGAGTCTATTTTTGGGTGTCTGGAGCGTTTTGGGGATTATTTCTGGGGTGTGGATAGTATTCTCATGGAGTCTGGGCGTTTCTGGAAGTAGTGTGTGACCCGGGATGCGTCAGAGGATTTGTAAGGCGGAGATCTGTTTCGAGGGGCAAATGATATGGTTCTGGAAATCTATGGCTTGAAAATCTGATTGAAAGCTTAATAAAACGATGAAAATGCCAGGAGGCTTTTTGAGGCTCATAGTTAGTTTTGCCAGCCCAACGAGTTTAAATGGTAATTCTGTAATATATTGCGCAGCCGTAATTTGGGCTTTAGCGGAATTCCCTCCCCCTCTCTCCTCTCCTCTCTCTCTCTCTCTCTCTCTCTCTCTCTCTCTTTCTCTCAATCTCTCTTGCTCCCACTCCCTTTTTTTCTCGCTTTCTCTCTATCTCTTTCCCGTTCTCTCTCGCTTCTTTTCTTTCTCTCGCGACATATCTGTCTGTCACTCTCGCATTAGCACTTCTGGTCATCGCACTCTCTCTCTCTCTCTCTCTCTCTCTCTCTCTCTCTCTCTCGCTCTTCGCTGTCTTTCTCACTCATCTCCCGCCAGAATATTTGATTGATGAATTTTGAGGTGTTCTATTAAAAACACCTAACTCAATTCCAGACTTCGAATCAAAATTTTCATATTTAAAAGCAGTGCGACACGCGGAAAAGAGGAAATGACAGCCGTAAAGAAGCGGATGCAAAGCTGTCTAACATCTAGTATTAAGTGCTGTAATCATAGACTAGGATTCCGTGATTGCCGGTGCTTCTCACCCAAACAAACCCACCAATGGACAGTCGCTGCATTGGGGAGACTCGGCTCAGAAAATCTTAAAATCCGGGAAATTCGAGCATTCGGGGGTCGGGGAAACGGACTTCACGGGGCCGCCCGGCAATCCGGAATTCGGGCCAAAAAATGGAAATCCGGTGTGGTAGGGAAGGGGGCCCTTCTTTTTGGGGCTGGGCAGATGGCCACGAGGGACTAATTTGGCGCAAATTCAACGACTATGTGCTTTTAGCACCTCGAGGATGGGCATCAGGCGGATGCACCGGGTCGGAAAAACCGAAATTTTGGTTTGGAAATTGTTAGGAAATTGGTTAAAAATGCACAACTAGCTTTAAACGTTTGAATGAAGTTATGAGTGCATTACGGAAGAGCCATAAAAAGTACGTTGGGATGTTCGGAACCTGCCTGACACTATGTAAAAAAAATTTAAAAGAATGCAAAACAAAAAAAACGCGTAAGTTTCGTCTTAAGGGTAGTTTAATTACTTATAAACTGTTCATTTGCATCATTCTCACGATCCCTGAAAGTTACAACATCGAAGCTAAACCCTCATTAAACCTTAACAAAGTCGCAACAACGGTAAAAACGTCGAAATTACCAAATTATCACAATCTTCCCATCGCGTGGAAATTAAGAAAATTTTGAAAAAGCCATTTAAACGCTTAAAAGCCAAAAAGGACGCGATGGATCCCTGTTTCTGTATCCCAGCTCCCGGAAAGCAGGAAGAAAAGCATAGATAGGCTGTCATTCCCAGGCACGTGGATTAGTATCTAGCAGTGACAATTGGTAGTTGCGTTCTCCTTTCACTAAAACTCTAATTGACAACTTTTTACATTTTTCACCACCCCGCTGCAGCCCACTCCGCGCCACTACCACCACGGCACGGTTGAACAGACTGCGCCGGCGCTCAACTGGCATAGGCTAAAAAACTGGAAATTAGCGGCTAAACGGAAGTGTGGACATTAAAATTGAAGGCGATTTTGATGGGAATGCCGTCATACAGGGTGGCCCAAAAAAAACAACAGGTTTGGGCTCGATTATCTCGAGAACCTTAATGAATTCATGGTGGGTTGATGGCTGAAGACCACTTTCTCGGCCTGGAAAAGAAATAAAACACAACTTGATTTTTTAGATTTTTGAGTACGCAACTGTACTATTGACGCTGGTTACGACCGAAAATTGTGCGTTCTTGAACGGGTGGTGGGAAAATTCTGATTTTTGGCCTAAAAATAGCTGATGTTTGTAGAAATGTAATGGCAAAATCTTAGAATTTATCGAGGTCAATTTCATTTTTTTAGAAGCAAAACAAATTTCACTATTTTGCATCTTTTTACGTTTTAATTCGCAACTCGCTTCAAATTCTCTGCCCATGGCTGATCTTTTGCAAATGGTGTCTCCCAATGATAATCTTTAGCACAACACCAAAATTTACCTGATTCTATGGTATTTTAATATTGCTTGCTAAAACGTGCCCCAGAGGGATACTGTAGTTTTGGTTTTTCGCGTTTTTCTTTTTATCGTATGCTGCGATTTTGCTTAAAATTTTTCCATTGGTAAACACCAGTAAGGGTCACCTATTGGCCAAAGATCGTGGAGTTCTAGCCATATACCTTCCCAAAATATGCAAAAAACTTATTTTTGAATTTAGCCACAGAAATTTCTAAATACTTCGATGCATCGGACTAAAAACTACTATTATTTGTTTTCCCAAAAGATCGAAACGTTTCTATGGTGAAAAGAGCGAGAAAACGACGATTTTCTGTTTTCTACCGTAACCCGCCTGGAGCGCGGTTTAGCATGCCAAGACAAAATGCCATAAAATGCCTATTTTTCTATTCTAGACTGTTCACTGGGCGATTGTAAGAGCACCTACAAAAAATTACTTGATTCCTGTGGTAAATTACAAAGTTATGAGGGAAAGAAGAAAACCCTCCTCGGGGCCCGATTTTGGACCCGAGGCCCCGGGCCGAAAATCGAATTTTTGAAATTGAAAAAGGCACCGGGGTTTGGTGGATACAATTAAAGCACGCATCGAACTGTGTATGGGAACAGAATTCTGGAATGATCTGGTTGAAGTTAATGGTTCATTTTGATTTAAAACCCGTAAATAACGTTTTTGAAAAGCCGACTTTGGGGTGCTCTTCTAAATTCGTTTGCCATGAAAAGGCTTTGTATTTGCATGGGTTCTAGTTGACTACCCAAGCTTGGTCTATGCTAGAAAATTCGAGGCTACTAGAGCTTCGAGAATTTTTTTACGTTGCCTCGAATTCGGGTATATTTGGGCTCTTTCATGAATTTCTTCTGAGAGATTGGATGGCCCAATAAATTAGTAAATATAATCTTAGAATGCGCCAATTAAGTAATATCAAATAAAATTATGACAATAATTTTAGCCGTGCAAATGAATTTTATAGACTGACACGAAGGTCTGCGAAATAGCACGAACCAACCGTTTTGGAAGCGCTAAAAGACAACCTTCCAAAGGGGTACGGTAGCTAGTAATTGTCTACATGATAGATGGACCCCAGTCCTACACAACCAAGCAAAGAAAACACCGAGGTTCTATTCGGAACTTTAGTAATATTTTTCCAAAGTTCAGTTTCGTGACCTCGAAAGAATCCATGACCAAGGGGTCGTCGAAAAACTCAAAAATCCGCGAATCTGAAAAAATTATTTGATATTTTCGCGGGATTGTATCGAGCCTATAGACATGCTAAAACAGCTTATTTTGAGGTTTCCACCACAGGTTTTTGTAATATTCGAAATTTACGAAATTTCTCCATATTAAATTTGAGCACGCTATAACTTGCCAAACTGACCTTCAAAAATTCCAAAATTTTGCATGTATCTATCTAATGCCTACAATATTTTACACAGCAAAAATTAGAAATCCCCTGCCACAGGCGGCTGAGAAAAATACAAATTAAACTTCCCCGAACGCACAGTTTTCGGGTGTCATTTGTATTGATACGTCGCCAAAAATCGAAAAAATCAAGTTGTGTTTAATTTCTTTTCCAGGCCGAGAAAATGGTTTCCAGCCATCAACCCACCATGGATTCGTTAAGGTTCTCGAGATAAACGCGCCCAAACCTGTTGTTTTTTTTTTGGGCCACCCTGTAGAAAAGAGGGACACCTAACTGTAACCCTCTTTTGGTCGAAGTGGAAATTCCGTACGTGAGATAGCACATTTTGTGCAGAATTTTTTGCTGATTCCGAATCCGTTTTCAAAAGTTGCGGAACCCCTCAGATAAAAAAGTTACAAGCGTTTTTAATACCCAAAATGCCACAAATCGCTTACTTTAAAACGTTCTAAAAATTTCGTAAAATACTTTTGGGAGGAAAGTAAAACATTTGCCGGGGTACAAAAACGTGCTCTTTCGAATGGGCTATCTCACAAACCCGTAGCTCGAAATTTCGAAAATTTGGAAAATCGACCATCTTGGGGAAGGGTCCGCCAAACAAAACTTTTTTGCAAATTTCGAGCTACGGGTTTGTGAGATAGCCCATTCAAAAGAGCACGTTTTTTTTACCCCGGAAAATGTCTTACTTTGCTCCCAAACCTATTTTACGCACTTTTTAGAACGTTTTAAAGTAAGCGATTTGTGGCATTTTGGGTACTAAAAAAGCTTGTCACTTTTTAATCTGAGGGGTTCCGCAACTTTTGAAAACGGATTCGGAATCAGCGGAAAATTCTGCACAAGATGTGCTATCGCACGTACGGAATTTCCACTTCGACCAAAAGAGGGTTACAGTAAGATACCGACACTTAAGAGGGTAATGCTCAAAATGCGACATTCAACGTAGTGATGCTCAAAATGCAGATATCCAAGACGCTGATGCTCAGAATACCGACATACGAAAGGGTGATGCTTTAGATGTCGGCATTCAAATGGCTGAGGTTTAAGATGCCGACCCTCAAAAGGGCGATGGTGAAAATTTTTTGAAAACTTTTTCTGACTTTCATGAAGCCTAGCGGGATCGTTTTTGCATCTTAAAGCTTTAAAAGTGGAATTTTCAAGTTGGAGTTGTCGGAAAATGCGAGTCTAGCTTTATTCAATCAGTTTCCATTTCTGAAAAGAAACTAGATCCACAGCATTTCCAGATATAAATAGCTATCCCAAATCAACGTCAAAGTAAGGAAAAAATGTCAAAACCAAACCTCCCAAGAAACCAAATGAACAAAAAGCTCCGAAAATATTTTCTCGTGGAAAACAAAACAAAAAGGACAACCCGAAAATGGCCGAGGAACGTCAACTAAAAATGCTTTCGCTGGGATTGACGTCCCACCCCTGGTCCCGCCTAGATATTCAGAATTGGACTCGGGGAATCCCCCCTCGAAAAAGACGATGAGCCAATTAGACGCGACGATCAAATAAACAGTGCCAGCCTCGTTCCCCTCTCCTTTTCGTTCTCTTGCTCCTCCTCAATCCCGTAAGAGCGTCACCCCTGCCATCCTCTTCCCCTAAATTGCACCCGATTTCCCCTTGGATTTTCCTCTAGACGTTCAATTTTCACCCCGGGGTGACCAGAGAATGGATGTTGGAGAATGAAGTTTGCTCGGGTTTCCGGTCAATGATTGGGGGAATTACGTACTTTAACAGCGCGCTGAAGCCAAGAATTCGATAAAATTCCGAAAATCTATTTATTTAGGGTTTGACCGGGTCGCAAATGTGGCTAATTAACATAATTCACAACTTTAAACTGGGTAACATATTTTTGACGTCTCGACCGAAGAAATGACAAAGTTTAGGCAAAATCGGCTATAAAAATAAAACCCAAAGAAAAAACTAATTGATAAGATTTCTATCCTTCATTTTGTTAATCATTTACAAAATAATTCTTGGAGAAAATTCGTCCATATTTGCATAGCGGTTTCGACAAATTGTTTATGAAAGTTTGTATATCCCACGTTCGGAGCTCATATTTATTTTGACTTTAGGTTTTTATAGTTACTTCTAGATTGTTCAATTACTATTCAATCTTAACTCCTGAATCCTAGCTTAAACTAATTTTTTTGGTAGTTTTTTGGTAGCTTTTGGTAGTTAAGTTTACAGTAAGCTGCTTGGTCATCATAGTTTCCGGAACTACCCGATTTTGAACCATTAATGACTAACCAAATATCTATTTTTGGTTTCGGTTTTAGCACCAGCATCATCTGGCTTCTTTGCTAATTTCCTGCTAAATATGTCGACGACTGAGGTAAATTTAGCTCGTAAGACGTTTCCCGCTCCCGGGGGGAAAAAGCGGCGCCAAGAAAAACGAGACAATTTCCGGCGGGAAACATCGGGTGATGCGTAATCGGAGATTCTGAGCAATTTCGAGGTGACGGACGCAGTATACGCGCCGCGTGTCGCGGTCCCGCAAAATTTGGAAGCAAAGTAGAAAAATCCAAAATACAGCGCTGCCAAGCCTTTTAAAGGGCCTGGGAAGGCATCACTGTTGATCTTATTGTCGATGGCAGCGACAAGCAACCCACAAGCCACACGCCTCGCATAAATCATAACTTTCGGCAGTCTGTCCTTGCCAATCCTTTTAAAAAATAAAAAGTCCGAACCAGAATAGCTTGACCAAAAACCGCCAGCAAATGTAAATTGGTCTGTTTCGACTGGCGGTAGGGCTGGTAGGGGGGGGGGGTGCCCTAAAAATGGAAGGGTCCCATCGTGGTCTAATTGCGAGAACGGCTAGGAGGTGGGGCAGACGCTGGCCACGAAAGCCAAATTTGCATATTTTAGGGGGCCTTTTAAGAGCCATGGGAGGGCGTTGGGCATCGGTCCAGGAAGTTGCAGGTTTTTCGGGGGAATTTGCAGCAAATTTTAATGGCTTAGGCGGCGGGGGGAGGGGTATTTTCGAATGGGTCGATGATCAAAGAACGGTTTATGGAGCAAATTGCCGGAAAAAATTTAGGGAAGCCAAATGGGCAAAAATCTTCGAAATTAAATTTTTTGATTTAATGTGGTTCTTAAGTTGGGACCAAAAAGGACAAAAATCCCTTTGTATGAAGATTTTACATGAAGGATGTAAAAAAAGTCAAAATCGTTTAAGCCATGATAATCACGCGTTCAACCCGTTTTATAGCGCTAAAGCCATCTAAAGCCACTCTGCCCCAACCTCCAAAAGCAATTTCGGAGGAACCCAAGTCTTCTTCTGCCCTTTTTACGCCAAGAAGTTCCCGTCTAATTGAACGCCCCGCTCCAACTGACAGCGGCAAATGGGGAAACTTTTGGCTTTTAAGGTCTGCAGCCGGGGCAATATTGAGACTTTCGAAACCAAGAGATGCGGGTAAATTCTAGGAGTTTCCAGAAAATTCTTTACCTGCAATCGAGGTTCTCCGAGGCGGAGGGCTGACTGTACGACCATTTCCGATGAGGGGAGTGGTTCCTGAAATTAAAAATGATTAACATACGCTATTTCAAAAATTAACTTTCTCGAAAACTCCATTTTCAAAGAACATACTTTGAAAAATTCCCTTTTCAAAATCAGGGATATTGACAACCTGCGTTAAGTTAACAATAAAATAACAATGCAAATTTCGTAACCTGATTTCGAAAATACGACTTTTCTTTTTAAAAACATTTTTTAAAAAGTGATTTTTGGAACCATGACTTGCGGAAGATGAGTTTTCAAAAATTGTATTCGAAAGAACGATCGTCTGCCTAAAAATATCAACCTATGATCAGCAAACGTAATTCAAAGATCCACTATTTAAAAATTTTCGCGAAAGTGACTTCACGGCTCCTTTAAAATCCTTAGCGAAAATCATGATCTTATGCTGTGATACTTACCTATCCCAATCGACGCAAATCCACCCATACTTTTCCTCCGTTTCCGGGCGCTCCGCAGCCTGGCCATCTCCGCGCAGTCCGGCACGGCCAGGGTCATCGAACTGAAAATGACGATGGAATTCGCTGGACAATTCGAAGGCGGCGCATTTTTTGCATTTAAGCATGGCTCGGCCACGCCCCTTCAAACCTGCAATTTTCAAAATTTCCGGGTGTAGTGTACATGCATACCCAAAATTCTCAGACCCACGAAAAGCAGCGTTTTTTTTAATTATGTTCATAGAACCGGAGATTTTTTTGAGATTAAGCTGAATTTTATAAGGCCGGTGTTTTCATAACGACCAATTTTTTAAGCTAGAGGTTTTATCAAGCTTAATTTGATAGTTCCTAACTTTGTATATGAACTAGCAAAATTTTACTGAAATAAAGTTCTTTAGGCAAGTATTCGAATTTTGAGCCTCTAAATCTGACCGAGATCCTTGAGGGATCCAGGATTCGTGGCTCGGAAGTAGTAAAAAAAAATGGGAGTTTCCGGCTGATCCGATGTTCCGGACCCCGGAAAGGTTTTGGGGCGTACAGCCGGTGGCCAGGATTAGTATAGTGCGGAAAATTGCATCCGGACATCAGCACAGTCTGGTCAAATTTCGTTCCGGCGGCGTTATTGCATGTTGAAAAGGGGACAACATGCCTGTAGGCAACGTTAGGAAACGAAAAAGCCGGGTTTTTCAATTTTAACTCGGCAAAAGGAGCTTCAAAAGCGGCATAAGGTGCGTCAGACAAATTCATGCAGTAGCCCGGCGAGTTTCGAGCCCAGGAAATTGGTATATTGATGCAAAAAGCGTCAGAGTTGCGGAGAAAAATCCTAACGTTAAAAAATAATAAAGTTAAAAAGTTTGTACTATTGCTACTGTAATTTTAAAGAACTTACACCTACAAAAATCAAAAAAATAGACTTGTTTTTGCTCAAAAACCAACCCAGATCTGAATCTTTTCATGGCGCTTCTAGTACCAAATCGTTGCAAATATAGTATGTTGTGTATGCGACAGAGGGTGTAGCGCCCGGCTACGCAAGCATACGCAACAGTACGCAACAATACGCCCCGATACGCACCGTCCTTTATTGATGGCGTAGACGCGGGTGTTGCAGCGGTACTGAAACTGCGGCCGGTCGAATGCGCCGAGGGAATGGAATCGACTCTCCAGCGGCATCGTCCTATCTTCAGATTCCGGGCTTCTCCCTCGGCCTCCTCCGCCGCCAAAGCTCGCGCTCCGACGTCTCGATATTTTCCCCCCGCTTTGCCGGCGAGTCCAGCCCTCGTGTAAATCCGCTATTTACGGCCGCACGCGGCTTTAACTATAGACCGGTGGGAATATTTGGGCAGCCAGGGGGGAGTCGCGACTCGAGCCCAGTGGTCGACGACGATTTTGGCCAAACCCCGGCTCGCGAAATTATTATTTTTGGCCGCTCCACACGAGGATTTTCGGGCCGCGCTGTCCCCCTGAAAATGCAAAACCAAATGTACTAGCCGGGGGCGAAAGACGTGATTTGTGAAAGTAACGAAAACACAGAGGACACGTGGTGAAGAAACTGGATTGGAAGGTAAAAAGGATTGTAAAAACCAGGCCTGTTACGTTACACAAGAAGTGCCACAAAGCACTAAAATTTGAATTTTCAAGAAGTAAAAAATATAGGGGTACCACCGACCCAAATTTTAAAAAGTAAAAACCAGCTTTTGTAAAAGATAAAGATCGAATATCAAAAAAGCATAATTGGTTTATTAAAGTTAAAGTTTTTTTAATTTTGTATTGCTCATAAACTGTAAAAGCTTCAAACAGATAAAGATTACAAGCAGAAAAAAATTATAATTTTGTTGTTTTCAATTTAAAGTTTTTTCTTAAACTTTGTGAAGTTTATAAAGTGGAAAAGTTAAAAATTTGTGAGGTATCGGAGTAATAAAGTGAAAAGTCCCGCAATAAAACCAAGAAAAGTCTTTTTCAAAAATATTGCCCCGTGCAGCGGATTTATAAGAATCTAATTAAAAAATCTAATCACCGTACAGCTCTAAAAATCGATAGGTAAGATAAAATTCATCAAGATTGGGAGTATCATAGTACCAGGCAAGCTTTTTACTATTTTCCAGTGCAGGGGCCCGAAAATCTATTTTTAGGGCCCGGCGCCATGTGGCCGGGCCCGAAATAGCGCAGTGTAAATAAAGGTGGCGACATAAAATGCGAGGGTGAAATTGCTTAATTATGAGTATTTAGGTTATAAAAACCGCATCAAAATCTGGCAAAAGTGCGTTCAATTATAATCGCGTGATCGGTTAAGCCAGTTTTTGAGCCGATAATGATGTAAAAATGTATGAAAAACCTAATTTTTAAGGGTCAAAGACGAGGAGCAGCTGAAGTTTGGAAAACCAAAGCTCCAGACAAAAATCCATGAAACGTCTAACAAAAGTTTTCACACTTTTCGAACTCACATGGATCTATAGCGCGGGGTCGGTGATCCGGAAGGCATCCTTTCCGCTTTTCGGGTTCAGGAATGGGTCAGAAAGACGAGACAATAGCGCAAGAATATTAGATCCGACGTCTAGCCTTTCTCGACCTCGACCTAGCAGCCACCTTTCATTGCAGAGCCCAAGCCAGCCGGTCGGTCGGTGATTTTGTTTTGGGTTTTCGCCCGCCCTTGGCCCTGGGGCGTAAATTTGGCTCCGGAAAAAGCGGTTCGGCTAAGAGACAGAGAAAGACGTTTTGAAAGGACGAGCTAGAGGAGGTCACATGTTCCACCCAGGGCGGCTACGTCTCATTCCCCTTAACATTTCGATGGCTAGGAATTTAACGAGGTGGCTGTTAGTAACATTATCTGCTTGTTGTGGGCAGCGTTCGGGGTCCTTCTTCCGTAAGGGGATACTGTAGCGGAACGGAGAACGGTAATATGATACGACAGGGGTGGAAAATCCTCTTTTTTTTGATCGAAAACGAATTTCTGTGATTTTTTTTTATTCACCAAGGTTGAAAAGCCGCTTCGCGACTTTTCAACCCTGGCCCCGTCTAACCCTATGATGTTCTTCGTTTTGCATAATTGTGCCCCAATTCCGATGACAAAAATCAAAAACGCTCCCTTTGAGCCTTTATATAGGCTAGAGCAACTTCCGGCGTATGCTAATTTTATCCTAACAAAGTGGGTGTCGAAATTTTTAAGAAAAACTTAATTTTAATGTCGAAAACACCATATTTTACAAAATCTGATATGTATGCAGTCATCTCCAGCTCCTTACGCATCTAATGACGTATCAAACACCTCCTCAAACCCATCTCCTCTCGAGATATCCTCTGGACACCCTGACGGAAGTTGCATGCAAATGCACACACACACACACACACAAACACTATTTTTTTATATATTTTTATTCATAAAAAGGTGAGGTAAAAAGGGTGGCTAACTGAAGGCATAGAAAGGGTTTCTCGCACCCGCGACACGCAACGCACACGCCACACACACGTCCCGAAACTCAATAAGACGGCGTAACCGTTTACGCAATGCAAACACTGGGGGAGGGTAGCGCAAAACCTATAGGAATCTATGGCCAATATCTCCATGCTCTCGCCTGGCTCGTTCCTTGCATGGCGTAACTACGTAAACGGATGTCGCGGAGCGTATCTGGAGGCATTAGAGTGCGGCTTATTCAAACCGGGTTTGAATAAGATTTCCGTTATTCAAATCAAACCGGTTTGATTTGAATACGGGATCCTTATTCAAGCCAAACCCGGTTTGAATAAGAATTCCCAACTCAAACCAAGCCAAACCGGTTTGAATAATTTGAACAAGGTTTGAATAAGGACCAGTCTCCGAAACAGTCTGTTTTCGGCACCATTTTTTGCGTTTTGGCACCAATCCTTTTGTGTCTTCACTTTAGGGTGGTTGAGCAGCATTCCTGCCAGGTTTTTGGGGTTAGCGGATCATTTCGAGACCTTTTTCTTTCAGCGCTGCCAAGGTTATCCCGACCATTTGGATGCTTGTTAAAGGTTGTGAATGCCAAGCCTATCGTTGAAAAAGTGCGTAAACCCCGTAAATGATGCCAATTTCATCATTATATTGATCACACAAGATTTTAGAAGGGATGCCTCGAAAACTTACAAGGATACCTCCCCAGCTCGAAGTTCGACTTCGGTTAGCTATATAGCCTAGCAGATGTAGTTTTTCGCGCTGATCACGATCCCGATATTTATTTTTGCCCAAATCCAGAGGAACGCTATGAAAAATCATTTTAAACATTACGCATTTTCGCCTGGCTGGGCGTGATCTGCCACAGGCGCTTCAAAGCCTCCTTCCAAGGGGGAGGCATCCATCGGTGGCGTGGTGTAGTCGGCAACTACTTGGTATACCAATATAGTGATCATGGGTTCGAGTCTTGCCGCTGACGACTTTTTTGCTTTTTGGATAAAAAGTGCTGGGAAGGCCGTATAAACGCCCAGTAAAAAATTTTTCATTTGTTTTGCATCGCTTGGTCGGTTTGATTACGATTTTATGTTCGGTTTCATTTTTTTTGGTCAAAGAAAGTTTGAATTATCAAAGGGGTCAATCAGCGGCTTCTAGCGCTTCCTCAAAACTGTTTTGAGTTCCCGAAAAGGAATTTGTTAGGCGTTGTTTACTATCGATTTTGATGTCTAGCGTTTTTCTGCTCCAGGGTGAGAAGGAGAGTTTTTAATGGCACAATTACTCATAATCTTATCAGGTTGCCAAAAAAAATCTGTGTTGTTGCCAAAATGCTTTCTGTTGCCAAATCAATGATCAAGGGGCCAAAAACACTAGAAAAATTGTTACTGGGCGTTCATATGACCTTCCCAGCATTTTTTATCCAAAAAGCAAAAAATTCGTCAGCGGAAAGACTCGAACCCCTAACCACTAGATTGGTATGCCAAGTACTTGCCGACTACACCACGCCATCGACGGATCCCTAGCCCTGGGGAAGGGCTTTGAGGCATGGCGGAAACCCATGGCAAAACTTTAAAGCTATTTTTAACAGTGTTCCTGCGGATTTGGGCAAAAATAAACAGCGGTATCGTTATCAGCGTAAAAAACTGCATCTGATAGGCTGTTTAGCTAATCGAAGCTGCACTTCGAGCTGGGGAGGTATCCTTGTTAGCCGATTAGCATCCATCCGATAGATTAACATGCTGATTTGCCTGTTGTTCAAACCAATTCAAACCAACTCAAACTTGGTCGGTTTGGTTTGAATAACGGATCCTTATTCAAACCAAACCGGTTTGATTTGAAAAGCAGATTCTTATTCAAACCGCCCTTATTCAAATCAAACCGGTTTGAGTCGCGATTTGATTTGAATAAGCCGCACTCTAGGAGGCATCGAGGCGTAGTGTAATTTAGCGAAATTGAAAGTAGTTAATGGGAACGTATCGGAACGGGCTGTAGCGGAATGGAACGTAGCGGTAGGGAACGTAGCGGAATTGAACGTTGCGGAACTGACCGGAGCGTGGCGGAACGGAGCCTTCCGGCACCGAAGGAACGCAGCGGAATGGAACGGACCGGAACATAGGGGAACGAGGAGTAGGGGAACGGACCGGAACGTAGCGGCATGGAGCGTAGCGGAACGGAAGGAACGTAGCGGAATGGAACGTAGTGGAACGGAAGGAACGTAGCGGAATGGGACGTAGTGGAATGGAACCTAGTGGAATGGAGCGCAACGGAATCGAAGGAACGTAGGGGAACGGAACGTGGTGGAATGGAAAGCAGCTGATTGGAACGTAGCGAAACCGACCGGATCGTAGCGGAGCGGGGCGTAGCGGAAAGGCCCGGAACGTAGGGGGATTGAACGGTCGAATACAAGACATACTTACTTTTCTATTTTTACAAGATTTTTTCACAATATAATGATCAAAATAAAAATTAGGCCCTTGAAACTCATTAATACTCCTTTGCGAGTATATCAAAAGCAGCACGCGCCGGGTGTATAACCCGTGGGGGCGGATGAGGGTCCTCTAAGGGCCCCCATCGTTGCTGCTAATTGCCTTAATATTCTTTCAGCGACGTTGTAGCCCGAGAGCGCACAGACACATAGAGATAACTGAAATCCAATTATTGCGGATGGAGGTTGAACCCGCTGGGGGGAAAAGAATTTCTAGAAAACGGGTCAGATTTCGGGGCGGTGGGTTCAGGTTTGTAGCGGCCGGTCTCTTTAAGTGCCTTAGAATTTTTTTGTAGAGTTTAAAAAAAATTAAAAACGCAAACACTACGTCGAGATACGTCTGTTTTTTATTTTGTTAATTTTCACGGCGTCGCATTGACCAACAGTTCGACCGGAAAAAGCCACTTTTTCAGCCGGTTACGGTATGAAAATTGAAAACTTACCCGATTGACCACAATTCGCTCCTATTGGCCTCTTATTGATTTAAAACGAACAATAATTAGCGGATTTCATTGCGTAACTGGATGGATGATGCCCAAACTACCAAAATTAGACAAGATAAAAACAAATCCCAAATGAGTAGATTAAATTGCAAATAAAATGCATATTATCGGTGCTCGAAAGGGTAAATCGAAATTTAAATAGAAAGCTGAATTTTTTTTGGTGTCACACTGCCTTTAAAGTAAAATTTTACCCCTTCTAGTGGCCTTTAAACCCAATTTTCTCCATAGATCACAATTTCGAGCACTTTTGTTGAGACAACGTGTCCACTTTTTCGAATTTTTTTTGTTGCCGCCGGAAACTTTGACGGCTTTGTTTATATTTTGCGTCTCTAAACGCGTTAGGGGTGGCCCTCAAATTTTTTTGGCCTCCCACAAACACTATAGAGAGACGAACATGACAAATGCCCCGCGGACGACAGCAGCCCCCCTTATCCCCCCGGGGTCAACAAATTGGGGCGTCGCGTTTTGGGGAATACGTTATGACTAAATTTAGTCCCTCAAAAGCCCGAAAATAGCCAGCATAACCAACTTGTTGTGCGCGTGCAGCTTCTCGTTACGGCCGTCGTTGATCAGGAAGATCATCGGGTCGGACATCACCTAAAAACAAAGAAGAAAAATCGGAGCGTCGACAGGGTTAGAAAATGGAAAACCGATTTTTTAAAAACTAAAAATTGGCCACAATAAAGATATTTTTTAAGGCGAAACCCGAACTGAATGGTACCAATCAGCAATGAAAACGGCTGATCGATCTTTTTTGCAATCGATTCAGCTCATTCTCTAGATACGATTTGATGTTTTCAATTTAAAAATCTGCCATTTTTGAGGATTTGGCCTAGTCTGGGGTCTGTTTTGCGCGCAGTAAATGTTTTATACCGGAACTAGGGCACTGGAGGGTAAAATGAAAAATACATCATTCAATGCAGATTTTCCTGGCGCATCTTTCTATAGTAAAAAGAAGTTACCCTCGGAAACCCGTAAAATAGAAAATCCAAAATTACTGTTTCGGGTACGCTATATTTCTATGTTCCGCTCATTTTCGTGCTTCACGATGTATTAAAGAAATGATCCCCATCCCAAATTAGGCATTATCACAAATTTTCAGCCAATTTGGTGCAGTAGTTTTCGAGATAATTTTTGAGTGTCTGCAACTTTGAATCCAATTTAAGCCCCAAAAATTAACTTTTTAAACTTTCAAAACTATGCAGCCCTACCAATTCGACCATGCTCTTTCCGATGCCGTCGAAAAAACGGGGTCGAAAAAAACTGTGCCAAGCATTGTGCGGGTCACTCGCAAACGGCCTTTTAATTACAATCTCGGCACAGAAAAAACACGCTTTTTTGGCAAAACGCTCAATATCAAGACACTGCTGAATAATTAATGAACACGAAACCCGTTTGTTTTCTCGCCTTATCGAGAGCCTTCGAATGGCGAAGAAACCATCCGGATCCGAGTTTTCTCCGGAACGCTGGGTAGGGTTTTTTTGGGACACCCTATATTGACTTTTTATCGCATTCTCTTAAAATATATCTATGGCTAAATTTTCTCTTACCCTTTTTTCTGCATTTTTTCTTCTCTAAATAGCTCTTAGAATATATTTCTAACTTCTAAAAGCCTCAATCGATCTTGCAATCTAAAATTTCGGGGGGAACGGCTATCGGTTACTCGTGTTATATTGAAAAAAAATGTTACCGTAACCTGACGATTTTGAACTGTACTTAATTCTGTTCAGATCAAACATTCCGTATCCATAATTTATTTATTACGGTATTGACAAAAAACCTAACCCGTCATAGCTAAACAGCGCCCAAAAAAATACATTTTCCCAGACCCACGTGCTCCCCCCTCCCCCACCCCGAAAAATAGCTGGCAACATCGGCAATCAAAAAAGCTGTTGCATTTCTAAAGCGTGACCTCATGAGCCGGGGTTCGGTTTAGAGGAAACTTCAAAAAGGGCGTCTTTTGCGGGCACCAAAAAAAAGATGACTCCTCCTGGAGGAGCCGCGACAAAAAGCTGAAAGTGGCCCCGCCGCAGGCTGGAGGAGAAGAGTTCTAATTGCAAGTGGCCGCTCCCTATTTCGTGTCCCCATTTGGGGGCAAGCACGTCTTGGTGAAACATAATATAGTCAAGCCAAGGCAAAGTTTGGATCCCTTGGACTTTAAGAGAACGCCCGAATATGCTAATTCCCGGTAGGATCTGGCCTTTCAAAGGAGGGGGTGAAATGCGAGATCCATAGGATTTAAAATGTGAATTTGGCATCTAGGGATTTTACGAATTTCTAAGAACAGGACAAACCCAGGTGTCCCGTTCCCTTTAAAGGGTCAGGGCAAGCTAGCAGTGATTCCTAAAATTTCTAAAGTTCTATAAATGACAATTGAAGTTCCAAGGAGATTTTGAAGTAATACTGCTAGTTTTTAATAACCCAGACATCTATAAAAAACCATGCCCTCTTGGCACGTGGCGCAATCGCAACGCAGCGCAAAGTGGGTAGCGTGTCGCGGCGCGCACACCCAGGAACTACGATAATTGTATGTCTAAGCGTCTGGCTTTAAACTGCATCTTTTGCCAAATGTCCCTAAAAATTAATTTTCCATAAACGCAAGAATTTCCCGATTTTCCCGCGTTACCAACGCCAGGATTCCGGGGATAGGACAATATCGGAATAGCCAGACGTTCCAAGGAAAAAAATTGGCACCTTGGCACGGAACGGATGGCCCCGCGGATAGGTCCATCCAAAATATCAGGAGCCCCAATTCCAGCGGTGCGCTGAGGCAGGCCTCACGATAATTCTGGGCACGAGGATTTTTGGTTTTTTTAGGTGAAGTCTCCCTCCAAAAGAGTTCTATAGAAAAGCGCCAGGCCACTCGAATCGGTCGCGTCCATTTTTGGAGCGCCGATTTAGACACGGGGCAAAACATGTGAAAGAACAAAGATGGCGCAGCTGGGGTTGCCAAGGGTTGGTGGTGATTTTTGGAGTGTTGCCAACTATTTTAAAGCTTTTTAAGGGAAGGAGAAATGCATTAATATGGCATTTTTCGGGTTTGAGATTGCTCTATGGATTTTCGGCACCACGACACGACAACGCGTACGCAGGCCTTTTCCTTGCGTAATGGATTCAAATCTTTCAAGGCGACTAAGCGGCGCGTGCGCGTCGCGTGTCGCCGCATGTGCATTAATTTATAGTATAGCAAGAATTCATAGTTTTAAATAAAATCCGTTCTTTGGTTTTTGACCAAAAAACCAGGCCAAATTAGAAACGCAGAAGAACGTGGAACAGAACGAGAACTGAACAAAACCGACAATAGCTCGACGGGTCCGGCCAGCAGCACCCCATAACATTATTCGAATCGTGGGCCGTTTAGTGGCTGGGTGTCGAGTGTGGGCGCGGGCCAAAGGAGCGGAAGTCGGGCCGTCCAGTCGAGATTGAATCTTTCATATGGCCGCCCGGGGTGGCGATTGGCATACCGGATGGATGGCTATGGACTTGAATGTGGGCGAAATTTAGATAAATGTTTTGGCTAGGCTTAGCTTAGGCTTGGCTCAGGCTTTGCTTAGGCTTTGCTTAGGCTTGCGTAGGCTTTGCCTAGACTTTCCTTAGGCTTAGCTTAGGCTTGACTTCTAAGCATAGCTAATCGTAACTACTCTAGCTTTGCTAATTTTACGTCCCGAAAACCCAATAAAATTTGAAGACTGGTCAATACGAGGCGGAAATTTGATTCACCGGCCGGTTGATTACGCGCCGGATATTAGCAGATAGGCGTACGAAAAATGCCGGAAGTGTGTAACCCAATTTCCGCTGGTAAGGAGATTTTTAAGAATCGAGAAAGTGGCCATGCAAAATGCAGGGTGCTGAAGTCAGAAATGTTTCTAGTTAGTGGAGGAGTTGAAATTACATTTTTTTTGGGGCCACGTAAATTTGCTTTCCACGAAAACAACATTTTTCTGGATTTCCCAGCGGAGGTGGATTTAAATTCAAGTATTTTTAATTCATGGAAAAGGCAGTCCTGCAAGATTTGGCGAATTAAAAAAAAAGTAAAATTGTTTCATTCATAAAATGTCATTTTTGTTCGGGGGATAATTAGGAGAACACATGGTTTTTTGGTTTAAAGCAACTTTCTTTTGGTCCAGTAGTTCGAAACATTCTGTAGTTTATATTTTAACGAAAATACCGTAAATTTTGAGAAGGTATATAGCTCTTTTAATTTAAACGTAATAAGCCACGCCCAGGAAAAAATAGGGACGTTCCGCCAGACGACCGCTATGGCCCTGATTCAATTTGTTATGATCCAAATTTTCGGAAGTTCCGGAAAACCGGAAAAACCACGGTTGGGCACCCCCAAAATTTGGGCCCTAAGCCGTGCGGGCCCGGTCGAAAAAGGTGTCCATTTCTGCGGAGCCTCCCTACACCCACCAAATGCAATCATTTCCGGGCAATCAGGTTATTTTGCGGGTTCTGCAGGTCCACTGGGAGGGCGGAGAAGGGCTGTGAAAACGGGCTGACCGGAGTTGACCAAAAGTAGTCCGGTGTTGGCTACGCGAAAATGCTATTTCCAGGTTGGGGAAATACGGGTGCGTTTTGGGCTTCAGGTCTGGGATATACCTAGTCTTTAGAGAATTTGGAAAGTGAATTTGAAGGAGCCGATCGAAAACCGTCGTGTGGTTCAAAGTTTGGAGGTTGCTAAATTTCAATCTTCTTTTAAATCTAAATAGCTAAATTCTTTCAATTCACAGTGTCTAGTGTAAGGACTACTTAACCTAGAAAATTCAGCCCTAACCTGGGTAGTACAGACAATAATCCGTTACGTTGTTCCGAGTAGCCCCTCGGAAATCCCATCGACTTTCAACCCCCTCCCCCTGCCGCGACTTTGCATTTTTTCCTCCTAACTTCCAGTGCTTAGCCGGTCATTTTATTCGCGAAAAGGCAGAAATTCTAGCCCCCGAAAAGGACAATGTTCCCACGCCGGGATTTCCGGCTCGGCAGCGTGTGAGGCGGCAAGCGCTTCGGCTGACTTGTTATAGTGGAAAGCTGGCCATTTTCTGATTGAGACGAACGGCCATTTGGGTCTCATAGGGCGAGAGAGAGAGAGAGACAGAGAGAGAGAGAGCGAGAGAGAGACAGGGAGAGAGAGGGAGAGAGGGAAGGAGGGCGAAACAATTGAGAAGCAAGAAAACCGCTTGAGATTGAAATCGAGCACGCCTTTAGGACAATGGATGCGATCGTAACATTGTAAAAAGATATTTTCGATCTCAAAATTTACCAAGCGGCAGTCTGGCAGAGTTTCTTGAAGAAAGTGTGCAGCTATTTGCTAAAGTTTCTACCATTTCCATTTTCTACCTAGTTTCAACTTGTACGTGACGAAGCCAACGACCTTCTATCTTACCAGCGGCCTTATCTAAAGTGGTGCTCGCCTTTTTTGTAGTTTGTAGTCCACAAAGTTTAAAATTCAAAAAACAACGATTGTCCTCTCACAAAAAAAGTGGACTCCGCAGGCTTTTGCGGAAAAGTACGCAATTAGGTGGCCATTCTTCGGCGACTTCCGGTGTGGGGGTGGTGGTTCCGATGGATGTGCCGAGACTGGATCTTCACTGCCAACTTTTAGGTTTTCAAGCTTTTCATGGGTATTATTTTTGCATACTACGAAAATTATATAACAAGATGTTTGAGCACCGGATGGCTCGACTGGTAAGTTAATATAAAAAAAATTGTAAATACAATCCATATTTTAGCCTCTGGATAAAAAAAGCAGCCGGGCCTTGATATTGATTATCAGTACATTTACGTATCTACTATTTGGAGCCTACGTTTTTGATATATTAGAATCAGAAGCAGATTATGAGGTCAGGAAGATACGTTTTTACAATTTCAGTAACCGAGGCCTTTAGTATATTCATATTTTTAGCAAAGAGATGAATTAATTCACATCAAGTATCTAATGCATAGAAAATATAATTTTAGCGGAAAGTAAGTTTTAATTTTTAATTGGTTAAACCCAAGTTCTTAAAGAGATATGGAACTTTTTGAAACTATCGTCATCAAATCGATCCCACACAAAGCGGGGCGCCAATGGAAATTTGCCGGAGCTTTTTACTTTGCGGTGGTGGTGATTACTACTGTAGGTCGGATAAATTTTTGAACACAGAACCTATCTATATTTGATTAGGTTACGGTCATTCAGCGCCGGAAACTACTGGAGGTCGATTGTTCTGTATGCTGTTTGCGTTGGCTGGTAGGACAAAGCCATAATTTTTTTTCCAAAACGGTGAAAGTTCGAGTCAAAAACGTGAATTTTTATTTTTCAGGGATCCCACTCGGTTTGGTGATGTTCCAATCGATTGGCGAGCGTATCAACACACTAATAGCATTATCCTTGCATAAAGTTAGTTTTTACCGTTAAAAATTAAATTTTAAAGGTTCTATTCGTTCCAGACAAGAAAAATTTTCATTATTTGTCGCATAATTCATAAAATGACTAGCTAATGGAATGATTTGAGCCCTATTTCTTGATTGTCAAATAAAAAAATCGGGCGTCTTTATATTTACTGCATTATTATCTATTATTACCCGTGCAGTTTTTACAGTTACCTTAATTTTTAGATGTTTTTATGGTATAGTTCGTTCAAGGCGTTTTTGCCGGCCTTTTCGGGCTGCCTTGCTTTTGCTGCCAGCTATATAGAACCAAATTGGCTCAATTTTTAGAATATGAGTCCCGTGTGGTGCTCCAAAAAACATGCGAAAACAAGCCCCTCTAGATTCGCCTGCTCCTTCGATCTTGCGGATTCCAAATTCTCCCCGAAATCACCCCAACTCACCTCATCATAACGTCACTGTCCATTGGGACTACAATTATTGTCGTTGGCACCTATGTTTTCCATCGGATGGAACGCTGGACCCTATTTGAGGCCTATTACTATTGCGTAATCACTTGTAAGTACGAAGCTGCTATAAAACTATCAAAACATCTAGTGTCAACGATCGGCTTCGGCGACTACGTACCACTCCAAAAAGAGGGCATACTACAGAAGAATCCTGCTTACGTGGCGTTTACATTGTTGTTTGTACTCACTGGACTTGCCGTGTTTTCGGCTTGCGTGAATTTGCTGGTTTTACGGTAAGTAAGTAGCGGAATTAAAGGGGGAGTGACAAATTATCATAGCTTTTCGCTATATTTTTTTTGTATTAAAAATTGTTAATTATTGATGATCACTTAAAAAAACGCTTAAACTTTATGCTTAAATTTTTAAAGCAGCCATTTTCACTTTTGAAATTTGTTCTGATTTTTACAGCTTCATGGCATCAAATACCGATGCGGTCTCTGCTGCGGCTAGAGAACCACCAAAAACCGTCGTTTTCGAGCAGTTCAGTACGTTCCCCCTCCTTTGTTCACCTAACACCGCTCTTAGCTAACTCTCGTACTGGCCTGAATCGCACCTGGGACCCGCAGCGGAAGACGTCGGCTTATTCGTCAACTTTTAGGGTAGTTCTCGGTCATTTGAATCATAAAGAATTTTCTCAGTCCTCAATCGTGTCCGCCAATACGAATACACGAGATTTTTCGCGACTACGGAACTTTCCAAAATTTCGGTAAAGACTTTCGGCCGGTCAGCAACTAAAAACTTCTTAGAAAAATCACCTGCTGCAACTGCACCCCAGAAAAACCGAAAATCGATAACGACATGGCGCCAAAAATCGAATTTACCGTGAAGAGGCCACCCACGCAAAACATTGACCATTTAGTTCGATCGGCGTCGGAGAGGAATAAATAGTATAACTGCAGAAATACAGTAAAACGCAAAGAAACGGCCTGTGTTAAAGCATACATTCTTCTCACCTTCCAAGCTATCGAAGACTTAAAAATAAATCCCGCTATATAAAATGTATTTATATATATTAAATGTATTAATGCTGTTTCGATTTTAGTTGCTAGTAACGACTAAAAATCCGCAACATTCGATCAATAGCAGCCCATCTTTTTTGCGCCCTGTTGCACTTTAGAGCGCCGCGTAAACAACAACTTTCAGCTGGCGCTGGACAGGGTGAGGTAAACAAGACACTGGCCCTCGATTTCAGTACCCCTTTCTGAATTCTAAGCCCATTTTTGAGCTCTTTAAATAATGTCTTGCTGTGAAAATGATAGTCCAGGTTATGCCACTCCTCAAGAAGCTATGGAAAAGGTAGGGAAAAAATTTTTACGCCGAAAATCGAAACGTTACAAAGTTTTAAGAGTATCTATGCCTTCCAGAAAATTCACTTACGCCTGAACTTTTCTTAACTCAAAGCTAATTTGATTTTTTCGTAAATTACGATAAACGAATGTATTTTAGGGACCTCGTGAAAAATTGATGATCGTCACCACCCCTCACGTCGATGCCGACAAGTATGATGCGATTTGCACGGTGGACGTAGACCCGGAGAGCCCGAATTATTGCCAAGTAAGTTAATTTTGTTCAATATTTTAATATTATTTTAAATTTAGTTTAATTTTGGTTTCTATATTATTGTAAATTTGAAATTTTTTAATTTGATAATGAGCTTAGTATTATTTCTTTATCAGGTAATTTCAAAACTCGATATGCCGTACAAGGACGATGAAGTCCATCACACTACTTGGAACGCTTGCTCGTCTTGTCGGGGGAAACCGGGGGCAAAGAGGTAAAAAATCTAACGTTTTAGTTTTGATTTTTACAAACCGCACATTAAAAGAAATATAATACATTTCAGAACTCACTTAATCCTGCCTTGCTTAACTTCTGATCGGATTTACGTGGTCAACGCCGAAGATCCGAAGAATTTGAAGCTGGAAAAGGTAAGTTGCTTTTTTACGCAAAGACTTTACTAGAGCTTTTTAGCATCTCAAGGCCAAAAATTAATCGAAAAAAAAAACAATAAAAACAAGTATTTTTACAGACAATCTTCTCTCACCAACTTGCCGGTCTCGGCGTCTCATTCCCGCACACTCCACACTGCATTCCGGATGGGAATATAATGATTGGAACGCTGGGAGATGCTCAAGGAAATGGACAAGGTCAGCGGAAATCGCTCAGTTTGCGATGGTCTGAGCTATTTAGGCAATTTTATCTTGGTTGACGGGAAAGATTACCAACCGGTTAGCCGATGGTTGAAAGGAGACGAGCAGTTGCCGTTTGGGCATGCTTTTTGGTGAGACAAAATGATGGAAGGAGCCTTAATAACCTGATTTTCGGTATCAACCCCGTCAAAACGTGATGATATCGACAGAATGGGGAGGGCCGAACACGGTTAAAAATGGCTTTAATCCGATGGACGTGGCTTTAGGTGATTTTAAGCCTTTAAAGAATTAATTTACATTTGTGCTAAATTTTAACTGATTTCGTATTGTATTTTATTTATTATTTATTTCTGATTTAACTCTTTTCTAGGTAAGTACAGTCGCAGCGTCAACGTTTTCAACTGGGCGACCAGAGAAAAAGTGCAGACTATAAAGCTAGGCTTGCCGGAGGGATCGATGCCGTTTGAGGTAAGCCTTAAATTTCCGTCCTAATTTGCAATAGAAAATAGATAACACAAAAGGACAACGCGTTCAATTATTAAAAATGTTGTGTTTAGAATCCTAAAAAAGTCTTCAAACTATATATCTTAGATTCGCTTCCCACACGACCCAAATCGGCCGGACGCGTTTTTCTGTACCGCACTTGGGTCCTCAATTTATCGCATGACCCCGAAGGAAAAGGTGCCTTTTTGCAATATTAATATTTTTTATTGAAAATATTTATAATACAAATGGTTGATAAATATATTTATAAAAGATTACAAATATTAATAACCACCAACCTAATAATTAACAACCTTTTTAGGGCTCCCTGCAATACGAAGCCACTTGCCTCATAAAAATCCCACTATTGAGCGTCTCCAACTGGGACCTCCCATTAATGCCTGCGTTTGTCACGGATTTACTTTTGAGCATGGATGATCGGTTGATTTTATTAATATTTTAGCTTCACTTCTGTGCTTAATTATGAATTTGTGTTTTAGATTCCTCTATTTCACAACTTACCTCCACGGAGACGTTCGACAGTATGATATCAGCGATCCGGAAAATCCAAAACTGACCGGACAGGTTTATCCATAATTTTTCCCGGCATACCCCATAATTCTCAGATTTTCCTTGCAGGATTGGTGCAAAATGACAGTGAAGTCAAGGTGAAATCGGATGATTTTGTGAGTTCCATCCTGTCCAGATTTTGTTTGGATAAGGAGGCCTTCGAGATACCTAAAAGGCAGAGTACCTCGCAGTTTTTTCAAAAATTACTTGTAAGAACATTATTATGAAAAGCTACAAGAATGTTGAGTTTTTAGACACCGCCACCTCCAATCTGCATCAAGGGCAAACGAATCATTGGCGGACCGCACATGCTTCAACTGAGTTTGGACGGGAAACGGCTCTACGTATCGCTATCACTTTACAAGTATGATTTGTAATATCAATCCAGCTACGGTTTACTTTGCCCCCAGCCGGAAGTTTTTAGCTCTAACCTTTTTTGCAGTATTGTCGGCTCAAATTAAAACTCTTAGTATTTTTTCGACGCTCTATCGATTGGCGTTGCAAAAATCCCGACAAAATAGGCGAAAATACCGGGGCGGGGGGGTGCGTAAGGTAACCTCTTACCATTAATCTCCCATACTTGTTAACTCCAGACCTTGGGACCGACAATTCCACCCAAAACTGCTCGAAGAAGGTGCCTGTATGGTCCAAATCGACGTGGATCATGTGAATGGTGGCATGACGTTGAATGAGAATTTTCTCGTGGATTTTGGAAAGGTATTCTTGTTTGCGACCACTACTTATCTTCGTTGAGGTGGACGGAGGCCCGTATCGAGCACACGAAATGCGCTACCCCGGAGGCGATTGTACATCAGATGTTTGGGCTTGAATAAATCCCTTTTTAAAGTTGCTCCTAGAAAAAACTAATATTTGAAATTTACAAAAAGGCTAATGTTCCGGTACTTCTTATTGTCCTGATGTTGGTAACCCCCGCAATTACCGTTGGCCGTTACTATTTAGCGTTGTAACAATAATCTTTGAAAGTGAAACTTTTTATAAAGTATATATAATACCAAAAATACTCCGAAAACCCGATCAAAGGCATTTATGCTTTTTGTACATCGAAGTTCAAGCTAGGAAAAGCATAAAAAGGGAAAAATGTACACAAAAAAAATATCATTGGTGATTCCTTCGGCTCTTACTCATCGATTCGAACAGCTTGAAGCCGCCCCACTAAAATCAGGGCATAGAGCGCAGAAGTAATAATTAAACTTTAAAAGTATTCCTTAGAGCACAACGCTACTTTACGTTTTCTTAAATCCTCATTAAATTATTATAAATCCATACGAGCGCCGCTCCAACAACTCCTGCCACCGTCACCCATTGGCCATATTGCGCTATTGATGCGTAGTGGGCTTCGCATTTTTCGATAAACCACGCGAGCAGTTCCTGAAAAACCCAAATGCATATGCTTCGGTTTCCCTTTTCTACCGCGATCAATGGCACCAATGTTTGCCGAAAACACGCAACACCCTGCAGGGCGTTACAACATCCGGGGTGTCCAGCCAACGCTCCAATCCTGAGCACATCTTCAAAAATTTTCTGAAAAAAAAAGCTTGAGCCTATAGGTATTGCTGTCACTGGCAGTCAAATGATTTATTTCGGTGTTTCTGCGTTATTGAGGGGGGTGCTATCAACCTTTTCCCTTACAGCCGTTCCTTGTTGGGATGCTATGGGATCGTTTATCATATAAACAAACCCGATTCTTCGACATTTATCTAAAATGTTTCTCTGTCCTATTTTTACCTACAAATCCTACTATATCCTACTATATATAAAAAATAGTGTGTGTGTGTTTGTGCCACTTTGCATGCAACTTCCGTCACCGTGTCCGGAGGATATCTCAAGATGGTAAGGGCGTTGGGCTACTTATGATACGTCATTAGATGCGTAATGGCCTGGAGATACCTGCACGCATATCATATTTTACAAGTTAGGCTATTTTCGACATTAAAATTAAGTTTTTGTTAAAAAATCGGGTAGCCTTTTTGTTAGGAAACAATTAACATAGCCCGGAAGTAGCGCGAGCCTATATTTTGGGGCGGGGAGAAGTGATTTTCATTTTTTCTTTGTTATCGGAATCCGAGAGCTTTATGCAAATTGACGAATGCCATGGGGTTACACGGAGGCCAGGGTTGAAAAGTCGCGAAGCGGCTCTTCAACCCTGGTGTGCATTAGAAAACTACAAATTAAGTTAGTCGGTCAAATTTCAGTTTTTCAAATGTATTAGATGGTTTTCATTACAAAGTTATCGTATTTCCTCTACAACAATTAGTGTTTTTCTCAATATTTTTTAATTTCAATATTCGCTAAATTAGTATTTCCTCCACTTTTCTCTCCCCAAAACTTTTTTCGAAGCTCCCTCCAACACAATCCCCCTTCTCAGAGGCGAGTCAAAAAATATAACCCTGTTTTAGATTAGAGTAAATACGGTAGCCATCCTACTATATATACAGGGTGTCCCAAAAAAAATCGACCCCCCTCTAGCGGGCCGCAGTCATGTCCGATTTTGACGATTTAGATATCTATCGAAAGCACTCGAAAAGGCATGCAAAATCGGCATGTTAATTGCTTGCTAAAGCAAACAGGACGATGCTGGTTTTACGCTTTTTACAGAAATCATTGAATATCGAGCGAAGGCTAAAATTTTTTGGAAAACCAAAGGCGCTTGTTTTCTCACCGTTTGAAGGGCTTTCGAATGGTGTGAAAATCATTCCGATCCGAGCTTTCTGCGGTCCGCTAGAGGGGGATCGATTTTTTTTTTTGGGACACCCTGTAAAAAATAGTGTCTGTGTGTCTGTGTGTGCCACTTTCAGGAACGTAGCGTAATACAGGCCCCGGGGGCCCGGGCCCCCCCCCCCCGAAATCGGCCGGGGCCCGAAAATTTCATAAGGGGGGACCCTTATGATTTTTATTTTCTCAAAAATTTTGCTGCCTGCGGCGCTATTTTTTCACGTTTTTACTGCTATTTGTAGAGCTGCATAGCCTTTTTTTCCAAAATTTTTCGCCTGCGGCGCTGTTTTCTCGTTACTTTTTGAGTTTTTCGAAAAAATTTTTTCGGGGCCCCCCGAAATTTTTTCCTGGCTACGCCCCTGGCCACTTTGCATCCACTTCCGTCTGTATGTCCGGAGGATATCTCAAGAAGGGACGGGTATTAGGCTACGTATGATACGTCATTAGGTGCGTAATGGTCTAGGGATGACTGCACACATATCAGGTTTTTAAAAATTGGCCATTTTCGCTATTAAATTTAGGTTTTTGTACAAATCTCTTTGTTAGTAATAATTAGCATAGACCGGAAGTGGGCGGTTGTCTATATAAAGAGGCAGAAAGGGTTGTTTTTCATTTTTTTTGACTTTTGAATGAAGGACAATTATGCAAAGGGCGGAATAGCATGGGGTCCAAGACGGGGCCAGGGTTGAAAAGTCGCGAAGCGGCTTTTCAACCCTGGTATTTTACTAAAAAACTATATTCCTTATTTACTGCACCCGGACGCACTTCGAAAAAAACTTGCTTCCCCGACCAATCTTCTATAAAATTCCTACCAAGTAGTGATTGAGCCGGTCGGTGAGGTACTCCTCGTAGGTCTGCCTTGCCTTGGCAAGCTTTTCTTCGGTGTCGACCCCGTGTCTTTGCTAAATGTCGGGCGTTAATAAACCTTCAGTTAACCTTGTTAAGGTTATAAAGTTCATCATTAATAAATAATAATGTGCAGTTATAGAGCTTAAAACCATTAACAACTAAGGAACGAAATAGCTAAACAAGCAAACGGCCGACCTGCTCCCCGACTTTCCTGCCGTCTTCCAAAAACAGGTGCTGTAGTTTCTTTTTGATATCGGCTAGCATGCGCGCTATTTCTGAAGCTTTCATCAAGCTCAGTGTTGCCTGGAAAACGTGGGTTTGGATTTTCTTGTTCTCAGTTCTAGAAAATTGCATTCGCTTACCTTGCGCAAGTCGAATTCCCAGAGCGCTTGAGCCATGCACGGGCCCATATCCATTTTCCTATAAAAATTTTGTTATTTTAGGTTAGCAAATAACTAAAAGTAAACTGGAAAGAGAAAGGTTTTCTGCGGCCTTTCTGGAAAAACCTCGGGCAAAAGATGAGGCAAAAAATGAGGGCGCTAGATTTCAAGGCCTCGTAAGCGTATCGATCGACATCGGGCATAAAAGCAGCTGGCGCTCCCACGGCTGGGCCGTTCCTTTCCTGAGCAGTACTAGTCCAAGGCTGACCCCGCTCATGTGAAAATTTTAGAAACTAATCGCGGGCGTCTTTGAGATATGCGTTGCCAACTCGGCCGATCTTGTATTATGGACGCTTGGTGGCGGCCCTGGCAGCAATTTCTGGGATTGTTGGAGCTGCAGTGGTACAAAAAAAATACCTTGTAAAGACCTCGCTGTAAATCCATAAAAAAATAAAGTCGTCTCTAGGTCTGGGATCATACTAGGGCCACTAAAAAAACTTTTTCAACATTTTCCAGTAACAAATTTAGTGGGCTGCCTTGAAGATAACGAATTCGAGCGGCACCGATGATGGGAACAAAGAATAGTTTGCATAAATGTCTTGTTAACCACGACTGACGCCAACCATTCAGTCTTCTTTTTCTTGCACCGAAACTAAATCACACCACACCGCTGTGTAACACCTCAACCGGAATCAGAAGCTTAAATGTTTTGAACTGGCTTGCTACAAGGACTTCTGGATTCTGGATTGTCCTCTTGTTTTCCAACATTGGGAAATTCGAAAAAGTTCAGGGTACACATCGGGCAGCAAAAATCTATATAAAAAATATCGAAACTTTACAAAGTTTTAAGACTATCTTTGCCTTACAGGAAATTCACTTACGCGCAGGGTTGTTCGTGTTGCGACCGTTATTCCCATAATCCAGGACTCTTTCTGACAGAATTTCGATTCAGGGCCAAAAATTAGGCGGATCTGCCGTCTGGAGCCATATCCGTACTTGCCGCCGAGAGCTGATTTCCGCGGGAAATTATAACTTTTCGTCGGAAAACCTCCAAAAATCGGGGTGACCATAATAAGCTTGTTTGGCCATTCCAGGTGGCGAACGCTGAGTGGTACACGTCCGCGTCCAAACGCCATTTTGGGCCCAGCAACCCGGGAATTACCGTAGCTGGGGATTCGAATTTCATTTGGCCAACCACCGCTTCTCCACTATTGTTTGTCCGTATTTTTAGTTGGTGAATTTTTTGAGCTTTTTTGAAGAAGCGGGTCCGAAACGCCATGGACAATCCGTTATCCGGCATGGATTTGGGGCTGGTGAGTTCTAAAAAAAAGAAGCATGAACTTTGTTTTTAAACAAAACCGACTCCTGTTTCAGCAGGCCCTGAAAGCGCTCAAGGTCGAGGACATCGTCGAGATAATTAGACTCGTGATATCGATCTTGGAGGAGCATTTCCGTAGAAAAGGCGAAGCCGAAAGTGCGCAGGTCTGTGATACGACACAAGCGCTGCAGCATATTAAGAAACACTTTTTTTAGCAAAGATAAATAGACCGGCTCAGGAACCAACATTTTTAGCGAAGCCGAAGCGTTGACTCTGCAGGCCAGCTGACGCCGGCACGCCAGGCCTTGGAAGCTTGGCTGCGGCGTCAGATGGACGTCTGCGTGGTATGTTGCGCTTGTTCGAGTCAAACCGATGTCACCTAGAGTCTCCTGGATGTGGTGTTGCGCGTTGGCGCAATGGCCGGTCATGCGGTCTGCTGTAGGCTAGATGTCCACCTGCCAAAGTTAATTCGCCTTCTAACGCCGATGGTCACGGTGATTGCTGAGATACCGTATTTCCTCAAACGTAACCCGCCCTCTATTATAACACGTCGAAAAAAATTTTAAGTTTCTTTTAAGAAGACAAAAATTCCAAAAAGTTTCTGTGGAAACTCCGTGCCGTGTTCCCGTGTGATTGTGAGCAGTTTGTACTGTTCAAACTCTTTGTAATTGCTCAAAATCATGAAAAAGATATCTCTCCCTCTAATACAACCCCCTCCCTTGAGGCGATTCAAAAACAAATATAACCCCCAGGGTTATAGGTGGGGGAAATACGGACTACGGTTCAGTTTACCCCCCCACCCCACGCCCAGACCAGCCGCTCAGCCATAAGACCTACTAATGTGACGTGTTCCTCAAAATGTTCGCTTGGTCGAAAACCGCTAGAAACATTGTTTACATGCGCCGAAAATTGTTAGTAAAATCTAAAGTAAGTAACTATAGAATACCCGGAATTAAAATTGTTACGAAAATTTTGCAACAATTTTTGAACTGGCTGAACTCTAACAGAGATACGATATGCTTTTTTTGTTAATGTACTTTCTAGAGAATTCTTGCCGACTTTGTTGAGGCGTGCCAGGCGAACTTTCCCACGTGGGCCACCTATGCAAAATGGGCGGCTGTGGCTGGAGTGACGGGTGTGGCCCTCGTTTATGGCCCTGGCTGGGTGCGAGGGTACGTTTAGCTCGTGTCGAAGAAGCTTTCCGTTGTGCTTCCTTAGAATTGTTTTTAGCGGAATGTTTGTGCTTTCCGTGGCCCAGTGGTTCCAGCCAAACGAGCCGCCGCAACGACAGGCTCGCGGAACTACGGGACGGCCCGGTCGTTGAAAATAAACATTTTTCTGTTAAACTTGCTTTCTGTTGTGAAACCGGCCTCCAATGCCGTCCATTTCTTTTTTTTTTACAAGAACATTTTTTGTTATACCTTCTCATGACCTACAGTTCAAGCCAAGCGCGGAAAAACCCAGGCGTGTGAATCCGCGCCGCGTTCATGCTGATGCCGATCGATGCCCATGGAAGCGGGCGTTGAATCTATTTCCCAGAGCCTTTTTGCCCTCCTTTCGCCCATACTTCTTTGGGCAACGGCTTCGCACATTTCCGCATTCAGATTTTCTAGAGTTGTTCATTTTTTCAGGGCAATGAACATGGGCACCAGTTCCATGACCGATCTACTCCAGGGGTTTGACCTGAGCACGGTAAGCCACTGAAGTCATTTTATTGTGACAGTTTCAACCTACAGTCCGGTCTCGAGTTTTTAGACGTCTAGGTGTTCTCAGAATTTACGATGCGATAGCTCTTTCGATAGAGCCGCAAATTCGGAACAAATCCCGGCTTTCAAAAACTGCTGAACGATTACGGGTTTTGGAGCAAATTCGCTCTGAAAGGGCCGGTTTTGAGCCATCTTTGGCCCCGCCTAACAAAATTCAGACGTAGTGAAACTTATTCTCAAAGTTTGTTATCGTTCAATAGTTTTTGAGGACTGCGCCCTGTTTAGAATTTCAAGCTCTATGTAATGAACCATGTCACATAGCAAAATTCCAATATCACCTAAAAACGGCTCTTTGTTAGCTTAAAGCTCCTATGGCTGAGCTTTACGAAACGCGGGATATTTTCGTGAATAGCACATTTTTAGGCTGCCTTCAAGCTTCTGACAGCCGCCGAGATGCTGAAAACTATTGAGGAAATTAAGCAGCGACTCCGGGACCGCTTTTTTGCGGATGCGAAAAAAACCGGGGAGCAGGTTGGCGATTCGGGGTTGTAATGTAGACCGTTTCCAACACCGAAATGTTTTCCTCTAGCAAAGCCAAGGGGTGGACTCCGAGATGAAACTTGTGACCGCCAAGCAGGGCTTTGAGCAATATCTTCTCGACTTACTGAACTTTTACCTGGTGGGGCTTATTTTCGTTGTGCTTCAGATTAGGAATTTTTAACGCTCCAAATACATTCTGCCACATGTTATAGCCGTTGTAATTTGCGCCATGCCATTTATCCTGATTTTTTAAAGGATATTTTCGAACGTGTGCTACATATCGCGGCCATGGCTGGGCACGCCGACTGTTGTGCCGTCCTCGTGGGCGTATCCAGCTTTAGAGGAATCTTGGTGCCCTTATCCGCGGTAAACGGAAAATACACAACTAGGCTTGCGATTTTTACAGAAGCTCCTCGCGTGGTTCACCGAGAAATGCCAAGAGAATTTCGCGTCGATCGTTGAGTACGGGACGTGGGCGTTGGTTGCGGGAACGGTTGGCGCGGCGCTGGTATCGATTTTTAATGCATCCTACTATATATAAAAAAATAGTTCCTGTGTGTGTGTGTGCATTTGCATGCAACTTCCGTCAGCGTGTTCCAGTAGTATCTCAATAAGGGGGGTAGCTAGGGGTATGTTTTATACCTTATTCGATGCGTAATGGCCTTGAGATGACTGCACACTCATAAAATTTGTAAAAATTCGGTGTTTTCGATGTTAAAATTATGTTTTTTGTTGAAAAATCGAGAACCCTTTTTGTTAGGAAACAATTAGCATACGCCGGAAGTTGCGAAAGCCTATATAAGGGAAGTGAGGTAGCGTTTCTCCTTTTTGGTCACCCAAAATCGCATGAATTATGCAAAGTGAGGGTTATCATGAGAACAGACGGGGGCCAGGGTTGAAAAGTCGCGAAGCGGCTTTTCAACCCTGGTTATTCATAATTTAATTAGCTTCACCTAATAGTAATGCTTGCATTATCTTCAGAAACCGACGTTTCATTAACGATATCTTCAAACGGATTCCTCTGTACGTCAATTTTAGTGGGGCGGCTACACACTGCTCGGGGTGATGAATAAACGGCGAAGAAATCAATAATTGGATTGTGCTTGTCTGGGTTTGTTCTGGTTTCAATCCTCTTGTTCAACAAGCTATAAAATAAATGGTTTTCTTGGCCGATTTTCCCCGTCAAACTCAAGCGCAACCCACGACCCAAAATGCAAACAAAACGCGCTGGCCTACCCTCGGAGACTTTTCTGGCAATATCAAATTCTCATTTCCGACAAAAACAATAAAACTTGCAAAAACCCGAAAAGTTTGCTTACCGGATGTAATTCAGCCCGCATGACTTCACGACGGCATTGCGAATTTTGGATACCTGTGCTCGCGACGTCATTTGGTCAGAGTTGTGTCTGGGATTTAGGTCCTTATCAAGAACAAGCCAGCTCTTTCGTAAGGCAGACCTTTCAGACAAGTGCCCGTTCATTCTTATGTGCAATCGGAGCGCCTGGACGAATTTTTCCTGTGGAAAAGCCCAAAATTTAGTCTCAAATGTTAGATTGGTGGTTTTCAAGTTTGATCTTACTTTATGAATCCTTAATGTTCTTAATTAGTTCAGCAACATGGCGTTGGAATCAAGTGAAATTGGTGTCAGTGACAATGCGAGTATTTTGAGTGGTCTGCATTTCGGCAAGGTGAACGATGTTGGATAAAGTTGGCAAGCCCGCCTGACTCTTCAGATAGCCCTCAAGATTCTGGGCTCCCCGGAGATTTTGAAGCTGAAGACGGAGCTGGGGAGACGGATTGAAGCCCGGTTTTCAAAACAGTGCAGCGAAACTAGTGACCGGTAGGGACAGTGGTGCAGCTGCGCAACGAGAAGCAGATCGCATGGATCGTCGAGCTGTGCTTGGTTAGTTTTAATATAGATCCACGGCGTAAGGCTCTAAAGACGGTTCAAGACTGAAGGCTTCTAAAGACCTCGCTGTAAATCCATAAAAAATATAGTCTTCTCAAGGTCTGGGATAATACCAGGGCGACTAAAAAAAAAACGTTTTCAACATTTTCCAGTAACAATTTTAGTGGGCTGCCTTGAAGATAACGAATTCGAGCGGCACCGATGATGGGAACAAAGAATAATTTGCATAAATATTTTGTTAACCACGACTGACGCCAATGATTCGGGCTTCTTTCCCTTGCACCGAACCCAAATCACACCACACCGCTGTGTAACGCCGCAAGCGGAATCAGAAGCTTACTGTAAAGTGTTTTTACTCAAGTTGGAGTTTCGATTCGGGACCAAGTGCAGCTTGTGCAGAATTTTTTGCTGATACCGAATCCGTTTTCCAAATTTGCTGCGGACTTTTATTTAAAAAGTCATTTTTGGTGCAAATTAAGCTTGAAAAAGCCAAAAATTCGGATCCTGGTCCACTATTCCCTCCATGGTTCTGCCTCTCCCAGGGGCCCTGAAATACTCTGTCACAGCTCCCCTCCCGGTTGGCACCATGGTGCATTGGCAAAGTACTCGCTTGCCAAGCGCAGGGCGGCGGTTCAGAACCCCGCCCTGCACCTTTCTTTTGCTTTTTGCATAAAAAAATTTAATTTTTTTATGAAAAAAGCTTGTTTTGACTTCTAAGATGCTTGTCTAGCCAATCTCTAGCCAGTTTTGAAGTTGAAATTGATCAGGAAAATCGAAAACGATAACGCTTCCTTGATTTTGGTGAAAAACACTACCATAACCGCAGCAAATTTGGAAAACGGATTCGGTATCAGCAAAAAATTCTGCACAAGATGCACTTGGTCCCGAATCGAAACTCCAACTTGAGTAAAAGCACTTTACAGTTAGATGTTTGGAACTGGCTTGCTACAAGGACTTCTGGATTCTGGATTGTCCTCTTGTTTTCCATGATTGGCAAATTCAAAAAAAGTTCAGGGTATACATTGAGCACCAGAAAACGAACCTAAAATTATGCAAAATCACTGTTTTTGTGTGTACACTCGCGTACTCTCAGGGATAAATCACAAAAAGGCGGTCATGGGGGGTGAGAGGGTGGGGGGCAGTAGTGTATGCTGACCGTTGAAGCGTCAGTGATCGGTAACAGGTTTCGATACCCCAACATGATGGGGATAAGCTAAGGAAAGGTTTTGGCGCTTATTGACACCTTGACGGGTTGTAAGCGTCGGTCTTTTCTATTATTTTCAAATGAGTTTTTTTATCGTATTATACCATTGTTAAAATCCCTTTACCTCAATTACAGTTTTTGTGTGTTTGGTTGTGGTTTTTAGAGGAACCAGCAAGGCATAAAATGATTTTTTGTACCATGGCTTTTCGATGGATTTTCGATTTTTTTTTGATGTTTTGCGTGTCCTCACCGTCCGCGCAATGGATTCGAGCCTTTTTCTAGCCTCATGCGTAAGGTATCGCGGTACCGACAAAATTCATGGGAATTCCGTAGCAAAAAATCCATAAACATGCCTTAACTTTCCCTTTAAGACACGCTCCAAATCTGAGTTCAACTTTGCTTTTTGCTCCCTAGATTCTATGAGCTGTACTTATAAAGCCCTCGCTTCCACTTGAATCTATCCTCATCCTGCTCCTCCTCTTGCTCCTGCTTCTCATCCTTACAATCCGCTCACTTTTTCCAAAAACATTTGCGCAACAAGCTGCCCTGCCCCATCCAATTCGTTCCTTTCCACTCTCCGTCCGATGTCGCTTCTCGTACATTGCCACCTCTCGTCTAACAAAAGGCTGGTTTCGCGCGCCAGGCGCGTGGGGCTCGTGCTCAACACGGCGCTCCCAATTATCCGGCGATCCCCCTTCGGCCCGGCCAAGCCGTCATAATTCTTGTGTGGTCCGTTTTGCCGTTGGGATTGGCCCGAATTCGGGGATTGTTGTTGATGTCGACAGGTATCGCTAAAAGCTTTTGACAGCTTAATTCTGGTAGTACTTCCTGATCAGGGCACTTTTCGTTTTTCGGTCTTTCCATAGCCAAAAATTTGAGCTTTGACCAATTATCGAGTCCCGTAAAAGGTGCCAAAGCACGCCAGCAGTTTACAACCTGGGCTTGGCTCTCACCGGGTGAATGCTACGTGTTTTGGGTTGATTAAGGATGCGAGTCGGGTGCAAGCAGATCTGGCTGTACATTTGGGCACAACGGGCTGGCCATAAAAGGCTCAGAAACCCGTAGAAGAACCAAAACTATAGCTGTTTTTACTCCAAAAAGCAAAAAAGTTGAGGTCCCGGGGAGATTTGAACTCCCGTCGCAGGATTCAGAGTCCTGAGTGCTAACCGCTACACCACGGGACCGGGTGTGATGGCTGGTTGGGAAGGGGCTGATGTGTCTTGAGACGTTGCGTCTACAACGCGCGGCGCTGGGATTGACGCGTTCCTCAAGAACAATGGAACAGGAAGAAAATCCCAACGAAAATTCTGCGATAACTTTTAGATCTCTTGCGCTATATTTTAAGGTATCACACAGCGCACAAGCCTAATAAAATCCCGATGCGGCCAGATCACGTTCAATTTTTTTTAGTGGTTCTGATTGTTTGATAGTTTAGCCTTTAAACTTGTCTTCTCGCTCCCTTAAATTCGTCCCAAGTCAAAATTTTGGACTCACCTAGCCACCGTGCCCTTATCTAGCACGCCAAAGAACAAATTCCGGGCGAGGGCTCGGCCTGACTACCGTTTGCACGCGCCGTGCATTCCGCTGTAGCATTTTACGGCGCGCCAAAGAATGGTTTTGCCCTTGTTCTGATCTTGCCGTTTGCTATCTGCTACGTCGTAAACAACCTACGTACACGGGGCGTGGTAGATAAACGGCGAAGCAACCTGATAAAACCAAAAAATTAGTTTATTCGGGTTGATTCATAACTAGAGATGTTACGCATACGAATACGACATGGGAGTTACGCGTCGTATTCGAATAAGCCGTCGGAATCAAAAATTTCCTAATTCCGACCCGATCGTCGTATTCGAATTAGCGTCGGAACCAGGCAAATGCGACGATCGTATTCGTTTAAACCGGTCCACATCGGGATAATAAGCTAATTTGGATGCAAAGCGATATTACGAAGAAAACGATCGGAAAATGGAAACAAGTAGTCAGAATATGCATGATTTGAATAGATTTTGGAGCCGATTTCCCGGTAATTTCCGGTGGATGTGCCAATATTTTGATACTTACATAGCATTTCGTCTTGAATTTTTAATTAGCTTTTTATCCCGACGTGAAGCCGACTTGCCAGATCATCGCGTCGGAATTAGCCGAGGCTTGTTCGAATACGATCGTCGTATTCGAATTCTCGATACTCTTTCTCAAATCAGATATGCATATCGGGCTAATTTGCCGGAAGTAGCACATCGTATTCGTATGCGTAACATCTCTATTCATAACTAGAGATCCGATTTGCAAGCTTGATATTTTGTACAGTGCATTGCTATTTGCTAAATTGTTGGCTGCCATCTTATCGTAAAGAGCGGCCTAGCGTTACCTTAATCTCGAATTTAGATACCTTGAGTATTTTCCATATTTTATCCAAAAAGCAAAAAGTTGAGGTCCCGGGGAGATTTGAACTCCCGTCGCAGGATTCAGAGTCCTGAGTGCTAACCGCTACACCATGGGACCGACGGGCTGCGGCGCCGGGGTGGTGGATATGTGCGTTGGCGGAGCCGGGGCGCGCGCCAAAAAAGCGCCCGGCTAATTGACGGCAGCTTCTCCCCCTCTGTCTCGTCATGCCGACAGACCATAGGAACAGGGGATTTCAAACCGAAATCAATGTTGTAGGAGATTTAGGGGGATGGGTAATAGGCTTCAAGGTATATTTTAAGGCATAATTTGCAGGTAGCTCCTGAACGCCCAAATATTCATAGTGTTTGTGTACAGTGGGCTGTGGCTCCCGATGTTTTAGTTGTTTTCATATTCTTGATGCTTTTTAGGTTCAGAACCTGAGAATATGTCTTTATTGTGGTGGTATCATAGGTCTTAAGAATTATTCAGGACTTTTTGCTTTTTTTAGGCTATAAACTGCACTAGCTCCGTCCCTTTTTGTGTAGAGTCCAAAAAACGACGTCGTTTCCGTGCAATCGACAGTCCCGCGTCGACAGCAGCCCTTTTAAGTGGGCAGGGTGTGGAAGTGCTTGTGCCCTGTAAGCCGCCGCTGTCCCCCACCGGCCGCTATGGCGTGTGCTTGAAATTCATCCCCTTGGGGCGCGACAAGCACCATTCGCCGCGTTTTTGTCCATATTCAAGTAGACGTTCTAGACGTTCAGAGATCGTTGCAACCTTTTTTAATTAAACAAGAATTAGAGGTGTTAAAAATCATTTATTGGCTTTGAAGTTACATGATTTTCCTTTAAAACTCTGTGTTAAATAATGATGAGATAAATTTGACTCATTGTTTTTAAATTTCGGAACGTTAATTCCTTTAAAATCCGGGCGATCCTTTCCCTTTTTCCCTCCACTTCAGAATAGAATCCACGTAAAAGTGTGGCGGCGCTGGTAACTCAATACGTCGACCCCAAAATTTTTCGGCGGAATTAGACGTTCCCCATTTTCGACGCAGGCCCGTTTTTTGTTGCGAATCGTTGCCGAGCGCAGACAAAACATAATGAAATCCTCTGCTGCTTTCACGGCTTTTTTGCTGGTTTTCGGTGCGTTTGAAACACCGGACCAGAAAAATGTCTATTTTCCCCTTCCGTCGACCTTCAAACCCCGTCATTTTAGCCAATTTGCACTCGGAATCTCTCCAAACATTTCTTCAATTTTTGGGCTAAACTTTCCCCCAGAAAGTCCCGTTTTCAAAAGTGCCAATTCCGGACTCGGAATCACCCTAAACATTTCTTCTATTTTTTCGCTTACCTTCGCCGGCAAGTCTCGTTCTCAAAAGTGCCAATTTGCGCTCTCCCTCCGATCCAAACTCTACCACATTTCAGAAACCCCCAAAAAATCACCCCCTATTTGTCCGAACCGCCCAAAAACCAGCGCGAGCGCTTTGCTGTTTGCGCTTGTTGCAATGTGTGGTTTGTTTGGTGGTTGGGGGGACGGGAATTTTTTTGGGCAACAAAGTGCAATCGGACAGTTAGGGCAAATGTTGCGCGCGCAAAAATGGCATTGTCGGTCAGTCAACTTTGCTCTATTTTACCGTGTCCTTTGGTTTTGGAAATTTTTTCGGAGCTAAACGAATGCCAAAAGCCGGGCGATAGATTTGACATCGTGGAATTCGGAATTATTTTGGTCGTCCCTGCAAGACGCGACGCGCGGCGGCTTACGCGTTGCGTACAGCGTGTACGGTAGAAAATATGCAGAAACTCATCGTTAAATCCCAAATTTTCGTAGCGGTTTTTATAAGGTTTTTACGCACCACTTTACAGAGTTCTATCAGTTTTTGGTATAGAATTGAGAATTAACGTTCGGTTTACCATCCGATATGCTGATTTTGAAGTCTGGATTTTTTGCCATGCCAGCAAATCTACATTGGATTACGGTGGTTACGGATTATGGTCGATATTTTTGCATACAAAACTTTGTTCGACTGACCTCGATTCCTAAAAATTGCCTCCCCGCTTTTTTGCCATTTTACGAGACAAAATATCCTGGGTGCCGGTGCTTTTCCTCGATATTCTATGAAAAGGCATTTTCCCTTTCTGTGCTCGGAATTTCAATAGCACCCCAATTTTATGAATTTTGATTCTTCAGCTTTTACTTATTTTTTACAAGTGTCCATAACCTTCACCTGCATTTTCTTGGCTTCATTGCTCCTAGAAACCGAAAAAAAAATTGATCCCATGACTCACCCATGTGACTTTTTCTGTCGTCCTCGATCTCCAGGCGCACCTCTTGGCCCACCGCCACCATAGTTCAGGAGCAATTTTTAGTCGTCGACAGGGCGCGCGGGGGCCCTCTCATCTTCGCGCGCCACAGAGAGTGCATACACACCGACAAATTCAAATATAGACTTTCTTTGCGGCGCTCCCGAAGAGCCGTTCGCGCCCTTTTTCACGCTTCTTCTTCGGACCCTCCCCTCTCGGTGGCCCTGTATCGTTTTTGGTGGGCCCCGTGGGCCTTTCCTGGCCTTTTGCTGCTGCTGCTGGTGGGCCGGGGCCTCGAGTGTGTTTGTGGGCGGCAAATAACAAGCGTGTGAAAAATCCCAATGGCGTTTACCGGGGACACCCTCTGGCCCTCCCGCCGGGAGCAGTAGGTGCGGTGGGAACGATACTGAACGCATTGGGCTTTGTGAGCATCGAAGAGAGCGTGAGCCAGGATCGACTTGATTTACTACAGGACCCCGCCGCATAGCTTTATCATCTCTTTGTCGTGATTTTTTACAACATGAAATACGTGTTTTTTTCTGAATATAACTAATATTTTTGTATTAGTATTAGATCTTTGGATTTGTTTTACCAATCAGTTTCAGGGTTTATCGTTGATTTTTATCGTACACCGATTAGATCTTTGGATTTAGTTTCGATTAGCTTAGATTTACCGTACCCACCTTTTTAGATTTAAGGCGCTGCCCCATTGCCAAATGGGTGTTGAGAACTACCCATGGCTCCAAATGACGCCCTCTCCGTCGCAGAAAATCTTAGAAATTAAATCGTGTTTCGAGAGTTTTTGGATGTTCTCGACACCCAGTCCACAGAGGGTCGATACCCCGCTTCGCAGACTTTTAAAGGGATGGTGCCAGCAAGCTCATATGCCGATTAAAAGATGTTCTGCCGCAATTTATTGCTGCAATAGTTACCGCAATAGTTGATATGTCAATCCGCCTTTAATGACTTTACTGAAATAGGCATCAGCAAGCTCCAAAATCAACCAAATAAATAAGTGTATCAAACTAGCTGCCTCCCCAGGATGTAAATCTCTGCTGGAAGAAGCCAAAATTCGACGGTCCCATTCTTCAAAATCTGTTTCAATGCTCCCCCAAAAACTCCTAAATCCGTAGTCTCGCTTTGAATTAAAAAGTCGGCACTTGAAGCCCACCGATCTGGGCACAATTCGTCAATTTCCGTTTCGGTGCTCTCCCCAAATTTATGGAAATCCCAGAAAACAACGTGCAGCGTAGCGCGTCTCTTGGAAACAAGTTGGCCTCCACGTTCGGGCACAAGAACGAAAAACGAAGCCCTGGTGTTTCTCCGTTAATCCCCCGTAGATGCTGTTCTGCTCGTTGTTCCGCTGGTTTTGTGGGTGGGGGGGGTGAAGCTCCTCCTCTCTTGCTCCTCCCATCGTCGTAGCCAGTCTAGCACCCAATTTGAATACATACGCTTTGGTGACCCCACCCGGGATGGACCTTTCCCACCCCCTGAATTTTGGGTGTTTCCGAAACGGGTCAGGTTGCATTGTTTGCGTACCTCTTTTGCCTCGGAGGTTTGACATTTTGGGTTTGTGATATTTAAGGAATGGTGTTGATCTTGCAATTGAATAGATCAGGTATGTCGAGAGAAATTAACAGAAATCCGGTCACAAAATTAGCATAAATCCTCTCGAGCCTCCGTTTTTTCATAACCTTTCCGATTTTTGCTGAATTTTTTTGAGATTTTCACGACATTTCTGAAAATCAATACAAGGTGTTGGTAATTTACACTTCTTGAAAGATCTCAATTGTAAGCGGGTATTTTAATTTACGCAGAGCTTAAAAATTCTAATTCACGGAAAATGACGGATTTTTATTTTAGTTGTTGTTTGCAAGAATCCAGATAATATGTCTTTAGTTTTTTCCTTGAGGTGCGCTTGCTCGGATTATTCGGGCTTTATTATTCGTTATTTTTGACCCACTACCCTCGTTTCCATGTATGCTAATTACAATGGGATACCACAAGACGTAAGAGGGATCAGACGGCGTTAATCCCCGCTTTTTCGAAGTATTCCCATGAGAAAATCTCCAATTACGCGTGAATGCCGTGGTGAATAGACAATTTTCAACGTGTTTTTTACTTGCTACTCACCGTCAATTGGAACCTCACGGAATATTGTTATTTGATCCGGAAAAACCTCCCGAAAAAGTGCATACAATCGCCCGGTGCACTTCACGAACTTCCCGAATTCGGCCCCCCTCGCCCCGTATATTTGACCTCCATTCATCCGACGAGTTTTTGCTGTGCAGAATGATTCCTGGGGGCCCTGTCTCGCGTGACGGGACCCCACTCCGTAGGGACATTTCTCTCTCTTCCCCTTTTCGAGCCCATTATTCTACAGCCTGGGCCCCCCAGGGCGGAAACCGAATTTAAAATTCAGCACCTTATGCAAAAAGAATGGGATCTGTCGCTCGGGCTCCCTGGGGACTAATTACGGTGATTCGCGAAATTCGGGTGGCTTAGTGAGTTGGATGAATTGTTTTCAGCCGATTGCGATGCTTTTCCATGTTATCAAGAATCGTATTATAATAGAAAAACGACCTATAAACCAATTGATCGTAATTTCTTGAATTTTTTTCTTTGTATGAATTGAATTATGTAGTTGTCAGCACGACCTTTTATGATTTTCTAAATCACGGATCATCACAGGATGTTATCATTAGATTTTTTTTAAATTTAAGCAAGAAAATTAACAGATGCGGCGGCAAAATTAGCCAAAACCCTCACCTCACGGCCTACCTACATTATCAAATTTTTCCCCTGCCCTGATAACGGTTCGAAAACATTTTTTTGAAGCATCCAACGACCGGGTCCTTTCCGAACTCGTCTGCGAAATTTCTACAATTTTTGGATACCCTGAGATATTTTAATACGACCATTAAGCATCTGAATCGACCATTTTGGACTGAGTATCGACGACCACGTGCAACACCGAAAGCCAATTCATTTCTAAAAAGTTATGCGAAAATGTTCTCTGCTTCCGCCACCAAAAATCCCCATTGTTAATGGTCAACGAGACATTTTCCTATTTATTGCAAGACCAGCCCTGATTCTGATGTTTTTTGTGTGCCCCTGGCCAAACATCCATACACACTCACTTTGGTATTAACATTAACAACCCGGGATTACGGGTATAACTACCATCATCCACTCCACGCCGCCCTCGACATCGCATTGTTTGCGCCCGGAGATTTTGGAGGCGGCCCACGCATAAATTTTTACGGGCCACTCAATAAAAATCCTCGTTCTACACCCCATCCCAAATCGCATGCATACTCACGCATGGAGAATCACTCCAAAAATTGGCGTGACTTTGGATGGGCGTGGCGGTGTGCGTCGTTCTTAAATTATTGTAATTCCGCGCCTGATAACACGACTGCCGGAGCTGCCGGCCTGATAATTTTTGGGTGTTCTTTTTCGGGGCGATCCGGTTGTATAATGAGGCGATTTTTGAACGAAAAATTGTTTTGCTTCCTAAAAATCCGGAGCTGTTTTTAGGCTACAAACTCCTTCCTGTATGACTCAACGATTTCTCTGTATCCTTTTTTGTATAAATAAAATCCTTTTTGGACTGAATTCCAGGGCCATGTATAGCATTTTTTGCTGGATATCAAACCTTCGGTCCTTAAAGGATATTAATGATGTCATCAGCTCCGCGTTGACGCGTCGCGTGTGCGACCCGTGTGCGTTGCGTGAGTGGTGGAAGGCGTTTTGGCTTGAAATTCCATGGCATAACGCGCTATTTAACACCTCCGTCAAATAGTTGCGGAAATTACGAGCTAGCTCCCCTTAAAAACTATAGCTAGCTATATAGCTGGACCCCAACGCGTCCGGAACGCGGCAACTTTCATTTTTGTGGTGATTGTGGCCACAATGTGGCCATAAGAAATGTTTTGTACTTTCAAAAATCTTGATGACATTTTTAGTCAGACTCGTTAGCTTCTCGCCTCCCGGGTGCAAATCGCCACCCTGATTTATTACCGACCTTGATAAGCGCTTCTTCCAATTTAATCCCGACCCAGAAGCCTGATAGACTAATTTGAATTTCGCCCCCAATCTATCCATCCTACCAAACCACAACGAACCCGTTGCTGATCATCAACTTATCGGGCCGGTGGCCAGCATGTGAGAGATGACGCAGCTCCCCCCTTCGCTTTACGTCTATTTTTCAATAGCAACAAGCCGGTGGAGGGTGGCGACGGGGTGAAAAGGCGTTTCCCGCCGACGCTTCTAAAGATAAGGAGCGTCTTCCGGCCCGGCCGGCCGTCCTTAAAATTCTGGCCGGCCATCGATTTGGGGGATAAATATTCCTGGGGGCGGCATCGGTCTTTTGGATCTTGCGACAGTGTGGAATTTATTATCTATTTTTTGGGATTTTCTGGTCCTTCAGGTCATCTTGATTTTGGATGACAAAAATAGGGGAGTTCTACTGTATTTTACTGGCCTTTCCGGAGTTTTTTAGGCTATTAAATTTTTAGTTACATTCTCAAAACTGATAAGCTCCGATTTACCGATCCGGTCAAAAAAAAATTTCTTTTGTGGAAAATATTAACAAATCGTACCTCATTTCCCTGTCGATTTTTGTATTTATTACCGATTTAAGATAAAGCTGAATGTTTTCCTTTCAGGTTCCATTTTTGTTTTACTTTTTGGTGGTTTAGATTTTCGGAAATCGCTAGTGTTGTCTCTAAGTTTTTAAAGCTGCTGCCAGACGCATTACGATTTGCTACAACAACTTTTCCGCCCAGACTTGGCTTTATAAGGTCTTTTGCTAGGAAGCCGATCTGTCTCCCGCGATTTTCGCCAATTATGAATCAGCCACCCACCCACAATCCATTCCTAGGCTCACCAAGTATAAATGGGCAAAAGTAGGGCTTCTCAGAGAGGTTTATAATGTTTTAATAGCTATGATATGAGGCTTAAAATTGCCTCTTCTAAGTTCTGGTTGCCATTTCTTTATTAACTAATTTTTCGGCATTTTCCCGAGCAAATTGGATCCGCGGCTATTCTCGGAATCCCCAACCAATTGCTGGATTATCGCCTCCGATGATCGAACATTGTTGTCATAAATTCTAGAACCGTTTTTTGAGCTTTTTCTATTTCCCGACCATCGCCCCCGTGTTCGGCCCCAACCTTTAATCGCCAATTATTTTCGGTCGGTATAGCAATTTGCCCGGGCGCAACCACAAATCACCTGCCATCACCGGCCGGAACTAACCGGGCCATTCCTCTCAAACCTCAGAATTCTCGGCTTCTTAATACCCTCTGGAAATTGATTTGGCTTTCAAGTTAGATTTTAAAGCGGCTTCTTACTTTTCAAGGAGTTACGAAGCCCGAAATCAAACTCATAAAGTAAGTGGGTGGAGGCAGTCACGAATGCGTCTAAACACGCTTTTAATTATCGTCATTACCATAATTACCATCAATGATGGGCCAAATAACAGCAAAAATCCGACGCTTTCTGTAGCGAACCCATAAAACTGTGCCTTGCATTGGTGCGGATCGTAGTTGTCGAGATCTGGCTGATGGAAATGAGTCGATACTAACCAGTTCGAATCCCTTTAGACCTGCCCGAACTAATCCTAAAGCACCTATCTGCTCGCTTGCCTATCTGGTCGCTAGCTGTCTGTGAATATCGAATTTTAACACTAACCAAACTACAAAAATTAGTAGCGTTATTGGTTGCTTATCCAAGTTGTCGAGATCTAGTGGAGGGAAGGGGTCGATTTTAGCCGTGCCCATTCCTTTAGATCGATCTGGCTCAAACTATTCCTAAAACATATTTGCTAAGTTGCCCTTGCAGCCGAACCAATGAAAAATGTAAATTTCGCTGCAAGACTTTGGTTTTTGTTCCAGGCAAGCCTATAAAAACGTCACGTAATTCTCGCCATTCTATTCTCTTTTCTGAGAACGACCTCTTTTTCGGGACCTCTCTCAAAAAGCTGCTTTTGGCACAAACACACCCCTTCGCTTCAATGAGCTTCCCGCACAGAGACCATAGTTTATAAATTGTTTAGCCTGTGACTCAAGCGGCGGTCTGGCCCATAGACTCATAGCTAGATATAATAGTTTTTTTATGTAAAAACCATTAAATCTTTATGGTGTATGCAACTTTCAAAGCACTTTAACCAAAATTTGAAAAATAAATAAGAAAGATTTATCAATTTGAAATCCTGTCTCTTGAAAGTTTGATCGCGGTTAGGGGTAATTAAAGCTTTCCATGCTTAGGCTTAGTTTTGCTTCCTATGGTCCTTTAATTATACGTTTTTTTTGTAGCTGGCGTTTGTGTAACGTGTACTTTTTTAATCCAAGCTTAGGTAAAGCGCCAATTATCCCAAACTATCGAGTTAAAGGCAGTAAATAATCTCAATTTTACGTGTATTTTCGACTTGCCAAGGCCTTGAATTTTAGATTTGAGACACTCATTTGTAAAAAGTGCCGTTTATCAACCATTGCCTCCCCCAAAATTCTATGTTCAACGTGTGGGCGGCCCATTTTTTCGTTTCTTTCAACCCCCCCCACTCCGGTCGCTAGGCTTCTTCCGGTGAAGCCCGAGAACAAACCACTTTCCCCGCGGACGTTGCTACCCATTTTTTGCGAAGAGCAATTTTGCCCGATTTGTGCCCCCGTCACATTGACCAAAAAACCTTTGAATTTTTCGAGCTCTCCCGGTACTCTATTGAGTCCTCCGGAATTCTCACGCATGCCATTCGATTATTTTGTGAGATTTGTACATGCTGGCATAATTTTCTGAATTTCAGATAACCCCCAAACGACGAGCGAACCGAACACCAAGTGACGGCCATTGGAATTTTGTTGAAAGATTTTAAGCGTTTTGAGGGTGATTTTGTACGCGAAATTCGGCCAAAATTACTGCGTCAAAGGAGTACGAAGAGTGTTATAGTGTGGGGTAAGTTCCTAATCACAAAAATAGTATAGAACGGTTTTCTAAGAAGCTTTTAATTGGCATGAAAATCCGCAAAGAACCGTTGCTAGCTTTCCTCGTAGAGAAAACCAGTGGAAAACTTTCTCTGCTTTGGAAATCCGAAGAAGATTCTAAATTTTGAAAAATTCATTAAGCAAGTTAAAAATTTCAGAACCTGTCCCAATTCTTAAAGTTCTCGAATTTTTTTGCCAATTTCCATGTTACTACTCTTCATTGGTTTCTAAACAATCACTGATAGCCTGTCTTGTAGAAAAGTACGTTTGCAAAACATCGCTAGGAAGCCTTCCACGAGAATTTTGTTATGCTGTTTCATGTTACAACTTAGAAAGATACTTTCTAAACGTAGCCACACGTTCGTCGCTACCCGAAAAGCCCCTGCCAGCTCACCTATGACCTAGAATTCAATGTAAATAAGTGGAAACGGCAAATCACAAAATCGCCGCCATTCCCACGCTTCCTTTCAGTCAAAAAAAATACGCCCGGGCCCTCTACAAATTGGAGATAGAGCACAAATGCCGAACGGCCGGAAGAATGTCGCAGTTTTTTGGTATTTTGTTGTGCATTTTTTTGGTAAAACTACTGTATTTAGGCGACATTAAGCCGCCAGTACCAAGAAGCCTGCGGCTACCTACATTTTTGGTGCTATTGTTTGTTAGTATATTCTTTGTTGCCTCGCGATTTGAGGGGTGAGTTACTATTAAAATTTGGATTTCTCTCTGCCTCTCTCTTTCTCTCTCTCTATCTCTCTTTCTCTTTCTCGCTTTCTCTTGTTGCTCTCTCTATTTTCTCTCTCGCTCTCCTTAACGCTCTCTATTTCTCTCTGTCTCTCTCTCTCTCGCTATCACTTTCTATCTCTCTCTCTCAGCCGCACTCTCGCTCTCTCTCTCTCTCTGGCAGTCTTTTACTTACTCTTCCGTTAGTAAAAGTTTTTTTTTGGCAAGTTTAATCTATAATTTGGTTTTCAGTCACATCCCTTCCTACCGTAATGCCCTTCGGATACCTCAAAATCCCAAGACTATCATTATTATTACACCAACGTACAGAAGAAACACCCGACTCGCAGATATGACCAGGTAAAATTATCGAGTTTTCATTATAGCTGGCTTCAAAAAGGAATCCAGCCAGAATCCCGACGGCCAAGACCTCAACCGCCAAAATATCGACAACCAAAATCCCGATACATTCTTGACCCTAGTTTTAATGCCAATGCCCTTGAAACCGCTACTTTACATGTCGGTATTTTGGCTCTCGGGATTTTGGCTCTCGGTATTTTGGGTGTCGATGGTTTTTGCTGTCGGTATTTTTTATCGTCGGCATTAGGCTGTCGGCATCTTAACGTTTCCCCTCCTCCAAGATCCTTAGCTATGTATAAGATTCCATTTTCAGAATGGCCAACACCATTCGCCAGGTCCCGAACCTGCACTGGATCGTCATCGAGGACGGCGAGACTAGAGTGGCTGCCGTGGAAAAGTTGCTGAATCGAACGCAACTCCCTTACACTTATATTCTAGCAAAAACGAAGCCAGGATACCCGAGTAAGTCAATAGGGATCAAGCGGAAACCGTGTTTTAAGGGAGAGGCTGGTACCAACGTGACACCGCACTGGGGTACTTGAGGAATTACACTAGTCGGGTAAGTCGGCTTTGGTCCTGGATTTCTCACTTTTGGGCATCTCCCAATCGTACTTTATTGTTCTAGATAACTGGCAATTCCAAAGATGCCGTCGTCTATTTTGGAGATGATGACAACGCCTATGATCTTCGACTTTTTGAGGAATACATCAGAAATGTCAAGAAGATTGGAATTTGGGGAGTCGGTAGGTTTTTCGTTTTTTTACAATGCAATAATTCACACTTTATTACAGTACTTTACTGATTTCACGGCGTACTAATTTCTGCTAAAATTTAAGGTCTGGTCGGCGGTATCCTCGTCGAGTCCCCGGCCGTCCAAAAAGGCAAAGTCGTCGGCTGGAACGTCAACTGGTTCGCCAAGCGAAAATTCGCCACCGATATGGCTGGCTTTGCGATTCATTTGAATGTGATTTTGAAGTGGGTTCCTGGGACTTTCTTGAAAATTTGAATTGTGGTCTTTAGAATTTAGAAGGTTTTACAACGCAAAATAATTAGGAAGCGCGCAAGTTATGCATGCTAAATCTAAAACGTACATTAGCGTTTTAGAACTGGGGCCAGTATTTTGATTTTGTTTTTGCTTAGAATAATGCCATCGTATTCAGTTCCACGGCCGTCTTCGGGTCATCGTGCAAGCGGGGCGCGGGCGCGCCAGAGACCTGTCTGCTGGAAGACTTGGGTTTGACGAGGGATGATCTTGAGCCGTTCGGGTTGGAAACGGCACGTTTTTAAGATCATTTTTGCATCTTTGAATCTGTATTAATTTACGCCTGGTTATCGATCTTCTCGACAGCGAATCCATAAGCATTCTTTAGCACCCGGACAGGCTGTGTAGCCTATGTAAATTTGTAAATCAGGTTTATACGATTACCACATGTAAGTGCGTACTGCCGCGTTACTGCCGCGTCGTCTGTTAGTGATGCGTACACAGAAAACGAACGCATTTTGGCGTATCGCGGGGATTGCGGAAAATTAAAATTCTAATTTCCCCAAGAAAAGAAAAACTGATACTGTCATGACCCCTTTAAACCAGGATTGGCTTTTCAAGGGCGGAGCTATTATTGATTTGGCTGCTTGACTTATTATTTTTTGGCTTATAAGCTCTTAATCGCTTGCTAGATTAACCCACTCTCTTTCCAGGATAAGCACGAACTCTACGTGTGGCACACAAAAACGCTGCAGGGCAAATACGACAAGACAAAAATGGATCTCCACGGGTATATTGTCGAGTAACCCTTCTTTTCTTAGAAACATTAATGTCGATCCCCCTTTGCTCAGTTCCTACGCTAGCTATTCTTGTTTTTGCCATTTAGCGTCTAGCCGTTTGTTATATTTCGTGACATTCCATCCCTAGCGGCCCAATTGTTGCGATGCCTGAAAAGACATGAAAACCGGTTTTTCTTAACTTGTCCTACTTATGAATTTGCGGTTTTTGACCGTCGTGTGATTGTATTGCCTCTTTCAACACGTTGCCCAACTTGTGATGGCCAAAGCGATGTGTGTATACATGAATAAAACAGTTGTGGATTGCTACTAAATGGCAGTGATTTTTGTAGAATTTAGATTACAAAAAATCATATAAATTAAGCCAGAAAATGCTCTTTGTTGCGCCACGTGATGTGCCGGGGGCGAGTCATCGTACACGCGAACGAACACGAGCTATGTCCAAAAATTATCTGCTTGGACAGGATGACCTGTCCAATCACCTGACCTTTGAACTGCTCGCTACAAAAAAAAATTACTAAAAAGATTAAATTTGAATTTAAGATCTATATTATAAAATTTTATGCTATTAGATTTCTCGCTCCAGGGGCTTTTAGGAGCATTCTATCATTGTTCAATGATTCCCTACAATTTACTGTTTTATCCGAGGCCGAATGTTCGACCGCAACGCGTAAAAAACGACAAAATTACGGTGTAATTATGCTGAACAATAGAAGTCCGGACCAGTTATTATAATGCATACTTTTTTTGACATTTCCGTTGTTTTGAACAGGCTCTCGCCGTACGCTACGCTCCTCCAACCAGCGGTTGGAATTTTGGCGGTTATCTCAAAGAAAAAAGAATGAAAATGATACGGTACCCGGGCGGGGCCCTTTTCCTATACTTCCTTGTTCGTGCTCACTATGGCCTCGGCAATAAATTTTTTTTATCCGCGAAAGGCCGCATTTTCATCCCGATAATGTACCACACGCGCCATGTTGGCGAGAATAGCTTTTCGCGAGTCAAAAAAATTCGGTATCAAATTTTCGCGTAGGGTGAAAGCCGGGTTTTTTTAAAGATGCTTTGGATACTCCGGTTACTTGTTTTACTAGAATCTTATAAAGAGCGGAAGGTTACGTCCACGCGCAAGGCTTCCAAGTCAAACTCCCGGCAGCCAGAAAAGACAGCCCGACACCATCTGACGCTAATTCAAAATTCCATATCCAGATTTTGGAACGTCGATATTTTGGCTATTCATATATTTGGAATGTCGATATTTTGGTTATCGATATATTTGGAATGTCGATATTTTGAAACTTCGGAACTTTTGCTGCCCGGAGCGTAGTTGTCACGAATTTCGAATGCCAGGATTTTGGATTTGGCATTTTTCGCTTTATCTTTCCTCACGTTGCTGTAGCTGCAGCTCGCACGTGCGTTACTTGGCGCTGTCAAAAAATCAGCCTAGCGAATCCAGCGCCACAAAGTCTAGACGGACGCCTTGCTGATCCCTTTAAAAACTCGAGATCATCCAATCAGAGCCGAGCGAAGTACCATTCGACTACGGTATGATGATTGCAAGTTAGGGAAGCTAGATACCCCTTATTTCCTTACGATAACGTTAAGAAACTTGCAGCTCGATCGTAGTGAATGTAAACCCAGCGGAACCGTACAATTACCCGCACAACTCGAACTATCAAGGATTCCGATGAGATTCCGGCAATTACCGACAGGCGAAAGAAACCCCGTGTCTTCCAGCGCTTCCTTGTTTTGATTCAAATCTGGGTGCCCCCGGCAAGAACGTTGTTTGATCTCCGCCACATTAACGAGAATCTTGCCGTCCGATTTTGTTAACGACCTTCGAGGGCGGGCGGGCGGTATTGCCGCTTTTCACGGCTGAAAAAATTGATTCCGCTGGTATGACCCGATTGTGCGTGCAGTTTTGGCTTCCGGTTTTTTTAGAAAAAATCCAATATGAAAAATTTACGAAGGCTTTAGTTTTTCGATTTTGATCTAGCCAATTTAGGGGCAAAACCTGCGATTTGACGTGACACACCTTTATTTTCAGTATTCTTTCATAGTTTAGGAATTTCGGATCATCCTGCTGAAGTTCTGTGTCAGCTTCCTGCCAAAAAAATTTCCTCTGAATTTAGATTTTTGAACCAAAAACTGTCAAAAATTTTGAAAAATCAATACCTTTTAATTACTTCTACAGCCATAACCCGAAAAAAGTCTATTCTAGCCCAGAAACTGATTTTAACCAGTAATCAGCCTCTATCATAAAAAATTTCTTAAGTGCAAGTAGGCGAAAACAAGCATTCTCTAACCAAAACGATGTTCGACCTCCTTAATTCGTTTTCTCATCGCGATTGGAGCCCGACTCACCACTCCGTAGAGCAACTTGCGCACCCATAAATCCTCGGGGAATAATTGTAACGTTGCTTCGGCTGTGCGTGTCGAATCTGGCCATTTAAATTGATTATACTTGACGGGCAACCATTCCGCATAACAATTACTAACAGTTCTGAATTCTACCGTAGTTCTACGAGATGGCGACGATGGCTGGGGATATGTCACCGGTGAGTGATTTGGAAAAGCCGGCAACGGCTTATGTAAGCGTTAATGCAGATTTTTATTTAGATTAAAGGTGTTGAGAGAGCCGAAATTGAATCTGTAAAGTTATAAAACTAAGCCTAAGCTAAGCCTCAGCTAAGCCTCAGCTAAGCCTAAGCTAAGCCTAAGCTAAGCCTAAGCTAAGCCTAAGCTAAGCCTAAGCTAAGCCTAAGCTAAGCCTAAGCTAAGCCTAAGCTAAGCCTAAGCTAAGTCTAAGCTAAGTCTAAGCTAAGCCTAAGCTAAGCCTAAGCTAAGCCTAAGCTAAGCCTAAGCTAAGCCTAAGCTAAGCCTAAGCCTAAGCTAAGCCTAAGCCTAAGCTATGCCTAAGCCCGACATATACCCTCTGCAGATCCCCTACAAAGAGCGCCTCATCGCGTTCATCATCTACGTGCCCCTCGAGGCCATCATGCTGTCCACAAATCTGCTCATAGTTCTGGCCATCGCATTTGTCAGTGTTGATAAGGACGAATTTTATTTGGATTTTAAGTATATCCCGCTCTCCAAGCATTCCTACTACAAATTCCACATGCACCATGCGCTAGTGAATTTGGTACAGGTATCCAAGCAAAATCGTTAACTTTTTAGTTTGGTTTTCTAGGGGTTTATGCATCTTGTTCTTACTTTTCCGATAACCATTACCGGACGAGATGTGGGTTTAATAATTGTTTATTTGCTTTAAAATCAGAAAGCAAAAAATCGTGGTGTTTTAACCGGTATAATTTTAATTTTTAGATTTACGATGGTACCGCCCTCTGGCCACTTTATAAAATTGCGATTGCCTGTGATTATATAATTTTTAAGGTATGGCCTTGATGGTTTGTACTTTAATCACCAAATCACTAAATGTTTTACACGCGTCTTCACTCAATTTTCGATACCCTAGAGAATACTAATGCAACGTGCTCAGGTCGGCGTACTTCTCGTGCTCTTCGCCACCGTGAATACGACAACTATATTCCGGTTCCCGCATGTGAATGAGAAGGTTTTCTCGGGCCGATCTTTGCACGCGTTAGTAAATATAGATTCTTCGTAGACCGCCAAGTTCAGGCTGCTGCTTGCGATCTGGGTGCTCGGTGTCATCGAAACCTGCATTGAGACGTTTACGGATTGCCCGAAGGGGTTCAGGGCTAAGGGCAACTTGGAAAATTAAAATTTGAAGCTGCAAAATTTAGATTTGTCATTTTCGTATGATTGCACTCCTGCACAGACGAAAGAGTTCAAGTTTCATAATGTAAGTCCTAATTTTAGACGATTAAAATGGTACGAAAGAAAGAGAAAGAGAGCGAGAGAGAGGGAGAGAGAAAGAGAGAGAGAAAGCGAGAGATGCGTGAGAACGAGAGAGAAAGCGATAGCGGGAAAGAGAGAGAGAGAGAGAGAGAGAGAGAGAGAGGGGGGGAGAGAGAGAACGAGAAAGCGAGAGATGCGAGAGAGCGAGAGAGAGCGCGATAGAGAGAGAATAGAGAGTGATAGATAGAGAGAAAACGAGAGAAAACATTAAAATTAACGTTTATTCAGTACGATACCTACCAACGTCTTGGTTACCCGTTCCTTGTCTTGATCGCAAATATTCTACTTTTTGGCTATATCCGGTACCTCAGAAGCCATAAACAAAAATCGTTAGTGAAACGGCGAGCTGGGGAGATGGTGTTGTTACTACAGGTTAGTTCGTTCTAAAGAAGAAGTGCGAAAAGGTATAAAAAACTCGATAAAACGGCAGTCTTAGGGTTTCGTAGTCAGTCTATTTATGGGCGGAAACGCTGTATTGTTCAACTTCATCGCTCCGTATGTTTTCACCACGGTTAATACCTCAGTAGTATTCCCATGCGTGATGATGGTAACGACAATGGTAAGCTGTTTTTGTATTTGACAACTATATTAAACTTTTAGGGTGTTTCTATCTTCCAACCCTTCTTAAACATCTTTTTTAACAAGTCGATCGGTGGTGCGGTTGTGAGGATTATAACGGGCAGGTAATTTGCTGTAACCATTGAAATTCGCTTAAAGATTTCGTATATCTCGGTAGATCAGATCGATAAATGAATTTTGAAAAATCAAATCATTAATTTTTAATGCTTTAGGCCCCCGAAAAAGTCTTCTATTGCTGTCACAACTACGTCGGCTCGGGCGATTGTCGCCATCAAAAAATAGTAATCTAATATATACGCGAGCTAGATAAAAAGTGATGGAGAGAGACAGACAGAGAGACCAAACAGAGAGACAGACAGCGAAGTAGAGAGATAGAGAGTGATAGGGAGAGTGAAAGAGAAAGCGTGACAGAGTGTGTAGAGGGAGAGAGATAGACATGCGCGAGAGAGAGAAAGAGACAGAGAGTGAGAGAGACAGAAGACATGATAAATTAACTTTTTCGCTTCTTCTCAAATCCTTCATAGCTCTTCCTACCCCCTCTTCGAAGGATTTTTGAGTTATGTTCTATCGATGCCGGGCAAGAAGCCTAATAAGCCCTCTTGTGAAAAACCAAATTTCCGGGGGCCCCACTGCCCGGGTCCAAATTATGGCCATGTGAGTTGCCGGCGGTTTTTTGCCACCATCTCGGTGCCCCGGAAATTTTCCCAGGTAGAGGGCCGCAACCCATGCAATCGGCTTAACTAGTAACTTCAGATTTTGGTGCCTCTGGTTATAATTATCTTTTTAAAATTACTGTATCCAATTTATGGCCTGCAATGCGTTAGCGAGCATGGCAATTCATCGCCGGTGATTTCACGGTAAGTAAGAACAATTAAAAGATACAATATTTGTGAAGAACCCTGCCCAGTGCGTTCTTACAGCAGTTCAAGTTCCCGGAAACGCAATTCCCCTACCTGAATGGGACATACAAACAATCTAAGAGATTCGCAGTACATTAAACATCTTACTATTTTAATTTCAGTAATAAAACTTCATGTACTGGCGATATGTGTTGGCCTTTATACAACGAGTACTCCTCCCAGGAGTCTCGAGATTGTATTACCGGTTTCACGTTCGCAATCGGATGCCATTTATTCGCTATAAAAAATGGAGACGAGACCGACCTGTATTTTTTGTGTTTTTGCAAGTTTGTAGAAATTCCTTTGTATCGATTTCAAGTTTTAAGCAACACAAAAAATTGCAACAAGAATTTCCCGACTTTTAACGATGAGAAGATGGTGGCAAAGTTGGGCGGGGCGCAGATACCACTACGAAAATTTACCGAGACTCAACTTTCATGTTATGCGTATTTTCTGAATGATGAGGTAAGTAGGGAGCAGCTGTCACTCTCTAAGGCTTTTTCTCTCTCTCATTCTCTCTCTCTCTCTCTATTTCTCTCTCTCTTCCAGTCTCTCTCCGGTACCGTCTCTCTCGCTCGCTTTCTCTCGCGCTCTCTCTATCTCTCGCACCCTCTCTATCTCGCTCCCTCTCTCACTCTCTAACCTCTCCCTCTCTCGCTCACTCTCTTTTTCTCTCTCTCTCTTTCTATTCTCTCTCTCTCTCTCTCTCTCTCTCTCTCTCTCTCTCGTCCTATCGTCGAACAACTTTTTCAGTTATATACCTACGACACGACCTTGCCATTTCAAGAAAAACCAAACCCTAACTGGCCCCTATCTGCTACAATGTCTACACTTTTTCAAAACTCGTCTAGTTGCTTTTTTGAAGCGACGGAAACAGTAAGTAAATATCATTTATTGTGATAGTTTCCGTTTATTTTAACATAATTAAACATTTTCAAAACATCACAACGTTAAGGCAAAATAAAGTGTCTATATTTTAGCCCTGGAATTCATCGATAATCGCTGTAGATGCATGGGCAACCGATATGCAACCCTTCGGCTTTGCCTCCTCACTTTATGGACAATACATACCGTAAGCTAGTGTCGAAATTTCGCAAAAAATCCCAAATTTGCTTAAGGTTTATGAAGGTGGCCTAAATGCCATTCAGTTTACGTGGGACTACCGTATTATGCAGAAATATTGCCTTATTGTAAGAATAAGCGTAAAATTGGACTGATATTTTGTACCTTTGTATCTCTTTTTGTTTAGGACCATTGTAATTCCATATCTAATGATGACGCATTGTATGTAAATGGCGTCACTTGCTTTGTCGATGGTACAGTTTACGAATTTCAAAAGATTGAAACTTCGGGATTCAGGGGACCAAAACTTCACTGGCCAGGCCTGTTTCCTCGTTGCTTACGATACCTTAAATGAGGTATTCGATACCGTTTTCGGGTTTTGATATGCAAATTAGGATTGGCCAACGGAAGCGATAATCACCGGATGCTTTTCGCAAGATTGGACGAGTGCTACGGCGCAGTATACGGTATGCTAGTGTTGAATAGGCCTTAAAGGCAAGCTCTTTCCGGTCGGCTACTACTCCCAAATGACGGGAATCCGAATGTATCTGTGCGCTGAAGATTATTGCAATCAAAACGAAACTACGACTAAAGAATCTATATCCGCTTGCCAGCCCGAATATCCGCCTTTTCAAGGGAAAGGTGCAGAAACTTGGGAAAATGTAGAACAAGGTAAGTGGGCTCAAGTTTTAACCAATATTTGATGAATTCTAGCTTTTACCTCTGGAAATTATTCCTGGAACTGTAAACCAAAGCTGATGACGACAGCTTCTCTACAAACTACAACCGAGTCTATTTACACCACGATATCGGCGCTCGCCATACCAAAAAATATCACTGAGCTCCCGGACCATGAGCCGGAAACGGATCCGCAGCCGGAAAGCTCTGGCGTTGAAGATGTGGTGTCGACAACTGTAAACACACCCATTGCTACCACCACCAAAAGCTATGATCGGATAGCCTATTCCATGATCGTAATATTAACGACCCTGTTTTTGTATTTAAAATTTGTTACATAACGAATATCCGCTCTAAATTCAATGGCTCATAAAAAAAATTAACTTGTAAAAATCAAGGCTGCAAGCGCTAACTCCTCTAACTGCACAAACACCATGGCCACATTTGGCCAAGAATCAAAGAATCAGAAGAGAGAGGGCGAGAGAGCGAGAGAGAGAGAGACAGAGAGAGAAAGAGAGAGAGAGGGAGAGAGAGAACGAGCGAGCGAGAGTGAGAAAAAGGGGGAAATAAACATTGAGAAAGATACCCAGGTAAGAGAAACAGAACGATTTGAGATAAATTTCAAGCCAAAAACCGGAGTATGTAGAACACCCCTTGGCGACCAAAAATCATTCCATGTTGAGTGTGTTTATGGGTACAAATGCCATGCCGATAAAATAATTCTCTGTGACATTCAGGGCTTTTACGGCGTAAATTAAATTGATCAGCCTGGCTCGGTTGCGGCGAGAAATCGGGTCCTATCCTGGTCTTGAAAGGCGATGCCTTACCAGCTCCTCGGTATCATATTCTTTCTAAGCTACTTTAACTTGGCGGATCCGTTAAAATGCCACAGTCAACATACGAACGCTTATCCGCTGCCGGAACAGTGGGTTTGAATTGAATTTGACGTCGGAAAAATGTCTAGTTTCAAAACGTTTTAATCGTTAATTTTCAGGTTCGTTGAAATAATTAAGATAAAAGGGATAAAGATAAAATCAAGATAACATATACTGAGGATTATCTGCCACACTTTCCCCTTAAAAACGTGGAGATTTCAGCAAAAAAACCGAATGCGTCGGCGAGAAATGCTGGATTCTAAAAAACGCCCAAACGAAACAAGTATCCCGAGACTGTATGTGGGGCTTCCAATTCAAGATTGGCTGTGATTTACTTGAGATCACCAAGGATAATGTGACGACCCAGTATTTTCTCTGCTTCTGCAAGTGGGCAACCTTTTTCTATAAGATTTCATAATTTTAGTAATACAAACAATTGCAACAGCGAGTTGCCGACTTTTGATACCACGAAAAACGAGGCAAAGTTGGGCGGCAAGCAGATACCATTGCGGAAGATTGGAGCCGAGGAATTGAAATGCTATGATTTCCTTGACACACAGGTACGTGAAAAAAGCTTCGGCTTTTCAGCTTCAGCCGCGACACGCGACGCGGTGTTCCGGCGGGCCAAATTGGGCAATCTGGTGCGTCGCGTGTCGCGGCAGATCGAAAATCCATAGCGCCGCCGTACCGCTTTCTTTAAAAAAAGCACTTTTCCTAAAAAAACATTTCAGATCTACTCAAACGATGGCGTCATGCCATTTCTAAAACCCCTCCCATCTTGGCCAGTGGCTGGGATGAAACCAAAGACTATGCAAAAAGCATCGAGCTGTGGCTTGCGGGTGAGGGAACTGGTAAAGTAACCTTACGGAACTTTACCTACAAGTCTTTAGCTCAAAAACGAGACAAAAACAGAGGTGATGATGTGGGACCACACTTTCGAGCTCTACAACTTTGCGCCATCGCTCCACGGCGACGAGTGGCCGTAAGTAGATTTAATTTTGGTTTTTGAACGTTCATAGTCCGGAAATTAAAACACATTTGGGAATACCAGGAAAGTCTTAAACGCTGTTTTTGATAAAATTTTGTGGATCTTTGAGGATGTATGATGGGCTCGCCATTACCAAGCAGTTCAGCTGGGACTATCGACTCACACAACAATTTTGCTTGACGGTCAGCTCTGCCCAGCATTCTCTACAATTTTTTTAATACAGGACCGTTGTAACGCCCTCACGACAAGTCTGGCCTCCTATGAGAATAGTGTGGAATGCTTGGCGATAGGTAATTTATAATGCGCTCGAAAAAGGCCTGAGGAACTAGCGGCTTATTTTAGACGGAAAACGGTGCCGAGGGCAAGCGTGTTTCTTCGGATTCTACAGCAAAATAGATGTGGTAATCGTCACTTGCTTTCGGGTGGATTTTTTTTAGGAAACTCAAGATAAAATCATCATTTCTGGTTGTTTTTCGCAGGACTGGACGAACGCGGTGGCACGATATGAGGTAGATTTTGGCTCTCTCTCTCTCGCACTCTCTTTCTTTCTCTCTCTCGCTCTAGCTCTCTCTTTCGATTTGTCGATAAAATTTCAGGTCGGATTCTATTCACCAATGGATGGTATCCATATGTACGTCTGCGCCGAGGATCTCTGTAACCGCGACGAAGCCGCGGCACTGGAATCGGTTCAGACTTGCTACCCGAATTATCCACCGCTGCAAAAGCCGGGTGTGGAGACGTGGGCTGACGTAGAGAAAGGTTTGCACCCATGAAAAAACCCTTACACCTCACTAAACGGTCGAATAGCTCAAATCAAGTGCAAAACTGGTAAATAAGGCGAGGATTTAAAACGTGTTGTCCTAATTCGACCAATTTCAGCTCTTGCCACCGGCCTATATTCATTTAACTGCAACGGGCCAACCACTGACCCTACAACTACTATGAATCTACCATCGGAGCTCATGACGACGACAGAGACACCTGGGGTCGAATCTGGAACCTCTGGCCCTACAGAAACTGCTATGGAAGTAACGGCCGCCAGCCAAGCTGCGATACCAGAATCAACCACTAAAACTGCTAGCAAGCTGTGCAAAATTTTTGGCGTTTTCTTTGTAACATTTCTCATTCAATAAATGTTTCGGCGATTTCTGAAGCAGAATCTTGAGCTTTCCAATCAACTATAACAACCGCCGACACCTAGAATTGCCGAAAATTCAATCAACAGCCGAAAAATGGGTGCAAAGCGTTGTGATAACTTCAAATTTCGAATTTGAAGTATGTTGCAATGGATCCTTATCCCCATATCTGCCGACAATCAGAGAAAAGGCCGCTTTTCCGCCATTTCCGGCCCAAACTCATTTATTCGAGGCTTAAAGGTGCCGCTATACCACAAGATTCAATTTTCGACAAACCGAAGCTAATCTCAAACCAATATTCCAATAAGTTGGGGCCCGAAAATTGGACCTAAAGGTCAAAAAGGATTGCACTGGGTATAGCGAGAAACCGTGGTTCTGCGTTACGTGCAGAAGTGATGAGGCTTCAACTAGGAATTTTAATATTTCTTACGAATTTGGTTATATTCACGGGTGGTACATTAAGTTGCTATAGTCAGCACACCAATGCTGCTCCGCTGGCCGACACGTGGGTTTGATACGGATGCCCCCAATTTAAAGGGGCTGACCATGCATGGGTATCGAATTTTTTGTTTGCCGTATGTTCATTCAGATCATTCTTGTGAACCCGACACGCAACGCGCACCCCGCGTTTTAGCAACGTAACCGATTACAATTCCGCGCGGCGTTTGCGTTGCGTGTCGCTGCATAATACCGTAAAATATAGCATCAAAACCTAACCGACACGACAGGAAAGAGGCCAAAATCTTGCACATGGCAAGATACTAAATCTTATGAACTGTAAGCGTCGATACAACTGAGGTTTCAAGCCCTTGGTGTAGCTCGAATCTGTCCAGACACTGCGAGATAAGAAATCAACCCTTTCAAGCCCCTTTTACAACGCAATTTTAGCAAAAAGAGAGAATGCCAGGGGGCCGATGCGTGCTGGATCATGAAAAATTCGCTGACAAAACAAGTATCCCGCGACTGCTCGCTCGGCTACAAGTTCGAACCCGGCTGCACGTTGCGAGACGTACTAGCCGATGACAGCACAACCGGTCAATACTTCATCTGCTTTTGCAAGTAAGCAATTTTCGAGCTAGTCTGATGAATTTTTAGCCACACAAACGATTGCAACAAGGACATACCCACTTTTGACACGAGGGCAAATCTGGCTACGCTGGGAGGCAAGCAAGTACCGTTGCGGAAACTCGCCCTCGCAGAATTCCATTGCTATGATTTCAACAATCAATGGGTGGGCTTTTGATAAGGAAATTAAAGTTAAATTGTTTATACGCGATTAGGGTCGGAGAATTTTCAAACAAAATTTTTATAATGTTACTAAAATTTGTGCATTTGCTACCTTATTCATACCTCTGGCAAAAAAAATAAAATTTTAGAAACATTTTTAGAAGCTTTCTATGGTCATATTTTACTTTATTTGTGATCTTTTATCTCGCCCGCCATTTTCAGCAATATTCGGAAGGTGGGCAACCCCCTTTCCTGTTGCCAGACCCCCTATGGGACGCCAATTTCACCGCATCGAAAACTCTCGTACCACAGGCAGTCTGTGGAATGGAAATCCAGGAATATGTGGGCTTTTTATTTTGTATTATTATTTATACCAGTGGAAAAAAGCCCGCTTCGCGGCCCTTTTCCACTGGACCCCGTTCAGGAACGATGAATTCGAATACCTTCTTTTTTTAGCGCAAGTGCCTGAGTCAAAGAGCCATTCTTTGGCCTGCGGCGCCAGAGCCCGGGCCAAGGACCCATTCTTTGGCCTGCGGCGCTGGAGCGAGAGCCAGGCCTAAGCCTGGCGCTAGAATCTGTTTGCCTGCGGCGCTAGTTACTGCTTTTTCTCCCGGATTTGGCCTGCGGCGCAAGAGCTTAGATCAAGGACCCATCATTGGCCTGCGGCGCGAGAGCCTGGGCCAAGGACCTTTTCTTTGGCCTGCGGCGCTAGAGCGAAGGTCAGGTCTAAACCTCGCACACCGAGAGCCTAGAAATATGTTTTGTTGTTACACTACCAAAAAGCAAAAACTTCAATGCTCCCAGGATCCGAACTCACGACCATGGGCATGGTAGACCTGGCGCAAATCCACTACACCATGGGACAGCTGGGAACGGACGGCGGGAAAGCCTTCTTCTGTTCTGGGGACAGGGGGGAAGGAAAAGAACGACCCCATGATCCCGGAGGTCACTTTACAAAATTCGGTTTTCTAGTCTGAATCAGCTGAAATTTTGCCAACATAATAAATGCGCGTGATCCCCACCATCGAATACATAAGTGGTCCAAATTCTAGCCCGAAATTCCATCGGAGCTTCGAGTTATGGCCCGGACACCACGGCCCTTGGCTCACTTCATTAAGGACGTTTTAGAAAAATGCTCATAAAAACTTCATATCACAAAATCTGACAAAACGCAAAATTATATATCGGGAGATATCCCTTTTCAATCTAACGCCTAAAAATTAGCGTTCAATTCCATTTGGATCGCGAGATATCCTCTGTACAAACCTTTTTTTGGCCACAATGTTAAGGGTTTTACACTATTTTTCTTGTAAAATCGTTAAATGAAGGAATTTCGGAAAACAAAAAAATGCCTATAAAGAGGATGTATTTCCCCGCCTTCATGCCATAAATTAGCGTGAAATTCGGCCTGACGGCCGAGAAATCGTCATTACAGAAAACAAACATACTTTTCTCGCTTATAGGATAGGATTATTTTTTTTTCAAAGGGCCCTTAAACAAGTTCAAAGGGACCAAAAACTAGCAAGAAAACCTGCTTATCCTATTTTCAGTACGAAGATGGTAAGTATACCGTTTGGGGCTGGCCCATCGAGCCGGAACTGTTCAATTTTGTGCCCACGCTCTATGGACAGTTAGCGCCGTGAGTTCTCCTGCCGTTGGATATCGTATAAAATACAGCATGGAACTTCAAAGAATTTGAAAAGGAATGGTATAAAACATGATTTTTATGCTGTTCAGGTTATATGATGGGCTCGTATATGCAATTCAGGTCAGCTTTGGTGCTCGCCACTGGAAGCTGTTTTGTCTAAAGGCAGCGTTTTTGAGATTGTATAATTTTCTTGCGAAATTTTTTAGGAGCGCTGCAACCAGTTGACGACGAACCGGGGTTTTTATGAGAATGGAATCACATGCTTGGTTGAAGGTATTTGATGGGGACGGAATCAAACTTTTTTTAATGCTTCTTTCAGGAACAAAATCATGCGTAGGGCAAGCGTGTATATTTATTGTCTATGAAAAGCTGAACAAGGTCAATTAGATTCTCAAGCCTAAGTTGATCGTTCTAGGATGAACGGGATGTCGTGGCACAATCCGGGTGCTTTTCGCAGGATTGGACGAATTCGGATGCTCAATATAAGGTTAGGATTGGCAGTCGGGCGCTTCGCAGTCTCATTAGTGCGCCGACGTAATGCTAAGAGCGTTTTGAGACGCTACATCTGCCAAATCTCGAGAATTCCGCGAATCCAAGCCTCACATCGTTTTCTGCATACGCTATGCTAAAATTCTTTTCATTCACCCAAGATTCCATTCAGATCGGGATGTATATGCCATCGCACAACGTTAGAATGTACATCTGTGCCGAGGACAACTGTAACCAAGATGAGGACACAGCCAAGGCATCAATTCAGAACTGCGAGCCGAAATATCCCCCGGTAAAAGGCCCCGGAGTAGAGACGTGGTATGACGTTGAGAAAGGTATGCCTTTTCTTTATTCATCTCGGGAAAACCATTTCAAGTACACGACAGAGATGTTCCTTTTTCAGCGCTGTAAGGCTTAGTTTTTGGTTACAGCGCACGTTCAGGGAGGGGCCGTATACTCGACCCAACGTATACACCCTATGGACGTAGGGACCGCGCGCATTGCCTGCCCGTGCTGTGACAGGCCATTCGCCTCCTTTGCGACGTGGGGCGCCCCCCCGCCCCCCTCGCCAGATTGTAGCTGTGGCTGACTGGTATCCATCCGCGCCTCCCGAGCGGGGGGCCCAGGTTCGACCCCCGGCCGCGGCGAGAATCTTTGCTTTTTCCAAAAAAACATCCCTGAACGTGCCCTTTAAGCAAAAGTTTCACCAGTACAGCGACATTTAGCACTAAAGATATGGGTCTCTCTTGCCTTGAAATCACTATCATTCGAAAGTCCCGAATTTCACATTTATTGAACCTTTCAGCACTCACAACTGGTGAATATTCCCTGAACTGCAAAGGACCGACGGCAACGGCTTTGACGACCGGAATTGCACCGACCCAGAATTCGATCCCCGAGACGACGACCAAGAGCGTCGAAAATAACAAATTTCTTTGTGCTTTTTTGTTTATTATTTTATGGCGCTAAAGTTTTATTATGTGTTTTCGCCAAAATTTCACGTATAAGGGTGCAAAACCCCACATAAGAAGTGCGGAAAAGTGCCGACTTTTCCATTTCAGACGCCAAATTCAATTTTGTCAAGGCTCAAACGTACCGCAACGCTACAATAGCCCGACAAAAATGCAATTTTCGACAGGCGGCAAGTAATTTGAGGGTAATTTTCCGATCGGCTTGCCCACGAAAATTGGATCCGAAAGGTCAAACGGTGTCATTGGGCAGGGCGAGAAGCAGAGTTTTTGCTAGGCGCAATGAGGGCACAACTCGAAATTTTTCTATGTCTTTCAAATCTGGTCGGATTTGCTGGCAGTACGGTGCACTGTTATAGTGAGCACACAAATGCCGATCCTCTGGCCGATACGTGAGTCTGAAAAACGTTCTTCTAAAGTTTTTAGCAAATCTAAAAATCCTACCTTATACAATTTTGGCGTGTATCTTTGTGTGTGTGTGTGTGTGTGGATGTCAGGTTCGAGATCCGATTTGAAGGCCTTCCCGTGTCCAAAACGTCTTAATTCTCCATCACTGGGGGGAATCGACCCTCCTCTTTCCGATGGCGTTCTCAGAATTTCGATAAAATACAAGTTTACAAAGTTAAAGCCGGTTTTACTCATTTTTGAGGTCCCTGTGGGCTAATTTGCATAATGTGAAAAAATACAAATTTCCTCATTCTTGCAAGTTGCACGCGCGCGTGTGGTCGGACGGGGCGAGGGGGTCCGAAGGACCCGAGCTATCGCGAAGGCAAATTTCTCATGCAAAAGCCACATTCCAGCGCCCAAGGCCCGCGAAGCGGGTTTGGGCGCTGGTCTTAACTAAATCCCCAAGGAAAATTGTTTTATCTGCCGGAGACGGGTTTCCCTGGATTTTATACTTCTCCGCCCACCCTGGGTGGGCCCCCCCTAGGGGGGACAGAGGGGGGACTGAAAGGGGGGATGGTGGGGGCCCCCCCCAATGACCGTGCCCCCTACCCCCCTGAGGCATGAAGGTATGGCATCTACGAGTTCCATTCGCTATACCGAATTTTCACTATACCGAATTTTCGCTATACCGAATTTCGCTATGCCGAATTTTTGGTATACCGAATTTTCACCATGCCGATTTTCACGATACCAATTTTGATAAGCGGTATGTTCCCAATTTTTTTACTGTTTTTTTTTCCCAAATAGATGGGCCTAGAAAGTTAGAGTTAGCCTAGAAGTTTCCAAAAACGCAGGCAGATCATGGGTCCCGTAGGCGCAGCAGATTTTCTGTTGCACCGCAAAGTCCCAGCCGATCTTAGTTATTAATATTAGTAGAGAATATTAGTAGTAGATTAGCAAAAATTCGGCATAGCGAAATTCGGTATAGCGAAAATTCGGTAAAGTGAAAATTCGATATAGCGAAATTCGGCATAACGAAAATTAGGCATAGTGAAAATTCGGGGGGGGTGGGGGGGGTGGGGGGGGGAGGGGGAGGGGGAAGAATCCCCCCCGGGGGGCCCCCCCACCATCCCCCCTTTTAGTCTCCCCTCTGTCCCCCCTAGGGGGGGCCCACCCAGGGTGGGCGGAGAAGTATACTGGATTTGTTTCGAAACGTGTACACTGTTTTTCTAACGCGTAATTGATTAGGCGTTTGAAAGGGGGGGAAAGTTGTTACAGTTGATAGGAAATTTGGAACCAGCCGATGCTCCTTTTAAAACACAGTAATTAGCATTTTTTTTATCCGTTCGTCCGAACAACATTAAAATTTCAGAAAAAAGACAGAATGCTGGGGTGACGCATGCTGGATCATGAAAAATACTCTAACAAACCAGGTATCCCGCGACTGCTCGACCAACTTCCAGTTTGAACCGGGCTGTACGTTACGCGAAATACAAGCCGGTGACGGCACAGCTTCCCAATATTTTATCTGCTTTTGCAAGTGAGTCTTTTAGCCATAAATTTGAATTCCATTTAGCCATGCAACAGACTGCAATAAGGATCTCCCTACTTTCGATGCCAAGAAAGGTCTGGCCACAATGGGTGGTGCGCAAATACCGTTGCGAAAACTTGGCGCAAAGCAGTTCCGGTGCTTTCAATTTAACAATGCTGTGGTGGGTTTTTCAAAGTCCGTCAGGTGGAGATTGCTATGAATTTTGCCTAACTTCCTTTGGGGGTGTGGGCGGCCGAGATACGCCAAGCGATCGCAATTCCAGTCCGTAATTAATTGCGACAGGATAGCCGTCGCGACGCAGGCGTGCGCTCTCAACCCTCCGTTTTCAGGACTACCCCCAGGGTGGCCAGCCCCCATTTCTGAAACCACAACCCATGTGGGATGTCAATTTTACGGCTTCACCGACCCTAGTAAAACAATCGGCTTGCGGACTGGAGATCGAGGAATCTGTAAGCACGATGATTTCAAATTTTAGGATTAGAGGCCAAAAAACCAGAGTCAGAACAGCCACGCCAGTTCCGGGAAAATCAAGCTGTTTCCAGTACAAGGAGCCGGAGGAGAAAATAATCATCGGTCGGAACAGCGATCCGGAGCTGTTCAATTTGGTCCCCTCACTCTACGGTCAATTGATCCCGTAATTTTTTGTATTTTCCGATCCGTTCTCAGGTCTTTTGGAGTGATTACTCTAATTTAGGACCTACGATGGTTTGGTCTATGCCGTTCAATTTTACTGGGACGAACGGTATTGGCAAAAGTTTTGTTTAAATGTAAGAGAGGAGGGCTTTACTTGGTATGAATACCTAGGATTTCTGCAACCAGCTGACGACGAATCCCGCTTTTTACGAGAACGGTATCACTTGTCTAGTTGATGGTGGGATTTTCAAAGTGTGACTTGGCTTTGCAGCGAACCTAGCCAACTTTAGGCTAACAAAGGGCTGGTTTTAGACTTATCTTAGGCTTGTTAGGCTTGCGTTAATCGCCTTAGGCTTTGGCTTAGGTAATACTTAAGTCTGGGCTTAGCTTAGGCTTTGGCTTAGGTTAGGCTTAGGTCTAGGCTTGGCTTCGGCTTTGGCTTAGGTTTAGTTGCAAAAAAAAAACAAAATTTAATAAACGAAAACACTTAATTGATCCTTTTCAGAAACGAAGCAATGCGTTGGCCAAGCCTGCATATTTATTCTCTATGAAAAGATCGATAAGGTGCCTTTATCATTTTTCAATTTATATCAATTACTATACATAGACTGAGCAAGACATCATTGTCATATCCGGTTGCTTTTCGCAGGATTGGACGGAGTCGGTCGCGCAATATAAGGTAAGACGTTTTTTAAAGCTTTATACTTTTGTGATACGTTTTCTTTTTAGGTCGGGTATTATTCGCCGACGAAAAACATCAGGATGTACATCTGTGCCGAGGATAACTGTAATCAGGATGAAAATAGAGCCAAGGCTTCGATACAGAACTGTCAGCCATATTATCCGCCGGCCAAGGGGCCTGGCGTCGAGACGTGGTATGATGTTCAAAAAGGTATGCGTTTTCTGTCAATTGCCCCAGAAAGAAACGCACTTTAAGCAACGTTAAGGCGCTTTAAGATGAGAATTGTTGGTTTTAAAGGGGCTACGTAATGCCAAAAATTGAGTGAAGGTCCGAAAATCGGAGGCCTGGACGTCGGAGGCCTCTGTACACTCCGGGACCCGGGAAGCTCGCAAATTTGAAATTGCGTGTTGTCACCTCGAAATCACGTTCTCGGCTGTTTCTGGGCCAAAATCGATGCTTAAAACACCAAAACTATTTAAAATTGAGTGAGGATTTCAAAAATGGGCTCAGAATGCGCCAATTATAGTGTTTTCACAAAGAAACTGGGCAAAAACAACATCGCGCAAAAATCCAAAAGTGAAGGCTCTCGTCCCGCAGCGCCAGCTGGCAATTTGCCAGAAATCAAAGAGGCCTCCCGAAAGGGCTTTGATTTGGCAGTTCGGAGCCCCTTTAATTTGCTGCCGTTTCAGCACTGGCAGCCGGCGAATATTCGCTAAATTGCAAGGGTTCGTCTACCCAGAATCCCATTGAGACAACGACGAAGGGTGCCGAAGTCGGGAACCTTTTTTGCATTGTTCTATTGATTATTTTATGGCAATAAAGTTGTAAATCGTGTTGACGACAATTGAAAAGCGTGCTCTTCAAATCAAATTTTCTCCCTGACTGTAGCCATTATGAAATTTTTGCAAGCTGAGGTTTGTTTAGAAATTCAGGCTCAGTGTGCGCAGGGTCACACCCGCAGACTCAAATCCCCCGAAAGAATAACGCTTGAAACAATGTACATTGATGGGATCCCGGTTTCTTAGGGCCCAAACCAATTTCATAATTCCCCCCAATCTCCCAGCATGCCCGCACCACGTAAAGCCACTCCCCAAAACGCTGTAATTGACTTACTTGAGGGAGAAACGGGAGAATTTTATAAGATCGGCTAGTCGACTCCCTCAAACCCATTCCCGGGGCAACAGCGGATTATGATAACCCGTTTTTCTATTTGTTTTACCGCATTCCTGTTTTCGATTTTAATAAACCAACTGGAATCGCTAAAATGCATAAGCTACCACATCAATATTCCTTCACCTTTGGCAAATAAGTAAGTAATTTCTAAAAAAATGGCAATTCAAACATCATAGAACGACACGGAAAATGCGTAAAACAAAAATACATGGCATTTCCCGTCTCTAGGAACAAAACGGAGTGCGAGGGCGAAATGTGCTGGATATTACGTGACAACAGCGGCCAAAAACAAATATCCCGAGATTGCATCACCGGCTATGAATATGAGATTGGGTGCCACCGATTCGAAATCGTTGACCAGTACTCGGAGAAGCCAAAGACGATAGAATATTATATTTGCTTTTGCAAGTAGGTGTAAAAAAATTTGGCATCATTTTTAGTCATACCGATCATTGCAACGAGAATTACCCAACTTTCGACACCAAGAAAAATACCTCCAAACTTGCTGGGACTGCGGTACCCTTATGGAATTATGGTATCGACGAGTTTTCGTGCTACGATTTTTCGTTCTACGACACGGTAAGTTCTACATACTCGTTAGATTTTACCTTTTTTGGGGTTTCGACTTTAGCTAAAGGTTAGGGTGCAGTTTAACCCCCCCCCCCCCAGCCGGCCCCCAATTTTTGTATCTTGGCTCCCCTGTTCATCTACAGGTGTGTAAAGGATAGCAAAATGTTCGCCTTGCCTTGGCGAGTATTTTGGCGTACTTTACACACCTGTAGATAAACAGGGAGCCGAGATACGGTAGTTGGGGCCGGCTGGGGGCGGTAAACTGCACTTAAGTCTCACAACATTTTAGAGCTATATTCCTGAAATGTCGAATTCGAGCTGGGCGCTTAAAAAGACGGTTTCTAAGAAGCTGAAAAAATCTTCTGGCTGTACGCTGTCGGGGAATGAAGATGTACGTGTGATTTTTCGGCCAACACAAAATTTTGAACAGCGTCTTGACAATACATCATTTACTGTACAAGTCTGGTCCGAGTTGGGCATGCCGTTTCACTTTGCCGCCACGCTTGACAGTTTTGATGTATTTCCGTGAGCATCAGCGCTGTGATTTTTACAGATGAAATCATTTACAGATATTACGCGGGCGGCTTATATGCCTATCAGCGCACGCAGCAAAACAGAGCATTTGGGAAGTATTGTCTTTCTGTAGGTGTTTGAACCTCTAGCGTTGGACAAAGATGTCAGGCAAATTCTTAAAGTAAATTTTCAGGACAAATGCAACCTTTTAGCCTCAAATGCGGCGATGTATGAAAAGGCTGTGAAATGCCTGCTACCGATGGAAGGTATCTCGAAAAATGAATTAAAGTATGCAACTATCCCCTATTTTATAAACAGGCGAAGACACCACTTGCATGGGCCAAGCCTGCTACTATATCTATTACAAAACTATCATGGATGGAGAGGATTATCCAGTTTCGATGTACGGGTGTTTTTCGCAGGATTGGACGACGGCGACGGGGCAGTACAAAGTACGTCCCTGCCGCGATGCGATGATCTTACTTTCACTCACTGTAGATTGGTTACTACTCTCAAATCACTGGGATTCGGCTGTACCTTTGTGCAGAGGATATGTGCAATGTTGACGAGGAAACGGCAAAAAGATCTATAGCTAACTGTCGTCCGAATTATCCACCCTTTAGAGGGCAGGACGTGGAGGCCTGGGCGGATGTTCAGAAAGGTTGGTAGCTTTAGAGCGAGATACAGAAAGAGAGAGAGAGAGAGAGAGAGAGAGAGAGAGAGAGAGAGAGAGAGCGAGAGAGAGAGAGAGAGAGAGAGAGAGAGAGTGAGAGTGAGAGAGATAGAGCGAGAGCAAGAAAAGAGAGAGATATAGAGAGAGAGCGAGAGAGAGAGTATGATCCAGTTTCTACGAAGCATGGATTAACTTGAAGTTTCCACTGGATATTGCAATTTTTTTGCCGTCCTAATTCCATTCAACTTGGCGAAAAACAAATTCTAGCTCTTTCCGGAGGAGAATATTCATTAACTTGTCCTAAAGAAGCGACGAGTGCACCTCCAGAAACCGACATAAATGGCACAACTTCGGAAATATCTCTGGATCTACCGAATAACTCAACGAGAGGCCCGACCCTAGAAGCGACAACCAAAATTTCAAATCCACAACTTTGTTTTGTTACGCTTCTGTTTACGATATTGCTTTCATATTTTGATAAATTCTAAACCACAATGGAAGCCCTATTTCACAATCCGCTACCTGCCGTCTTCGAAGCCCAATTTAGCCCGTAAATCAACCGTGGCATTTCATTTTCCACCAGGTATTTCTTGGGCTTATTTGGCGCGAAAATTGCATTGGAAAGAAGGCTGTTTTTCGCACCAAGAGACGAGGCTCTAGGCTAATCATTGATTTGTCGGTTCTTGGTGCCAATGAGACTATATTTAATTAGCTTGCTGCTCCTGAACTTTCCACGAATTGCAGAATCTGTAAAATGTATCAGCCAACACCTGGCGTTGTCATCGACCATACTGGGGGATCGGTAAGGCTTCGGGATCTATTTGAAAGCACTTTAAAAATTGCTGATAATGACGACAAGTTGTATATGTAGAACTTAAAAAAGAGGGTACCAGTTTTGTAATCATAAATGGTATTCGAGGTAATTGAGCAGTGACCATCAAACCAAATTAAGAAACCGGACCGAGTGTGAGGGTGAAATGTGTTGGTTACGACGCGACGAGCAATTACACCAGCAAAATCGAGACTGCATATCGGGATTCGACTTTAAAATCGGCTGCTACCGCCTATCGGCCAGTTATCCGAGAACTGACGGCCGGCCGGGTTCCGAATATGCCCCACTTATGGTCTGCTTTTGCAAGTAAGGTCTCATTGGTTTATTGAGTACTTTACGCGGAACGTAGAAAGGATTGATACGTAGTGATTATGGTCTTTACATAATGCAGCATTTCTAGCAATTTGAAATTTTGCGCGGGCCATAACGCACAGCACCGGCGTGGCCCCCGTCAAAAATTCTCAGGGAAAAACATTACGCAATGAAAGAGCATTTTAACTTAACAGGTAATACCTTGCCCGTCCCTTTAAAGTGCTGTCTGGTAAGTTTCGAACGGGTAGCGAACGCGTTGCGGGGAGCTTCAATCTATATATCTTTTCACCCACACCGACAATTGTAACGAAGATATGCCAACGTTGGATCTAAAGAAGAAAACGGCAACCCTATTTCGCGTAGCCCTGCCGCTTATAAACATCGAATCGGAAGGGCTGAACTGCACGGATTTCTACATAAGTTATGCGGTGAGCGGAAATATCCTTCTTTAGCCAAAGTAACGTTTAGGATTACCCTAACAACGGCCTACCACTATTCTCAAAACCCTCGATAAATTGGCAAGAGCAAACGTTCAGGGACAGCATCGAAAAATCGTCGAGTTGCGGGGTAACCGGAAGTGAATTTGTGAGTTACAATTCTGTGGACGCTTTTCGGAAAAAAGCGAGGTTGAAAAGTTATTTTTAGTCTGTAAATTCAACCACTTCTACCGTAAACATCTTTTCAAACACCTATGAGCCCTTCAATTTGTACCCATCGCTCTACGGTTTTCACTTACCGTAAGTTTTGCTGGTTTTCTCTATGGTTTCGTTTTTCAGGCTTTATGAAGGCGGCCTCTACGCGATTCAAAAAGAACCGGATTTTCGCAATATTCTCAAATATTGCATTACGGTAGGAAAAATTGCAAAAAAATTTCTTACTAACTAGTACATTTTCTAGAACCATTGCAATTCGCTAAATTCTACGGATGCACTTTATGAGCCAGCGGTGACTTGTCGAATACCACCAACGGGTAGATGATCATTGCTGTAGCTACGAAAGTTTTCAGATGACGTTAAGAATGGCACCTGTCTTGGCCAAGCATGCTACCGTATTTCGTACGAAAAAGTCTCGGCTGTAAGTAGAATGATTAGGGTTTGGGTTGACTGTTCGGATTGACCGTTGCCTTAAAGGGATACCCAAGGTTTTGGCGGCAAATATATAGTTATGGATTCCGGGCAGTACAAATGACGCGCTAATTTTGTGCGGCAATGGCGGCCCATTGCCGCACAGAATTCGGACACCTTTCCCTCTTGTGGCCTCCCCATCCCACCCAATGGCTTGCCACTATGGCCTAATGGATAGTGTCCAGGCCTACAAAACGGGGGTCCCGGGTTCGACCCCCGCCCGCGGCATGGTTATTGCTTTTTGAGCTCCGAAAAGGTTGGGCATCCCTTTAAAGGGCACGTTCAAGGACGTTTTTGGAAAAAGCAAAAATTTTTGCCGCGGCGGGGGGTCGAACCCGGGCCCCCCGCTCGGGAGGCGCGGATGGATACCAGTCAGCCACAGCTACAACGTGGCTAGGGGGTGAGGGGCACCCCACGCCGCCAAGGAGCGGAATGGCCTGTTACAGCACGGGCAGGCGATGCGCGCGGTCCCTACGTCCATAGGGTGTATACGTTGGGACGAGTATACGGTCCCTCCCGGAACGTGCGCTTTAATATGCGATTTTCTGTATTTAGGATGTCGATTATGCAACGGCGTGGTACGGCTGCTTATCTCAGGATTGGACAATGGCAGAAGGACAATATCGAGTAGGCCTTCAGCGTATTTTCTCAAACGCGTCAATCGTTACTCCCATTTACCTTAAAATCCCTAGGTTGGCTACTACAGCCCGATGAAAGGAATTAGTCTCTATATTTGCGCCGAAGACATGTGCAATTCCTACGAGAGCTGGGCCATAAAATCCATATCCAGCTGCCGCCCGAATTATCCACCTTATAGGGGGAAGGGTGTGGAGACGTGGACTGATGTTCACAGAGGTAATAGACGCCTCCCGAATTAACCCAATTTTTTCAGCCCTGGCTTCTGGAGAATATTCACTTACCTGCAAATCTTCTACTACTACCACTACTACCACTACTAGTGCTGCTGCCACGGCTGCTACTACTACTGCTGGTACTGGTGCTGCTGCTACTGCTGCTGCTGCTAACACTAGTATTACTATCGTTACGACTGCTACTACGGCTGCTACTGCTAATATAACTGCAACTACCGAAATTACGAATACATTAACTCCAGAAGAGGCCCCCACAAATCCACCACTTCCGGAAGCCACGACAAAAGTTGGGAGCCGAAATCAATTCTTTTCCTGGGGATTTGCTTTATTCTTGATGTTATATTTCTTTCGATAAAGATTACGCTATTTTAAGAACATGCCAAACTTAGCGTTTTCTCTACCAGGACCGCGCCGGAACCTAGCAGCGTCTTCCCAGATTTTCTAAGCCGGCTTAGTCCATTACACGACCAATTTGACATTCCAATCATAAAAATTGCCGACTGGTCGTTAATCTGAAAATCACATTTTCCGTTTTCTGAAAGCTATGCGCCGCGCGTCGAATTTAATTTCCCGGAGCCCAATTACGCAAGGCGGGTCTCGAACTTACGGAGGCCAAATAACCGTTGGTATTTACCGGAAACGCTACTCCGGATTTGATTGCTTGATCGAAATTGAGCCATATTACTCATTTCTCTAACTTTTCGCAATAACGATGTCTTGGAAAGGGTTTATATTTTTTATTTCAATATTTCTAATCGACCCAACCTTCACCCTGAAATGCGTGCAGCATCGGGTCGGCGAGCATTACTTCGATCCAGTGTGCGTTTTGGGTTAAAGGTGTGAAAATTTACGGGTTTTCGTGTCGAAACCCAAGCTTCAAAACAAGCGCCGCGGTTACGTTGAGCCTAATTTCCTGGAAAAGATTTGGCGGTTTTTTGAATGTTAATTAAGTTCTTCAGAACGGGCTACGTATTCCGAATAAATTCTGGCAGGTTTTGTAGCGTAGAGATTTTAGAAAAAAGTCGACATGCACTGGAGATATCTGTTGGCTATTTTACGATCCGGTATGGGGGGATTTCGTGCGTGACTGCATGACCGGATACGACAACGCAGCGGGCTGCAAGCGTGTCGTGGCTAATGGCGTGCCCGATTCATATATCTGCTATTGCAAGTGAATTTTTATAAGTTTTATGTAATTGTGAACTTTGTAAAACTCTAAGGCGCAAGGAAAACAATATGAAAAATCACGATTGTAGGTTTCTTCTTTCAGCCACACCAATACCTGCAACAGCGAACTCCCAGAGTTCAGCGCCGACAATAAAACCGTGAAGTGGGCCGGGGCCAAACTGCCCAACAACGACTTCATCCCAAAATTGGTGGAATGCTTTGCGCCAAGATATTACCCGGTATGAAATAGGTTTTTTGTGTTTCACTACTTTTTTTTCCCTTTGGCCTTCTGAAATAAGAAACGACCAAGCCGACCGAATGACACTCATGACTCCCAAGCTGTCAGAAGCCTGGAAATCAGTTGGAAGTTCAGACATTTTAGGAGCCGATGCCCCGTTCAATAATGTCGGAGCTGGACTGGCCAAATCTAACGACAACCGCCCAGACGATCCCGGCGGACTGTTGCCAGTTGATCGGATCGATTGGCGTATGTACATTTAGTGCTTAGGAATCGAAAAAGACATCAATAGCCTAACCACTGCCTCACCGCAGCCGCATTGTTGCCGAGTCTTTGTAAAAACACTATAATTCCCAATTTCCCAACCTATTTAGGAAAGCTTCGCTTTTTCGCAGTTTGAATATCGAAAATAAGCATAAAACAGCGAAGAATGAACGAGATTTTGGGGGCTCAAAATTGCCCCTCCGAGCTTCGAGGCAACCAAATTTTGGGCGCTTCAGCATAATATAACTATAATAATCATAAAAATTTACTTCACTATAATAAAAAGGTTGTGGTGTCTGTCTATCCGCCCGTCTCAGCCGAATTCAACTCGAAGGGGGAAAGGAGCTACAGCTTGGGTCTCTTCGGATTCGGATAGAGCGTGGCCAGAAACCACCAAACCGATAAGAAATCAAGAAAACGTTTTTGTTTAAATTATTAAAATTAACTTTAAAGTGGCTTCTTGGTAAAACGAGTGGGGTAACGGACTTTTGCACGATTTTGTACATAGTGAGCCAGGTCGCGCGCGTTTCGGCGAGGGGAGGGAGCGCAGGGGGTAGTCCGAAGTCCATCCGAAGCGACTTGTTAAGTTTATAAAACTATATCTAGTTAGTAAACGCCACCACCGTCGATGTATGGATCAGCAGCCTGGAAATGAAATCGGAACGCCTGCAGTACCTCTATCTGCTAAACCCCGGGATCTACGCGCCGGATAAACCGTAAGACACCATACTCGCAAAGCTACCTCCCGGTGTTAAATTGTTTTTAGCTATTCCTAAGCAAAAAGCTACACAAATTTTAATTAAAAATCTAATTTTTGATCCCAAAATCCGATGGAACCTTTAAGATTCGCGGGGGGAAGGACCCAAAATGACCAAATTATCGACTTTTTCAAACATTCATCTTTCCGAAAGTTTTTGTACTGTAATGGTTAAAAATTACTAAAATCAATGTGAAACCTCTTTATGTTGGTTACGAGGTCAACCGGGAGCGGCAGGAAAAATTGGTCCCCCCGCGAATCCTAAAGAACCCACTTCTTTTTACCCTTTGGCCTTCTGAAATAAGAAACGACCAAGCCGACCGAATGACACTCATGACTCCCAAGCTGTCTGAAGCCTGGAAATTAGTTCGAAGTTCAGAAATTTTAGGTGCCGATGCCACGTTCAATGGTGTCGGAGCTCGACTGGCCAAATCTAACGACAACCGCCCAGACGATCCCGGGACTCGGTTGCCAGTTGACTGTACCGATTGGCGTATGTACATTTAGTGCTTACAATTTACATACATTGGTAGGAATCGAAACATAATCGGCTTGAATAATCAAAATTAAACATCAAACAGCGAAGAAGGAACGAGATTTTGGGGGTCTCAAAATTGTCCCTCCGAGCTTCATTGCAACCAAATTTTGGGCGCTTCAGAATTCCATCTTAGGTTAGAAAACTCTTACTTAAATATCTAGTTAATAAACGCGACCACCGTCGATGTGTCAATCAGCGGCCGGGAAATCAGATCGGAACGCGTGCGGTACCTCTACCTGCTAAACCCCGGCATCTGGGCGCCGGATCAAACGTAAGGCACCAAATACTCGGAAAGCTAACCTTCAGGGTTTTTTTTTAGTTTTTACCAGGGCATGCTATACGGTTATCAAATCAGTGCAGCATTTATAGATCTAGCCATGTGGTGTCAACAGGTAGACAGCGCGATATTTCGATCATAAAGGTTCAGGATGAATGCAACATTGTCAAATCGCTCGATTTCGCTTTGAGCAACGCCGTCACGTGTCGATTGCAGGCATTCGGTATTTTTTGTTATTGTCAAACGCTATTTCTGATACCTGAAGGGTCTATCGCCAGTGTTTCGTTTTAGATTTTGCCCCGAAGGAGACTTGTTCGGGACAGGCATGCTTCTATCGCTTCGACAAAATTGTACGATTTTTGCCTTTCTGATCGACCTTCGTGAAACGAAAGTCTTACGAACCTCCATAAAATGAAAGGCCTCGTTTCATGGACCCGATTTTTAGACGGGTGTGCTGGAAATGGGGTGCTTTTGGCAGGATTGGACGCAGGCGGAAGGGCAGCTACAAGTAGGGTTACGATTTTTTGGGGAAAAATGGAGGTGAGACTCCCGATAAACCCCCCAGCCGGCCCCTAACTTTTGTATCTCGGTTCCCTGTGCATCTACAGGTGTGTAAAGTATACCAAAGGTTCGTCTTGCTCTGGTGAGCATCTTGGAATACTTTACATACCTGTAGATGAACAGAGAGCCGAGATACGGTAGGTGGGGATCGGCTGGTGGGAGTATCTGGAGTTCAGCCAAAATGGATCAATCACCCCAAAGGGCTCTCGTAAATTCCTTATTTAGGTTGGCTTCTACTCGCTTTTCGCCTCTGCCGGTTTCTACATCTGCGCAGAAGACCTTTGCAATGTTGATATAGCCACTGTAAACGCTTCGATACAAAACTGCAAACCAAAGTATCCGCCCTATAAGGGGCAAGGCGTGGAGACGTGGGCGGAGGTTGAGACTGGTATTACTTTCTCATAATTCAAGGTCGAACCCACGATTTTTTTTAGCTTTATCCAGCGGAGAATACTCCTTCATCTGTAAAACACCGCCGGCAACTACAACGATACCAACCACAATCGCCCAGAAAGCGGAAGAATCGCCAACAAACTCTCCGCTATTAGAAACGACGACAAAATCTGGGCATCAGAAAGTTTTTGGGTTGTCATATTTGGTGCTCGTGATGTTATGTTGGCGATAAACCATGAAAAGAGCGATTTGCTATCAGTTTGTCGAAATAAAATCGACATTTTGTCGAGATTTCATTTTTACGACATTCTGTTTGGTCGAAATTTCATTTTGTTAAAATTTCGTTTTGGCGAAATTTCATTTTGTGAAATTTTAAGATGAATAATCGAGACGAGTATTTCCACAAGACGATTTTCGACAAAATGAAAAACGGCGTTGTGGATGCATCGTAGTATCGAAAACACCTGAAAACAAACGAAAGCTGAAAAATGCCAATTCCATCACAGCGGCTTGTACACTCCCGAAAGCTGTAAAACCCATAAAAATCTCGATAGGTTTTGTCTGGGGGGCTATGCGGCGCGGTTCATATAATTGCGCGGCCCCAGGACCACCGAAACAACAAGCTTACACGAATTAACATAACGCATTTAAACGGGCTAGCCACTCCGTGAACGGTAAATCAAGTCTTATACCTTTCTCCCATGATCCGTCTTGCGCTTATCAGAAAACTAACAATACTCTTTGGTTTTCTCCACCCGTTGAGCTCTATAAAATGCGTGGCTCATCATAAAGCACCCTCGTTCTGGGACCCAAGGTTTTTGTTGTTTTCAGTCTTGATTTTAAGCCACCGTTTAGCTCCAAATCAACTTGCACCGGCGATCTCTGCTGGCTTTTTTACGACCCGGTGTTGAAAGAGTTTGCTCGTGATTGTATGATCGGGATAGCGCACAACCCGGGGTGTCGTAGAATAGTTGCTAACGGACAGCCAGAAACTTACATATGTTATTGCAAGTGAGGTTACGTTTTTTATGATTAAGACTCGCTCAGTCACACATCTAACTGCAACAAGGACTATCCGCAGTTCAACGATACCTCAAAAACCATAGTATGGGCTGGCAAATCGTTGCCCAATATGGACCTGCCAATGCAAAACTACACATGTCAACATGGGGCTCCACCGGCGGTAAAAACTAGATTTTGAGGGTCTGGGTTCGGCGAGAGATACATTAAGTTAGCCGAAAAACATAAATTCAATCGTTTGTGCGACAAAACTACAAATTAAAGAGGCAAAGAACTGCCAAATACAGTTACGGCCCGAAAAGCGCAGCGTAGCGTACGTCGCAGGCCTCTTTACGACCGGAGCCCGGGAACCTTGTCAATTTGAAATTCCCAATGTTCACCTCCAGAACCACATTCTCGGCGATTTCTGGACCAAATTCTATGCTTAAAACAACAAAATTACTAGAAATTTTGCGAGGATTACAGAAATGAGCTCAGAATTTGCGAATTAGAGTGTTTCCACAAAGCAATCGGGCAAAAACAATTATCAGAAATCCAGAAACCCAGAAATAAAAGGCACCTCCGAAATGGGCTTGGATTATTGACTTCACTGCCCCCTTTCAGGTGCCCCTCGCAATCACCTCCATATCAAAAACAGATTGGCTGAATTTGTCGACGCTGGAGGCCACGAGCATGGGGATGGCTTGCTCGGTTGAGGGCACCATTACGGTAAACAGTTTTTTTCCAGTTATGGATCTTTATCAACGCAATTTTGATACGAGACAATCCTTCAAAACCTACAAGATCTTAGCTGTTAAACGATACCACAGTGGTCGTTGCGCCAGGTGGAAACCCGCAAGAAATCAACGACCGTTTATCATATCTTTTTCGCCTGGACCCAATGCTTTACTACCCGGATTTTCCGTAAGTCATCCCTACGGTATTTTTACATATTGTTTAGCTTCTATATGGGGGCACTTTCGGGGCAGGAGTATGCTAAAGACAGAGATTATTCTCAGAAAATATTGCACGACGGTAGGCTCTAAACCTCTTCTTAATGTGCCTTCCAGGATTACTGTAACAACTTCAACTCGATCGATGCACTGTTTCACAACGTGGTAACCTGCCAAACACAAATGTTTGGTGAGGGTTTTTTTGCGGCTTTTCAATACACGTTATGATCATAGATGGAAGTCCTTTGGATAATTGTACCGCGCAGGCGTGTTATAATCGTTATGACACCGCGGTAAGTTAAATTTAGCTACAGAGAAAAATATTTCCTTCTCAGGATGGGACGCACGAAACCGGATGCTATTGGCAGGATTGGACGACAGGCGAGGGTCAATTGAAGGTACCTTATCCAACCTTATTCCTATGCCATTTTCCAGATCGGATTCTACTCCCTGTCTTCGACAGCCGGTTTTTACCTATGTGCGGAAGATTTCTGCAATGTCAACAAGACCGCAGCAGCGGCTTCTGTGCAAAGTTGTCGTCCAAACTACCCGCCATTCAAGGGGCAGGGCGCGGAGACCTGGGCGGATGTGGAAAAAGGTGTAGAATTGTTTACAGCCTCAAGGTAACTTGTTTTTTTAGCCCTAGCAACCGGAAAATACTCGATGACGTGCAATGGGTTCTCACACACATCCCCTGCAACAGCAACAGCAACAGTGGGAGTCACGACAACACTCGCCCCAGAGGCTACATCAAAGATTTGTAATCGTCTTTCATGCATTGTCTTGTACTTGCTTTTTGTTTTTTTGCGGAATAAATCATTGAACGGGTTGTGTCGTTTCGTTTAATAATTTTCGATTGATGAATGACGTCACCGAAACTACCACGCGCGAGTTGTTCTGCCAAATAGGGAACCGACACAAATTTCAAGTGTTTTCGGCTCTCCTGTAGCCATATGATTTTGAGAATTCCCAGCAAGCACACCAACCTTACGATGGTTAAATGACTTTGCTGGTTGCCAGGCTGCGATTGGCCCGAAATCCGCCGACACGATGGTCTTGATCTTTATCCTCGCCCTTGTTGACCAAGTGAAAACATTGAAATGCGTGGTCGACCAAAAAGCGCCGGACTTTTTGGATGAGAGGTAATTGTCGTCTTAGCCGTCCGAGAGGAACCTAGCCCAAAATCGACGTGCCTGGGCGACACATGCTGGCTATTCTACGACCCGGCGCTACAACAATATGCGCGAGATTGCTTGACGGGAATAACGCGTGAGCCGGGATGTCGACGAGCGATCGTGAATCAGAAGGCCGACTCGTACCTATGCTATTGCAAGTAGGGATATTACAGCATCGGTCAAACTGATGTCTGGTCGGAGAATTTTGTTGTACGAACCCGATACATCCAAATTTTATGAAAATTTGCCTCTGGGTCAATTATGTTACTGGCAATCCGATGGCAATAGCAAAATCCTTGAAAAATTAAATTTGGAAGTTCAAGTTTTCATTTTATAAATTTCCGAAAATAAACTCCGAAAGCATAAGAGTTGTAGAAGGGAATGCGCTCTTTCGAATGCGACTAAGTAGGAAAAAAACGGGGATTTAAAAACTAATTGCACAACGGCTTTGAAGTTTCGGGTTTTGGTTCAAAACCCGGTTTATTGGAGCGTCGTGCAGCACCATTTTCGGTCCCAATTCGCCATTTTTCGTTGCGGCCAAAACCATTGCTTGCGTTGCCGTGCAAGGACTTCCGCATGCGCTACCCTTGGAAAAATTCCAAATCCAGATCGCTTTTTAGTCACTCGGCCAAGTGCAACGCCGAATTTCCTGTATTTCACGAGAATAATCAAACCGTTACATGGGCGGAGAAGAGCTTGCCGAATACAGACGTCATCCCGCAAATGCTAACCTGTGGAAATGAAGCCTTTCCTGAGGTAACGAAAACTTTTGTTTCCACCTCAGCCAAGATTTAGCTGACAATCCCCATCAACGCGGCGCCAACAGTGGATTGGCTCAATGTCACGACGGCGACCATCACGAAGGAAGCGCCTGGATGCTATATTAATGGCGACATAAAAATGGTCACGCCGGGCTTGATCAATTAATTTACGGTTCCAGCCCCGAGATGAGAATTTTACTGTAACTTTTCGTACCGACTACATAGCCAAATCGCGGCAAGCATACCTGTTCGCGCTCGATCCGACGATCTGGATCGCTGATATGCCAATGTTTGTTCGAATCTTTAAGTTCTAACATTTTTTAGATTATTTCCCGGCTCGCTCTACGCGACCCAATTTTTATCCTACATTCAGGACGTACAGAAATTTTGCCGAGAGGTATCTAAATCATTGCGAGTCCACAAAAAAAATTAGGAACGTTGTAATAGTGTAAATTCCATCGATGCCCTACTGGTCGACGAGATAACCTGCCAGATGAAAGTTTTCGGTATTTCGCATGTATATTTTTTTCGAAACGTATAATTAGGTAACGTACCGCCTGATACCTGTAAAGGCCAAGCATGCATCGTGCGATATGATCACCCGGTAAGGAATAGGCCCTTGTTTGATCAGCCATGAATTGTTTAGAGCAGTACGCATGAGAGCGGATGCTTTTGGCAAGACTGGACGACAGGGGAAGCTAGGATTGAGGTAGATCGTGCTAAACCTTCACCTATTTTCGGGACTGTTAGCGGGGGCGGGAGGGGGTGTTACTAAACAATATCAAAAAATTTTAAATGCAAAATTTGCAGTTTTTTTAGCCATTTTTTGATACATTTCCGAAAAAAGATATTTTCGAAAATTGTATGGCTTTTTATATTGTTTTAATCGCGCAAATCTATGTAAAATGCTATAAAGATATATATTTCGTTATGGGGCCGTGGAGAAAAGTGGAGAAAACTAGGTAAAAGTGGTCCCCCGCCAAACCCCCGCGGACAGTCCGGTACCCTGTTTTCTAGATCGGCTTCTATTCGACAATGTCAAATTCGGGTTTCTACATTTGTGCCGAGGATATGTGCAATATTAATGAAAGCACGGCGATGAAGTCAATACTAAACTGTCGCCCGAACTACACACCGTTTAGGGGGAAGGACGCGGAAACCTGGGCTGACGTCGAAGCGGGTTTGGCTCTTGAAAATCTGATCTTTGATGCTACTTTACAGCTTTGTCAACTGGGGACTATTCCCTCAACTGCAGGCCTTCCGAGGCTTTTACCACATCAGCACCGACTGGAGCGACGACTACAAAGATAACATCGAAGCTGTCGTTTTCATGGCTTTGCGTCTACGCTTTCTTGAGTTACTGCTTTGGATAAATTGTTTGGCCTATAATTCTAAATTCAGCCAATCTATGGCCATCTGAACGTAATTGCTTGGTAATGCCAGGGAAAGCGCCGACTTTCATTGGTCGGGGTAAAGCGTTTATCGGGGGCGGGGACACGGAAAGAAAATCAACCCCCAATTCCACTCACTAAAAATGTTAGTGTGCACTGGCATACGGTGCTTCGTCTTATTTTTGTTATCATATAGCTATGGTCTGAACGCGCTGAACTGTACCGTACAATACAACGCAACAGCATACTTTAATAATAGGTAGATACCCAGCATACAGCATTAGAAGCCTTAGACCAAACTCAACTTGCATCGGCGATCTATGCTGGCGGTTCTACGATCCCATCCAAGACGCATGGGCTGGTGATTGTATGGTTGGGATCGACCGTAGTCCAGGATGCCGTCGAATTATGAACAATGGGAAACCGGATACATATCTCTGCTATTGCAAGTACATACTGGGTTTGGCTTCCGACCCCCCCCCCAACCGGAAGGTGGCAAAAGGGCAAATTAAAATTAGCATATTCGACGCTATCGAATGGTGCAAAAACGGAAAAAAAGAAAGTACGAAAACTTTAAGTCCCGTCGGCTGTGGGGGAAAAAGTCTTCCCAGTCTTATTATACCTTCCCTTCCAGCCACACCGACAATTGCAATAAGGATTTTCCCGTATTTGATGGCGCAGCAAAAACAGTTTTATGGGCCGGCGCATCGCTGCCGAACGCGGATTTGTTATTACTGAATTACACCTGTAACTATATGGGCGCGTCCAAACCGGTTGGTTATACTTTAACAAAATTTAGCTTCGTACAAGCTGATTTTGTCTTTGAAATTTTCAGGTTACTCTGCCATTATCAGCAATTTCAAGTGCGAACTGGCAAAACTTTTCCACCCTTACCGACTCCTGGAAGGGAACCGGTAGATTTCGATAACGCCCTATTGAACTATCCCGGGTTCTAAAGGGTGTCTCAAAAAAAGAAAACTCCCGCTACTTAGCGGAGCGCAGTCGAGCCCGATTTTTATGATTTAGCTACCAGCGGGGGTGGAGCCGCTTCGCGACTCTCCCCGCTCCTGGACCCCCCCGGTGTTGGGAATGCCGTGGTATTACGATCAAATAAATTTTAGTGGAGACCATGCCTGGCCCAACGTGTTTGCTTACTGCCTGGATCGAAGATGGGGGCGGGGTATCATTTTTCTTGAGGCATCATTTTCTATATCTAGCGCGCAAACTCAGAAACCATGATTACCATCGGTTTCCGATCCGGAGTGATCCCTGGCCAGCGTATGACATACGTCTACCGGCTGGACCCGATGTTTTACCTAAAGAACTACGTGCCGTGAGTGGGATTGAGGGTTTCTGACGCTGCTTCATTGAGTTTCTACACCGGGGCGCTCTGGGCGACGAGGAGCGACATTGGTACCTATCTGCCCATAAAATACTGCGCCGCGGTAGAGAATTATTTTAGTATTACAACCCTTTATAAACAAAACATCGTAGCGCAATGTGATTACCCACCGTATGCTGCGAGGCCATTCCCATGAGTACTCGCGATAGACATTTTTAGGATCACTGCAATACGGTTCGGTCGATGGGCGCAACCGTCCGCAACGACGTGACCTGCGAGATGCAGCACGAGCGTAACTGTTTACCCAGACGTCCAAAATAGGCTTTAGAGAATATCACGCTGTCTATTTGTACCGGTCAGGCCTGCTACCTTCGCTATGACCCCTTGGTATGGTGCTTAAAGGGATAGTTCAGCATTGGGGCTTGGGCAAGACCTGGGGTGGCTGCTACCCTGTGTCGCCCCTGCGTCGATAGTCACCCACGGTACTGCCCAAGCTCCAACGCTGAACTATCCCTTTGAGTAGACTTAAAGCGCACGTGCAGGGAGGGGCCGTGTACTCGTCCCAACGTGTACACCCTATGGACGTAGGGACCGCGCGCACTGCCTGCCCGTGCTGTGACAGGCCATTCCCCTCCTTTCCGGGGTGGGGCGCCCCTCGCCCCCTTGCCAGGTTGTAGCTGTGGCTGACTGGTATCCATCCGCGCCTCCCGAGCGGGGGGCCCGGGTTCGACCCCCGGCCGCGGCAAAAGCCTTTGCTTTTTTCCAAAAAAAGGTCCCTGAACGTGCCCTTTAAGAGAGCTGTTGCGCTTTAGAGGCGCATCTATGAGAAAGGCTGCTATTGGCAGGACTGGACAACCGGTGAAGGGCAAGTAGCGGTGGGTGGAAATGCATGATTTGATCGAAAGTCAATAAAATATAAAAATAACAACTCTCCAAAACTTTTCGTCTATTTATAGATTGGGTTCTACTCCCTATTGTCAGCGGCTGGTTTTTACCTATGCGCCGAAGATTACTGTAACGCCAACGAAACCACGGCGGCAGCTTCTATAGAAAATTGCCGCCCAAATTATCCGCCCTTCAGGGGGCAAGATGCGGAAACTTGGGCTGATGTGGAACGAGGTAAAGAATAGCTTGACGGCCTCAACAAGCGTTTAAGCTTTAACTACTGGAGAATACTCCCTCACTTGCAAGGAGCCGCTAAAAACTTCATTAGCGCCCCTCAAAAGCTCAGGTGCAACTACCTCAAAAAATACGGCCGTGACAACGACGTCTGCGCCAGGGATGCCAGAAACAACAACAAAGATGGACAAGAATATTTCATATTATTTTGCGCAGTGCTTATTAGTTGTTTATTATTCCTTGTGAAATCAGCTACGACTTGTGATTTTGCGATATTGGCTTTTTGCTTACGATAAAGAGGCCAGACATTCCGCGCCGACACCGAAAGCAATTAGGAAGTCCATAACTTTTAGTCGTATCCCGCAGAGCTCTCGGAAATTATAGGATGAAAACAACCATGACCGGGTTACGACCATGCTTGCTTTAAACGTAAAATTTGGAAAGATCGGGCTGTGCTCAAGCCCTCTTTCCGTCCTCTCCAGTCCTGGCTCGCGGCCCGTAATCCATTTATCGAGCCCTCCTGCCCTGATCACCACGGTTTATACGGCCCTCTAGATTTCTTCAGATTTCTTTTAAAATATGCTGCCAGTATTGTTTTTTCTTTTGCTAATTCCCGAGCTAGAAACCGTGAAGTGTATTCTGTACCATCAAGCAGAGGATTATTTCGACACAATGTAAGTAGTTCGGCTGGCGAGAGCCATTTCAAAAACAGAGTGACCCCTCCTTCGTTTTCAGATCTACCAAAAAATCCAAGTGCACCGGTGAGCTTTGTTGGCTACTATACGATCCGGTCTTGAATGAGCACTCTCGCGACTGTATGTCCGGGATTAACCGGGAACCCGGATGCCGTCGGCTATTCCAGGACAACAAGCCAGATACGTATTACTGTTACTGCAAGTACGTCTGTCAAAATATATAAAAAATGTCAAAATTATTATTATGAAAGGCCATTTCAGCCACACTGACAATTGCAACGCCGAGTTCCCAGTTTTCAATAACAAGAACGGTACCGTGGGCTGGGCTGGTGCTATCCTACCATTTATCGACATTTCACCTCCAAATATAACTTGTGGAAGTGAGCATGAGGTCAAGGTGGGAAGTTTTGCATGTCTAGACGTTCGCATTAGGGCATGGCATTTTCAAATAATTGTGAAATTTTCGAAAACCATCAATAATTTAAGCCAACTACAGCGCATCCCAATAAAAAACACCCCCGCCCCTAATTCGACGCAGAATTATCGGAAAGGAATGATAGCCCGGAATACCGTTCGAAAGCCCTTGAAACGGCGAGTTTGCAACCAATTTCAAAACCATTTTAAAATCGCTGGGTTGCATAAAACATGGTCTTGAAAATTGTCGCAAATTCACCGTTTCAAGGGCTTTCGAACCGTGTAACTATGATCAATAGTGGAAATTTCTTCGACGTGCTAGAGCGGGTGTTTTTAAATGGGACGCCTTGTACAACAGCCTCTAGGGTCTAAGAAACCTACGTTCTCCAGGAAAACCTAACCGGCAGCGACTTGAAGACGACAGGCTGGAACGCTTCCGCCAATCTAGCTCCCCGTAATGGTTTAGGTTGTGTAGCTGATGGTTCGTTATATGTGAGTAATTTACCGCAATATCCAACCTACCGCAATCTTTCCAGGCCGTTGATGGTGATCTCTACGATCTGAGGCTTTTGAGACTTTACGTCAAAAACGACGGCCACTATAAATACGCCTTCTTTTTTTGGAGCCGGTCTTTACCGACACCAGCTTCCCGTAGGTCTTTTCAACAAAAACGGAGAGTTCCACCACACAGCTTCGCCCTCGGTTCGCTTTATGGTGTGCAAAGTACTGTGACTCCAATAAGATTAATAAAGTCGTGTATCGAGGTAATTTTAAGGATTAAATAATCGTGTTCTCATTTTGATTGCAGGAATTTTGCAATGTGGCCTTTTCCGTCGCTGCGATGCTGGGCGATGGAGTGACGTGTGTGATGGTAGATTCCTGTAAGCTTCCTATTTCAAGCGCTGCTTACCTTAAACGCACTGACTGTTTTATGGTGGTATTCGCATCTTTTAGACACGGTTTATTTTCAAAATGTCGTAAATCATAATGTCGAATTCATGATGTCGTAATTTCATAATATCGGAATTTCATAATGTCGAAATGTCATAATGTCTAATTTCATAATGTCGAAATTCAGTATGTCGAAAATTACATAATCTAGTATTCCCGGTCTTACATAGATATTATGACATTTCGACATTATAAATTTCGGCATTATGATTCTCGAAATTATGATAGCAAATCTTTAGACACTACAGAGCCGAAAAACTGCACTGGGTCCGCCTGCTATCTCAATTGGAATAAGCTGGTGTGTCATAGCTTCTTCGCTATCTTGCGATCCGAATCCGTTACTTTCTACCTCATAATCCTAGACCGGATTTAACGAATCGGGTTGTTGGTGGGAAGACTGGACGGCCGGTGACAGTAGATTCGAGGTATATGCAACGATAGCTACGCCGTTATCTACCCTTTTAGGTCGGCTTCTACTCTCGAATGACCGCCAACGGTCTATACATTTGCGCCGAAGATTTTTGCAATCTCAACGAAACCACAGCCCTGGCCTCCATACAAAATTGCCGCCCGAATTACCCGCCATTTAAGGGCCAAGGCCAGGAGACGTGGGCTGATGTGCAACGAGGTGGAATGCGCGTATGAGACTTCCAAACCCTAACTTTAGCTCCAAATTCCGGAGAATATCCTCTAAACTGTAAACCCAAGCCGATAGCGGCAACTACGATCAGCGATGCTAATTCTGATTCTTCGCCGGCCTTATTAATTACCTCGCCTGCACCAGAAGCAACAACCAAAGGTGCTCCCAAACCGGTGCTCTATTTTTCGTCAATTTTCCTTTATTTTTATCTAATAAATTTATGAACACTCGAAACGGGGCTAAAAGCCCTGGTTGCCAGACGGAAGCATTCGCAAGAGAACTAAATTTTAGTTCACTTTCCGTTTCGACACAAAAATGCCATAACACGTCGCGATCGTTTAGGCCAATAAAAATTTTTTTCGTCTACCCCATGCCCAGCTCAATTACGATAGGGCCAGTCGGGGTAAATTATTCGGAAACACAGATTCCGGCGGGGTGGTCATTATATGTGTGGACCATAAAAACTCAGCAAGGTCCTGCTGAACCACTAGCAATCGCCCATCTGAATAAAATTCAAGCCCACCATGGCGCAGAAATCAAAAAGAGAGGGGTCTCGTCACGCAGCCGGGGATTGCCAAAATTAATTTGGCACTGCGGTGCCCCTTTAAGGTAGAAGAGTTGTTGCAAAATCAAAATCGTCCTCCTTTCCTTAGCTTAGTTGGTGCTTTATTAATTTTAATCGAGGTTTTAGACAAACTTATACAAGCTTACTGTAGACTCGATATCCCCTCCCCACTTTTTGAGGTCCGAAAGAAAGATCAACTATTGGAATTCCTTCAATTGTTGCGTGGTTTGCTGTCCCAACATGGATAAATAAAGCCCACGACTCCAAATATGATTTGCGAACTGGGGCTCAAAAATATTAGTAGCGCTGCATGACTTGCACAGAACCTTGACAAGCTCGCCAAAACAACGGCAATCAAACTACCACAAGAAAATCACTTTTGTGTGGGGTTTGCTTATACTTCCGAAAATCCGATTCCCGAAAATTGGTTTCCCGAAACTCGGAGCCCCGAAAATCGGAGTCCCGAAAAGTCTGAGTCCCGAAGAACTGACTCCCGAAAATCTGAGTCCCGAAAATCTGAGTCCCGAAAAATCTGACTCCCGAAAATCTGAATCCCGAAAATTTGGCTACTGGTTTTTGGGCTTCCGGCCCCATAAAAAAACCCCAAATCACTGCGGGTATTTTCGGGACTTAGATTTTCGGGAGTCGGAGTTTTCGGGACTCCGATTTTCGGGAGTCAGATTTTTCGGGACTCAGATTTTCGGGACTCAGATTTTTCGGGACTCCGATTTTCGGGACTCCGAGTTTCGGGAAACCAATTTTCGGGGATCCCATTTTCGGGAGTGTCATCGGAATTCCTTTTGTGTGCCTGTCGCGAAATAGTTTTCTGCGGTTTTTTACCCCTAACCATCTACTATAATAATTTTCTTGAGGTGTCTGTGTGTGTGTGTGTCCGGTCCCAGATTCAACTCGAAGGGGAAAGGAGCTAGAGCTTAGCTCTCTTCGGATTCGGATAGAGCGTGGTCAGAAACCCCCAAACTGATAAAAAAATTATGAAAAAGTTTTAATTTAAATTATTAAAATTAACTTTGAAAGTTTTTTCCTTAGTAAAAGGGGTGGGGACGGAGGTTGGGGTGATTTTGGACATAGTGAGCCAGGTCGCGCGCGTTTCGTGGATGAAAATTTTCACGTGGGATTTCATTTCTTTTTTTTCTCTCATTCCATTTATTTTCGTTATTTTCGTTTTTAAAAGGATTTCGGCTAGGGGAGGTATCTTAAACCATCGGGAAAGTATTTAGGTAGTTTTTGAAGGGGATTTCAGCCATGGGGGTATCTGAAGCCATCAGGAAGGTATTTAGGTAGTTTTTGAAGGGGATTTCGGCCATGGGGGTATCTGAAGCCATCAGGAAGGTATTTAGGTAGTTTTTGAAGGGGATTTCAGCCATGGGGGTATCTGAAGCCATCAGGAAGGTATTTAGGTAGTTTTTGAAGGGGATTTCAGCCATGGGGGTATCTGAAGCCATCAGGAAGGTATCGAAGTAGTTTTTGAAGGGGATTTCAGCCATGGGGGTATCTGAAGCCATCAGGAAGGTATTTAGGTAGTTTTTGAAGGAGTTTCGGCCATGGGGGTATCTGAAGCCATCAGGAAGGTATTTAGGTAGTTTTTGAAGGGGATTTCAGCCATGAGGGTATCTAAAGCCATCAGGAAGGTATCGAAGTAGTTTTTGAAGGGGATTTCAGCCATGGGGGTATCTGAGCCATCAGGAAGGTATTTAGGTAGTTTTTGAAGGATTTCGGCCATTGGGGGTATCTGGAAGCCATCAGGAAGGTATTTAGGTAGTTTTTGAAGGGGATTTCGGCCATGGGGGTATCTGAAGCCATCAGGAAGGTATTTAGGTAGTTTTTGAAGGGGATTTCAGCCATGAGGGTATCTAAAGCCATCAGGAAGGTATCGAAGTAGTTTTTGAAGGGGATTTCAGCCATGGGGGTATCTGAAGCCATCAGGAAGGTATTTAGGTAGTTTTTGAAGGGGATTTCGGCCATGGGGGTATCTGAAGCCATCAGGAAGGTATTTAGGTAATTTTTGAAGGGGATTTCGGCCATGGGGGTATCTGAAGCCATCAGGAAGGTATTTAGGTAGTTTTTGAAGGGGATTTCAGCCATGGGGGGTATCTGAAGCCATCAGGAAGGTATTTAGGTAGTTTTTGAAGGGGATTTCAGCCATGGGGGGTATCTGAAGCCATCAGGAATGTATTTAGGTAGTTTTTGAAGGGGATTTCAGCCATGCGGGGTATTGATGGAGGTGGGAAAAGATGTGGTGGAATGGGACATGTAGGGTAGCCCGAAGGCCAGATGGTTGCAGTCGCGAAGCGACTGTAACCATCTGGTTTCGATATAATTGCCTGGCCGGACCAGGGAACCCACGGACCTGCCACTAGCCAGCGTAAAGCATTTATCGGGGGATCTGGGAAGTAGGGCAGAAATTGGGCCTAAATTTCACCTATACTTGAAAGCGGCGAAAAGTAAGGATGCTGGGATCGATTGACATAATTTCCTTATTATTACTATGGATTTATCAACTAGACGCCTTGACGTGAACGGTGCAATACAACGCATGGGAATATTTTGATGACAGGTAGACATGAAATTATCTGCTAAATATCACAAGCCGATGCTGTTAGAAAGTGACGATTTTGCAGACCAAGCTCAACATGTACTGGCGATCTCTGCTAGTTTCTCTACGATCCCATCCAAAACGCCTGGGCAGGGGATTGCATGGTTGGGATCTCTCGCGAGCCGGGATGCCGCAGAAACATCATCAATCAGAAACCGGATACATACCTTTGTTATTGCAAGCAATTATTGAGATGGATTTGTCAACATACATTTCCTTCCAGCCATACCGCCCATTGTGATGCGAACTTTCCCGTTTTTGACGACACGTCGAAAACCGTTTCCTGAGCTGGCGCATTGCTTCCAAACGTGGATTTGGAGTTGCCGGATTTGTCCTGTGTATGTATGTGATCCAAACCGGTAGGTGACAGCTTTAATACCGCAAATAAAAAAAAAAACAAAGCCAATTTTTGAGCCGATCTTAGCCACGCAAATCTTTGGTAGTACGTCTTTTAGGTGACCCTACCATTGACAGCGATACCTAGTGCGAACTGGCTAAATTTTTCCACGCGTTCCGCCTCCTATTCGGGGACCGGTTCTAGTTTCTAGTTGAACAGATGTGATTCCTGGCAAACAGCCAGATGCGGCCGCAACTCCACCCCGCGCCGCATGATCCCTCGCCCCTGTTTGGACGTCAAAACGCTTGAATTTAAAAATTCTGAAGCTATTTCTGAAACCCTCGTCGAACATTCTAGACTAGTTAATTATGAAAATTGGTCAGAGAATCGCCGAGATCAAGAGATTGGGTGCCTTCCAGGGCATTACGCCATGTAATTGCCGCCCACTCAAAATATCGTTTTCGCCCCAAGAACTTGTCGTGTCGGTTTTACTCAAATATTTTTCGTTTGTTTTCGAAACAAACTCGCTTTTCTCGTGCTTCTCGGCAGTAACCCTTTCGTTTTTGACCCGTAGGTTCAATCCTCAGACGTACACATTTTGACTTCCCAACCCCTTTAATTTTCCTATCTAATGCAACAAATTTGGGCGTTTGATTCGTTCACTTGCGCAAAGATCGGAAAAACGGGACTAATGGTGGTTAAATAATTTTCTGGTTGCCAGGCGGCAACCTTGCGAACCAAATAGGTTTCCGTGAGTCGGGGGTACAATCCTTTTAGTCTGTTCCGCCCAGTCGGATGGAGTCTTTGACCGTTCTATTGTGCTTTGTTAGTCAGCTGTATGCTCTAAAGTGTGCGCTCGATCAAAAGGCAGGAGATTACTACGGCGAGGGGTAACTAACTATATTCCTGCTGATTAAATTTAGGCGAAAATCGACGTGTCAGGGTGATACATGTTGGTTGTTCTACGATCCGATATTGGATCAATATATGCAGGATTGCTTGATTGGAATAGCACGAGAAACAGGATGCCGTCGATTGATTGTGGAGAATAAAGTCGACTCGTATCTTTGTTATTGCAAGTAAGCTTAGGGGTGGGCTTCGACTGAATACTTTGTAATGGCTTGATTAAAGGCATGAATAGTGGTTCAAAACGAGAGCGGAATGGACCTTTAGGCGTCATACTGTACAACACATCTATCCTAGAGAATAAATGCGCTTCTAAGTTTAGTCACTCGGATAACTGTAACGCCGAGTTCCCAACATTCCACCCGAACAACCAGACGGCGACCTGGGCAGCCGGCAGTTTTCCATACACCAACATGCTTCCGAAAACCATGACCTGTCGGACAGGCCCCATAGAGGTTCTTCGAATCGAAATTGAAAATTCTAGACATTTTAGGTGTCAGTTCCAATGAACACCGTGTCGACAATTGATTGGACAAACACCACGACTGGGGCCGGCACGGTCAAGGCGTTCGGCTGCTATATGAATGGTGATATTAAGATGGTAAAACAGCTTTGAAATGACTAAAATCCGCTCTTTAGCCTCGAGAAGGGAACATCACCATCTGGTTTGAGCCTGAATATTATCTGAAGATACGGACATCGAGACTGTACTCACTGGAACCCATGCTCTGGAACCAAGACCCGCCAGCGTTTGTTGAACGAAGCGGTGTTTAGATGACTATTTTAGCATCATCCCGGGCTCGCTTTTTGCTATCCAAGTCTACCCTACGATCCAGTCTCTTAAGAAATATTGCCGTGGGGTAAAAAGTGAGAGCCCCGCCGGGAATTTCGAATATAGGAAAAATGCACTATAAAATCGCTTGATGCCTTGTTGGTCGATGCGTTGACCTGTCAACGGCGGTCCTCTGGTATCGTGCGAGTGCTTGGTGAACTTTTATAATTAGAAAATCAGCCCCTGGATACTTGCAAAGGACAGGCCTGCATATTGATATTCGACCGCTCGGTAAAGCACTTTCAAAGACCTCATTCTTTTCTAGAACGGCCTTCACGAGAGTGGATGCTTTTGGGAGGATTGGACGACAGGAGAAGCAAGGCTTGGTGTGAGATGTGTCTTCTCGATCTAACCTTTTCCAGGTCGGTTACTACTCCACCATGGCGAATCAAGGCTTCTACATCTGCGCCGAGGATATGTGCAATGTTAATGAAACAGCTGCACAAGCTTCGATCGCCAATTGTCGCCCAAATTATCCGCCGTTTAGAGGGCAAAACGTGCAAAGTTGGGCTGATGTCACTGAAGGTACGGAAATACGGTAAGTGATAATTTGACCCTTGCTTTCAGATTTGTCAGCTGGCAACTATTCACTAAACTGCAGATCTTCTCCCGGAATTTTGACAGCATCGGAGGCGACGATAGGGGCGACGACGACAAAAATTTCTTCCACGCTACCATTCTCAATAGCTTTTTATTTTTTGTTACTGAGTTGCTACCGATAAAGACTCCAGACAGGGTCTTTTGTCCAGACAGGAAGGCCAATTAGAAAAGCTATGCCTTTTTAAAGCACGAGAGGCCTAACCTACACCACCAAAACAATCGTTAGCGAGCCGCACGCAGTTTAACCTGTACGTGGGTACGCCTGTTTCCACATCATCTAACCTTTGAAAACGAAAGCTGGTATGCGCGCGGTAATGCTGTTACCGAGCCCGGGCCCTTACTCTCGGCTGTCTCGGGCCTGCTTTAGAATTACCCAGATTCCACTCGAAAATATGCCACTGATATTGCCTTTTCTGTTCCTCATTCCTGGACGCGAAATGGTGCAATGTGTCCTGCATCATCAAGCGGAGGATTATTTTGACAGGCCGTAAGCCTTTGCGACGACTGCGAGAACTGCGATACCAAACGCCTAGTATCCGCGAGTTCAGGTTAACCAAATCCGAATGTACTGGCGATCTTTGCTGGCTCCTCTATGACCCCGTCTTGAAGCAACAATCCAGTCCCCCAGTCTCAGTCCCAGTCTCGTCCTCAGTCGTTCAGCGATCCCGAAGACTACTGCAATGCCAACGAAACTACAGCCATGGTTTCGGTAGAAAACTGCAGCCCAAATTATCCACCATTTAAAGGGCATGGCCAAGAAACGTGGGTCGATGTGGAACGGGGTAGGGAAAGTGTGTAAAGTCTATCGAAAAATTGTTTTAGCCCTGTCATCCGGAGAATATTCCTTGAATTGTAAAGGCAGAACAACGGCGGCGGTTACGCTCGGTCCACCTGATCTGGGAAATTCTACTCCTGTTCTATTCGCTTCGCGGCGTTCACCGGAAACAACGACTAAGCCTGGCACGACTGCGGGGCGTTCTTTTATTAATTTCCTGCTATGTATACTGGATAAAGTTCTGAGTGTTTGAGTAGCACTAGTCAATACAATATTATTATGGAAAGCTCAAGTTATCCCTACTCCACTCCCCTTCCTCGACACACAAAACGCGTTAAAACACGCGCCCTGATTGTTCAGACCACTAAAAACCCTTCTACTTGTCTACCGCCATAATTTCTATAAGGCCAACCCGGGTAAATTATTCGAAGAACAGATTTGGGCGTGGGCGGAAATTGTAAGCGCCCATAACAAGTCAGAGGTGGTGCTTTTGAGCCAGTAGCAATTGCCCCGGCTAATCAAATTCAAGCGGACCCTAGCAGGAGTTTGGTTGATGCCGGGGAGCAGCATATTTTTTGGTTTAAGATGCGATTTTCCAAAGTAGAAAAACTGCTATGGCTATGCTTGCTGGGCAATGTCAGCTCGGCCCTACATTGCATACAATATCACCGGAACGTTGACGATTTCGACGGCAAGTAAGGCTATTTTCTTTAGCTCACCTAACCGGAGCATGCATAAAATCTGCGTGATGGTGAGACGCTCTAGAGTAGTGCGTATCGTATAGTACTAATAAACTTCTTACAAGCACCCATAAAATTCCCGATTCCTTCAGAAGCAAAAAGAATACAACGTGCTCGGGAGATATGTGCTGGATCTATTATAACAACCATTCCTCCCAAATCTGGTCTCGCGACTGTATGACTGGATTCAAGTATGAGCCAGGTTGCCATCGCATACCATCATCTGAAGGAAAACAGCTTTACCTATGTTTTTGCAAGTTGGTTATACTGCCAGGCGAAATCACCCATCACTTAGCCATGCTGATTATTGCAACTCGGAACCACTGACATTTAACACGAAGAAGCAAACGGCGACCTTGGCCAGAAAAGCGTTGCAAAGCCGCGACCTCTCAACAAATGGATACACCTGTCTATGGGCGAGTCCCTTTCAGGTGTGCTCAAAAATGAAAAGAATGAAAGAAATGGAATGTTATAGGAGGTCAACACCACGATGGAGGATTGGGCTACAAATAGCTTTCCGTCTTGGAATATGGCTGAATTAAAATCGACAACTATCGAGCCGGACGCCACTGAAAGAGGCACCGGATTCCTTTGACACTACCGAAACTGTAAGGGTCTATATGTGCGACCCTTACACTGAGGTGAATAAAACCAAAACCCCCGATGTGGTGTTTGCAGCAAGCAAAAAAAATGCTGTGCGCAGCACAGGTACACTACATTATCCGTTACTAGGCCGACTTGGGCTTCGACCGTGGCGATGAGATTTCGAGCTGGACGAGATGATGTTACCCAGATGACCTACAACTTTCTATGGGCCGCCTCGCTCACGGAACTACCGTAATTTTCAATCTTAGTAGCAGATTTTCCTTCAGGTATTACTACGGAGGGCTCTATGGGTTTCAATATCACCCGGCGCGTCGTACGTTTAGTCTGCGTTGCCTGGGAGTAAGCGTATTTGCAAAATTCAGGAACAACCTAAGGACAAATGCGTCGATTTCTCGATTTCGTTGGCCTTAGCCAATGAAAAAGTTGTAAGCTGCGCGATGCAGGATGATCCGGGTATTTTTTCAATCATCGGTTACATCGCTTTTTTAGTGGTTGTAAACGAGGGCAACTGTAGCGGGCAAGCCTGCCTGTATGCCTACGATAAAGAAGTACGTCATAAACACTAGTTAAAACACACAAAAAACTTTTTTTTGACGAAGATGGTCAAGAAGGGCTGCTTCTTCCAAGATTGGACAACGGCCGAGGCCAGATTTGAGGTAGAAATTCTCAAAAATACAAGCTAATGTTTGAGCCCCACTTCAGCCTGGATATTACTCGACACTGGCCTCGAATCGCTTCTATTTGTGTGCTGAAGACATGTGCAATGTCGATGAACTAACGGCGAAGAATTCCATCGCCAATTGCACGCCAAATTATCCGCCGTTTCTCGGGGCCGTCAGGAGACATGGGATGATGTCAGGCAAGGTGTGAAATGCAAAAACGTAAACTTATTACCGCAAAAAGCAGTAGAAAACAGTTACAAAAAAGCGAACACTGTGCCCTCGTTCCAGCTCTAGCCAATGGAAGCTACTCCCTCACTTGCAAATCTGATGCCTCGACGTCAACTCTACTGCCAGAAGCCGAAGAACGCGACAGTGACGCCACCACTATCGCGCTGGCTGTAACAACAACCAATAATGCTCCTCGAAAACTGTTTATCCTACTCTTTTCTATGATAATGCCGAACAGTTTTTTGTGCTAATAAACGTATTTGGGGTATACGATCTCAAGTCAAAATACGCAACCGCAAGTCTAAGAAAAACAACTGAAAATTAGTTGCAAATCTCAGGTTATTTATTGGTATAATCGTTTTAAAAAAAAGGATAGTTTCCGGTTTCTCTATCCTAAAATTCCACATGGATACTATAGACGCGTCCTAAAACGACGTGCGTCGACCGACCGACCGTAACGGCAGGCCTTCTGCGAGAGCGCGCAGCATTTTGCCATTTTACGGTTTTTGGTTTTCTTTATTGCAGTTTTTTGCTTGGTATTTTCTTTTCGTTTCTTACAGATCTCTTTCAACCTTTTGGATTTTTGCTCGATCTTGCTCTTTCCTAAAACCCAGTCCGAAATTTGGGGGAAATTCACTTTATAGTAACTAAATAAAATGTGGACATTTCGACTGGGATGGATAGATTTTGAGTTCTTGCATTTTCATCTGCAAAAACCATTGCGACATGCTTCTAAGCAAAGTTATAATCATTTCACAGTGGTTCATACGGTCACCTCGAAAAAAATTGAATTTTTTCGATTTACAATTCCGCGATTTTACATTCCAATTCCGTAGGTGGGCCTGCTTCCATTTTAGAATGTTGTGTGTTGTGTCCTTGTATTTTCTATTGTGTCTTTTAGTTTGTGCTTCGCATAACT
>CATQJA010000873.1:0-20958 GCA_958295435.1 Mesorhabditis spiculigera
CTATATGGGATTTTTCAATTGGAAGTAATCGCACATTTTTAGGGTCAAAAATCGCTCGATCGACCGGAGAAGAAGCGAAAAGTGGCCAGTGAAGAGTCCGAACCTCCAAAAAAGGCCAAAGAAGCAGAAGCAGCGCAAGCTGAAGCTGAACACCTTGCCGAACCTGCTGAAGAAGATAAAGAAACAGCAGCGGAAGTGTTGAAGAAATTCGTAGAGCACGTAGAGAGAGTAGGGGCTGAGATGCGTCCCCTCCACGAATGGTGCCAGAATTTCTCATTGAGCCGTCGCCCGGCTGAAGCTAGGAAAATGATACAGGTACGGATTTTCAAATCAAAGATTATAAAGAGCTTTGGGAGCTTTCGCATTATCGGGGCGGGGGAGCATTTTTCTCAGTCTACTATTTTTCTGTTTTTTTCTAAGAAAGATTTTTAAACTTATTTTTGCCACTGATAAATACAAGAAATATCGATTTTTCGACCAAAATCTCAGATTTTACAAATTTTTGGGAAGTTTTTACATAAGTTTTTTATTTGAAATATAGTAAAGTTTCAACAAGATCACTATTAAAGACTTTTTTATGTTATTGGCTCTTCTAGATTTATAGAAAATCCCCCCCCCCCCCCCGCTAATGCGAAAGAACCTACATTAAATATACAGTATTATACAGCTCTATTAAAATGGCCATTTTCATGGTTAATTATAGCCTTTATTAGGCTTCAAAGCCAATTTAAGCCTTCAAAAATTAAAAAAAATGTTTTCAAACATTTAAAATAGTTTTTTTCCTTAAACATTTAAAATTTGAACTGCCGTTTTTTAAAGTAAATAAAAATTGATTGAATTTGGAAACACGTTTGTTTTTAAATAAAAACAACCTTTTTTGAGGTGTGCCAAGGGAAACTGGTGGAAATCAAGGAACAAGAAGGGAGGGTGAATCGCCTCCAACTCGAGATGGAGCGCATCCACCGTAACCCGACCCTTTCCGCAAAACAACTCAAAACGGCCAACGATGCATTCGCCGAATTTGCAAAGGATTGGGCAGAAATTGTGACAAAAATATCCGAGGCGCTGAATGTATTATCTGGACATTCGGATCAAGATGAAGAAGCTGTTGTGGCAAGAGGAATTGAACAATGGATTGAAGGATGTGATAGGGTACGTTGAAGGTGTATTAAAGGGGTTGGGAATGGGGGGTGGGTTAGCAGCGATTCTTTCGGAAAATTGAGATAACCTGGGGCGAGCTAGCAGGGATTCTTAGGGAGTTTCAAAGACGTGAAACGGGAAAGAGAGAGAGAGAGAGAGAGAGGCGAGAGAGAGAGAGAGAGAGAGAGAGAGAGAGAGAATTTTTCGCGGCGCAAGCTAGCCGACAAGCAAGCTAGCAGAGATTCTTTGGAAAAACTGGGATGACTTGGGCAAGCTATCTGGGATTTTTGGCGTTTTAAAGGTGCCGAGACGCCAGCTATGAGCGAGCCTGGCTAACAAAGGTTCTTGAGGAAAAACTTAAATTCCCTTAGGCAGCTAGCAGAAAGTTTAAAGGCAGGCTAGCAGGGATTCTTTGGGAAAAATTGAGATCACCTGAGGCAGACTAGCAGCGACCCTTTAGGAACACCAAAAATTTCAATGAAAATAAAATTTTCAAGGAATTAAAATTTTTTCAAGGTGTTGAACGAGATGGGTAAGGCGAGCGTCTCCGAGCGGGCCCTCCGCGCCAAGAGAATCAAAGAACAATGGGATCTCCAGAATGCAAATCTCACTTTCATCCAAAAGGTTTGTGAAGCTTTTTCAGGGGTAAGCCTAGCAGAGAATATTGAGGAAATCCGAACAGCCATTGTACGTTTTATACTCTTTATTAAATAGTACGTGTATACTATTCACGGGGCACCACATTTTCTAAGGTTTTGAGGACAATCCGTCAAGATTTTTAAGGATACAATATTACGTTTTATACCCTGTAAACTACAGTACGCCATGCGGCGCGATTTCAGGATCACCTAAAACGGGCAATCCTGACGAAAGGTCTGCAACTTGTCGGCAAACGTCTCCAACAACACATCGCCTTCCCCTCCACCCCCCACGTCTTCTGTAATGCATACATCATCTGTACGAGGCGATACTGACGACGTCATCCAAAAGGTGATCAGGGTAGTCTAGCAGAGACAATTTGTGGAATTTCAGATCGAGACGGCTCTAAATGGCCCATGGCAATCTGTGGGGATCATCAGCAAGCTGAGGGAGGATTTGGGGCGGATTGAGAAGATTTTGGAGACGTGCAGGGCGGTTGGTGGTTTGAGGGTTATCACGCGATAATGATAGCTTAGATAACAGGCACCTAAAAATCCATTTTTCTGGCTTCAACGACCCTTTAAAATCCAATTTTAACGCCGTTGAAGTCAGAAAAAACGGGCTATAGTTTTTTGAGTCACTAATGACGTGAATTTTCCCTTCAATCCCCCCTTTAAAACCATGAATTCCAGGAAAACCTTCCGGTTGAACTGCTCGAAAAGGCGGAAACACGAAGAGCTGAAACAATTGAAAGACTGGAAATGACCCAAAAAGCAGCAGAAGCCATCGAGAAAGCACAAAAAAGGCTGGATCAAGCCGACGAAGAAACGAAACAAACGGCAAACAATTCCAAGGCACCATTTCCGGAAACAATCCGGAAATTGGGGGATTTGAGAGAGAGAATGGCGAGAGATGAGGGGATTAGGAGAGACGCAGACAAGATCGTGGAGAAGATGCTGGGATCGGATCCGGAAATTGAGCAGGAGGTGAGAGAGATTCCGAAATGTTCTCTGCTAGTTTGCCCCGGTTTTGAAGGATCGCAGAGGCTGTTGAGGAACCCGGAAATCTTCCTAAATAATTTGTGCTAGCTTTCCTTGCCTACAAAGTAGGAAAATGCTAGGAATGCTGCTGCTAGGAATGCTAGAAGATATTCTCTCGGAACCCGAAATTATCCCAAATGGTCTCTGCTAGCCGGCCTAAAGCGTTTTAGTGGTCCTAAACGGCTTCTGCTAGCCTTCCTCGCCCTAAAAAATTGTAAATCACCCCGGAAATGCTAGCAAAGATCCTTGGGGAGCCCAAAAATTATCCCAAATGACTTCTGCTAGCCTGCGTGGTCCTAAAAACCTAAAGCAGGGCAGGCTATCAGGGATTATTTAGGGAACTGAAGCTCTTGGCAAACACCCCGGCAAATCACCTCTGGTTGCTTGCACCGGCCTAGAATTTTTATCACCAGGGCATGCTAGCAGAGACCGTTTAGGAAGTGGAAAATTACCGAAATTGCCTCTTCTAGCTTCTCCTTTACCTTATCCAACCCAAGTTTTCAGACGATCACCGTCTGGCGTGAGCGTTGCGTGAAATTGTCGACAGATTGGACGACACTCAGCGATAGTCTAGAAGATACACTTTCTTGTGTCAAACGGGAACAGAAGAAAAGCGTACAGAGTAAGCTAGTGTACATTTCTCGATCCGGAATTTTCTGAAATCTATTTTTTCATGCAATTTCTGCTTTTAGAAGCGATCGATGAAGGGGATCGATTATTAGAGACGCTGGAGAAAACGCTGGAGGAAAGTGAATCTGCGGCCGATGCCGAATCGTTGAGTGAACATTTGGATGTAAGTTTTTGGGCTCTTTTGCATTAGCGGGGGGGGGCTAATGTTTCTACAAGACCCCAGAACCTAATAACGCAATAGTAATTATTTTCATAATGTTTTAGCAAAATTTAGCCATATCAGAAGGTGGAAAAATGATCTAAACACGTCTAAAAAAAAAGTTAAAAACCGTGGAAAGTGAAAAAGAGGAAATTTGTAGTAAAAAATATTTGTTTTGGGTTTTTGAAAAGTCAATTTGTAGAAATTTATCGTTTAAGACTGCTAGAAAACTGCCTTTGTTAGAAAATTTAGATGCTATGCTATCCAACCCATTTTTTTCAGCAAATCGAAAGCCTGCTTGAGCAAGTGCCCGATACAAGTCGACTCGAGCCCGTCGTCGATGGTAATTTAACATAATTTGCTAAACTTAAATTTTGCAGCAATCGACGAGAACTTCGTGAGGGACAGCTGGCAGAGACATTCGGCATCAAGGGATAAGATCTCACAAAGGGCCAAAGAGCGTCTCCAGCAGATTGCCGAGAATGTCAAGCAGTGCGAGAGAATGGATGAGATTGGTGGGGATTGGCGAATCGGCAAAGGATCACTGCTAGCCTGCTTTCTCCTAAAGAATCTCTGCTCGTTCCCTATCGCCCCCAATTTATTCCGTATTTTTCAGCGGCCGACCTCGACCGGTGGATGCCCCGTTTTTGCGGGCTTTTGGCCGCCCGGAAAGGGGCTGATATCTCTGCCCTTGATGTCCCTGAGGAATATAAGGTGAGTAGGAAGTTTCTCTCTCTCAGTCTCTCTCTCTCTCCCTCTCACTCCCGCATCGTGAACTTCTGAGGCGTTCCGTTTCCGAGTGCTCTTTTCAGGCTGTCTACCTTTCAATCGCTCACCAGCGTATCTCGTTCTCTCTCTCGCTCTCTCGCTCTCTTTCGCTGACGCTCGCTGGATTCTCTAGCAAAATTCCGCCCAAATATGCCTCTAGGGAAATATCTTCCATTTCCGCAACCTTCAAGGTGCTCAATTCCCCAAGGATTCCTCCTAGCTCGCCTAGGCGGACAACAGGCTAGCAGAGACCATTTGGGAATTGAGAGAGGGAGGGCAGGCTAGCAGAGACCATTTGGGAATTGAGAGAGGGAGGGCAGGCTAGCAGAGACCATTTGGGAATTGAGAGAGGGAGGGCAGGCTAGCAGAGACCATTTGGGAATTGAGAGAGGGAGGGCAGGCTAGCAGAGACCATTTGGGAATTGATAGAGGGAGGGCAAGCTAGCAGAGACCATTTGGGAATTGATAGAGGGAGGGCAAGCTAGCAGAGACCATTTGGGAATTGAGAGAGGGAGGGCAGGCTAGCAGAGATCATTTGGGAATTGATAGAGGGAGGGCAAGCTAGCAGAGACCATTTGGGAATTGAGAGAGGGAGGGCAGGCTAGCAGAGACCATTTGGGAATTGAGAGAGGGAGGGCAGGCTAGCAGAGACCATTTGGGAATTGAGAGAGGGAGGGCAGGCTAGCAGAGACCATTTGGGAATTGATAGAGGGAGGGCAAGCTAGCAGAGACCATTTGGGAATTGGAGAGAGGGAGGGCAGGCTAGCAGAGACCATTTGGGAATTGAGAGAGGGAGGGCAGGCTAGCAGAGACCATTTGGGAATTAGGAGAGAGGGAGGGCAGGCTAGCAGAGACCATTTGGGAATTGAGAGAGGGAGGGCAGGCTAGCAGAGACCATTTGGGAATTGAGAGAGGCAGGGCAGGCTAGCAGAGACCATTTGGGGAATTGATAGAGGGAGGGCAAGCTAGCAGAGACCATTTGGGAATTGAGAGAGGGAGGGCAGGCTAGCAGAGACCATTTGGGAATTGATAGAGGGAGGGCAAGCTAGCAGAGACCATTTGGGAATTGAGAGAGGGAGGGCAGGCTAGCAGAGACCATTTGGGGATTGGAGAGGGAGGGCAGGCTAGCAGAGACCATTTGGGAATTGAGAGAGGGAGGGCAGGCTAGCAGAGACCATTTGGGAATTGAGAGAGGGAGGGCAGGCTAGCAGAGACCATTTGGGAATTGAGAGAGGGAGGGCAGGCTAGCAGAGACCATTTGGGAATTGAGAGAGGGAGGGCAGGCTAGCAGAGACCATTTGGGAATTGAGAGAGGGAGGGCAGGCTAGCAGAGACCATTTGGGAATTGAGAGAGGGAGGGCAGGCTAGCAGAGACCATTTGGGAATTGAGAGAGGCAGGGCAGGCTAGCAGAGATTCTTTAAGCACTCCTGGAATTTTCACGCACCCTGAGCGCGCGTGGCGCGAACACCCCCAGGCGGATTAGGGGGTAAAGCGGAAAGACATTCTTGTGTCACCGCCACTGTTGTGGTCATCTTCAGCCAGTCCCTCACAAGAAAGAAGGGCCCCCACGGCTCTTCCCCTTTTTTGTGGACATTTCGGGGCACTGGGAGGGCCCCCGCACAACCAACTGGCTGACTGTATTTACCCTCTCGAAGATGACGCCCTCTCTCGGTCTCTCTGCCTCTCTCTCTCTCTCTCTCGCTTCTATAGCCGGATGGGATGGATCGGGGAATTCGATAGTTGGGTGTTTGTCTCTTTTTCGCTCCAATTAATCGGAGGTCAGCGGACTTACCGTATCTTTTGAGTATTGGTAAATGCTTGCTGGCACCATCCCTTTAATTCCAATTTTAGGAGGATTTTTATGGCTCTTTGCTTCCTCTCTCTCTCTCGCTCTTTCGCTCTCTCTATATTTCTCTCTCTCTCTCTCGCGCGCGCAACCAGCTGCGCTTCCTCCACTTTTCAAAAAAAAAATTGACACCCAGCTAGCTGGACCGGAAATGGAGCATTTTACACTCCATTATACGAAAACTTTCAGTATCTCTCCTTCTCTCTCTCATTCTCCCTCTCTGGCTCTCTCTCCTCATCTCATCCGATTACGGCATGAAAACCTATCCTTTCCCTTTCCTGTCCCTTTAAAACGGCTCTTTCAGAAGCCCTTTGAGGCTGGCCAGCTGATAGTGGTAGGCGTGTTTTGGTTGCGCAATTTCTAAATTTGCATGCGAATTTGATTTGGTTAGATAATTTGCATGGTGTAAAATTGCGCTTTAAAAACGTACGAAATTCAAAGGCCAATTTTAAGAGGTAAAGTACGATATTGTGCATGCGAATTGTTGAGTTTTCCGATTTTGCGAAGCTGAAATTCCATATGCAAACGTTTAGACGATGCAAGATGAGTACAGTGAGATGGCTGGGAAGGTGGAAGAGATGGAAAAGATCGCAAGGGATGCCCCACAAAATGAGAGACTTGCCGAGCAACTGCAGCACGCACAGGTCGGCATGCTAGCAGAGATTTTTGTGGAATTTTCTGTAGCACACAAATAGTACAAACGGAACATATAAAAAAGCACATATAAATCAAAAATAAAATATAAGATTACTACCCCCCCCGCTACCAGCCTAGTACCGCGCGGGCAGGCTAGCAGCGATTTTTCGGGAAAATTGCCGGGAAATTCAGGATTTCCAGAAATTTTTGTGTTCCTGAAGTTTATTAAATTTTCTTATGAATTTTCAGAAGCACTTTTCCGACGTATCCGTCCGTTTCGCCGAGTTCAGACAGCCGGTCCATTTTGAGGGTCGCCTCGAGAAATGCGTCGATCAATTGGCCACCATCGAGCAATCTATCGATGAAATGACAGGTGGGGAGAATGATATTGGCGTACGGTAGAACATCAATAATTTAGGGATCAAACTCGTTGCCCTTGACAATGGATATCTCGAAGCAAAAGCTGTTGCTAAGAAGCTGGTCACGATCGATGAAGATTTGAAAGATTTGGAAGGGGGAAGAGAGAAGTTGATGGCCGATGGCATTTTGGGTGGGTCCATTTTAGCAATTCCGGCGCTGGTGCATTAGCGGGGGGCGGGGTTTCAAGATTTACTTTATTTAATCAATTCCAGACAAAAAAGAAGCAGCCGAGATTCGCGATAAAATCCACGGGGCGAGGCGGAAAACGAAAGAATTGGGGTTGAGGGCAGAAGAAGCCGTCGATCGACTCGATGACTGCCGGATTCTGGCGGAAAAGTTGAAGAATGAGACCAAATCGGTGCGTTTTGTACTATTTGCAATAAAGGGACAAGCAAGTCGGGGGTCTACCCGGCTTCGCTGTCCCTTTAAACTTTAACCCACGCCCTTTTGAGGTTGATACGGTACTCGAGAGTTTGGAAACGAGACTGGAAGAATATGGACGGCAAGAGAGTATGCTGGATGAAGAGAAGATCGAACAGATGGTTAATGAATGGAATAGGTGAGAGAGAGAGAGAGAGAGCGAGAGAGAGAGAGAAAGAAAGGGAAAACAACCAATTTTCCATCCATATTTTCCAGAAACGAATCCCTCCTCCTATCCCTCGAAGAACTCGAACGAGTCCTAAAGGCAAAAGCCGTCGATCTGGACACTCGAGCATCAAGTGGAGAAAGACGGAGAAGAGCACAGGAACTCAAGGTATAGCCCCTCAACCTGTAGATGACCTTTCCAGACCCGTCTTGACGCCTGGAATCTGACCGCCAGGGAGATGAACGATGATGGGGATGAGCTGCTCCTTGAGGTCGACGAGTTGCACGAGGATTTGTTGAGGAAATTGGACGAAGTCGAGGCTGAAGACGACCCCAAGGAGGTCAGTATCAGCATCTTTTCACTTTCATGCTCTTAAATCGATGTTCTCATGAAATTTCTGCTAGAACCTCCATTCTCAAATGGTCTCTGCAAACCTGCCCGTCCCTCTCTCAATTCCCAAATGGTCTCTGCTAGCCTGCCTTGCCTTACGGTGTCTTAAAGGGACAAGGAAGTCGACAAAATTCAAAGTATAGGGCGAGCTTTCCAGTCCCTTTAAAGTCCCGCTAAAGCCACGGCCACCCCATCACAAGGATCCCCATTAAAATTGTGTGTGTGGCTGTGGGCCAGCAAAAACGTGGCCCCAGCAGGGGGATAGTAGAAAGGGGAGGGCCCTAGACATGGGACAAGACGCTTTACACCCGGAAACAGAGAGAGAGAGAGAGAGAGAGAGAGAGAGAGAGAGAGCAAGAGCCTCATCGTGAGCCTCAGCACCTCATGCTCAACAGGCCGCCGGGCACCGAGTTTTTTCGTCTCTTTGCATAGCCCGACTGGATTGTCGGAGATCATTTTCGGTCCATCTGTTCTGCTACTAGGCGCCGTTGTTTAACCTTTATTTTGTGAATTTTTGGCCAGATTTTCGCCAGTGATCTCTGCAAGCTTACCTAGACCAGATTTTTTTCGCAAATTGGCTCTGGTTTCATTTGCCGTAATTTTTCTCAAACGACTTCTGCTCGCTCGCCCGGCTTTATTTTTCCGCAAATTCTCTCTGCTAGGCTGCCATCATTTCCCTAATTGATCTCTGCTGCCTCGCCTAGCCGTTTAGACCCATTTATTCCACACCGACAAACAACACGAGAAAGCACAATTTTCATTAAGGGTTAAAAAGCTTTAATTCGGTTGAACTGCTCGGCGTCGACGGCCCGGTCATCATCCCTCGCTGGATTCCTCGTCCTCATCGCCAATGTCGAAATTCAGCTTGGGCGGGGGCGGCTGAGGCGAGTCGATCGAACGGCTTGGAGTTGGCGGCTTGGGGGGATGGGGCGGGGAATCTGAAGTAAAGAGTTTGTTCTTTTGTGCTAACTACAATCGACAAACCTGCGATAGAGGAGAGACTGGGGCGGCCGAGGACGCTCAACGGGCTCAGCACGTTTCCTAGAAAAGAGAGGATGAGAGAGAGAGTGAGAGAGAGAGAGTGAGAGCAACCCAGCCTTACCGAGCAACTGCGGCGAGTAGACGAGACGATCGGGCAGCGGCGATGGCGGCGGCGACAGCAACAAGTTCAGCCGAGACGTATTGATCGGAGAATATGCCAACTAAAGGAGCAATAAAGGCAGAGTGCCATGTCTCACCAGCGGATCCTTAAACGTCCCCTTGACGGCCTTCACCCGGTTGTTTTTGGGAGGTGGTGTCGATTCCTGGGCGCTGACATAGCTCGAGGTCTCCGGCGAGAGAAGGGTTGAAGATGAGCTGCTGCTCAATGGGGGCGTCGTGCTCGCCTTTCTCTGATTGATGCGATCAAAGGTGAGCCCGTGCTCTTCGAGGATGTCGTAGACTTCGGACTTGGTGAAGATGGGCGTCCAGGGGACGCGAGGGGTATCTGAGGCAAAGGTTGTTCGAAATTATGCATTCCGGGATTTCAAAAGTAAAATGCAAAATTTTTTGTTGCGGGCGGGATTCGAACCGGCTACCATGGATTCGTAGGCGCGGATGCTAACCAATAGGCCATCGCGGTTACCCGCTCCGCCGATAACAGACAAGTACCCAAATTTTCTGATTTTTTGCTTGCAACTCCCCACCAGTCTTTCCATCATCGGGATGACGTTTCCGGCAATCCCTGGCCACCAATTCGGCGGCACTGTCGATATTCCGGCGAAGATGGGCCAGATAGCGGATGTACGGCTGCTAAAATGGGGTGTCACCATCCCTTTAAATACCCCACCAGGTCGTGCAGCTTCTGGTAGATGTTGTAGGCGCGGGCGAGCAGGTCGGCCAGTTGGTTGATCAGGCAACACTTCGCATTCAGCAGGCGATTCGCCAGGCCCGGGGCACTGTAGAATAGGGGGTACGGTGGTTTAAAGGGGCTGGGAAGGCAGAGTCATTGATTTTGCCGGGTCGTGAACGTACGCCGAAGCCAAAGCTAAGCCGAAAGTAAGCATGAATCAAAGCCCGCTGAAGGGGAAGCCTGAAGTAAACCTAAGCTCCAGCCTAATCCTAACCCTAAGCCCAAGCTAAGTCAAGCCTAACAAGCCCCTTCTCTACCTTTTCACCTCCAATCTCTCGTCCAAAATATCGACGGTATTGCGTACGCGGATGCACGCGTCGCGGGCGAACCGCTCGTAGTGCAGTTTCAGCACCGTTTTCTAGAGGGACTCGGTGGCAGCGTAATTTGCATCAAGCAACACTTACCACTGGCGACTCCATCGTCGGGGAGGCCGCCATTTTGGGGCGGTCGTGAATTTTTGGCAAATTTTTGGAGAGTTTTCGGGGCAGAATTTATGCAAATTAGGCTGGGATTCAACTCATTCTTTAATTGATTTAATTTAATCGATGAATGCAAATATGGCTTTCCTGAGCCTTTAAAGTACCACTGAAATACGCGACGTAAGCGATTTTTGGGGTTAAACGTTCGCTCTCTCTCTCTCTCTGTCTCTCTCTCTCTGTCTCTCTCTTTCTTTTTCTCTCTTTCTCTCACGCTCTCTCTATCTCTCTCTCTCTCTGTCTCTCACTCTCTCTATCTACTCCCTTCCTTCCAGATCGCCTCTCGCCTCCGTTTCCTCCGCAACGACCGTGATCGTCTCTCATCTCGTGCTCGTCGACTCGCCATCCTCAACCCCCGAATGGCCGGAAATGACCCGGTAAGCCCTCTCACCGCCCCTTTAACGCACTTCTCCAGGTCTCCGACGTGAATTCCCGTTGGCAGCGTCTTGAGCAGCGACTGGAGCAACAGCCCTCCTCCTCCTCATCCCCTCCATCCCTTCCCCCTCCTCATCCTCCCCACAGTTCATTTGAGGATGGGGTCCGGCAATTGGAGTCGAGGTATCGATCGTGTATTTTCGAAAAATCTCCAAATGTTCAGCTTCGACGTGGCGGTGAAATTCCTGGACTTTGACGAGTATCCAGTCAGGAATGGGCATGAGTGGAATGATAGGGTTAAGGTAACACATTTTGGGGCATTTATTTTTGTCTGAGTATCAAGGCTTTTATTGGTTATTTCTATAATGTATAAAAAATTATTGAATGAAATTGGCAAAAAATAAAAAGTTTTAAAGTTGAAATTTTTAAGAGCATTTTATGATTTCCTATCAATCAAAAGCTACTAAAAACGCAAGATACAGTAGAGATAGAGAGAGAGAGAGAGAGAGTAGAGAGAGAGAGATAGAGAGAAGGCAGAGAGTGAGCGAAAGAAAGAGAGAGAAAAAGAGAGAGAGAGAGAGAGAGAGAGAGAGAGAAATACAATTTTTTTGATTTATATTTCCAGGAAGCGGAAGCGTGGATGGCAGCCCGGCGTGAAGCTCTAGCGGAAGTAGTAGCTGAAGGGAGAAGGCTGGCCGATACGGGCAGAATGGAGCTCGAGACGCACAGGGCCATTGAACAGCTCGACAACGTCATCGATGTCGCTAATGAGGTAATATTATAGTAAGAAAAAGCGTTTCTATGCTGTTTTTACGACTCTTACAACGTAACAAAATTGTATTAAAAAATATAAAAAATATCGATTTTTCGATCAAAATTTAAAAAACACACAATTAAAGGCATTTCTGGAGTTTAAGGAAAAGTTGGTTACCCCCCCCCGATAATGGAAAAGAAACCCTTTAATCCTTCCAGTTCGAAGCCGAAATCGAGCGAAATCGTGGTGAGGTCGACCTCGCTGTAGAAAAACGCGATGGACTAGAGAAAGACATCCGAGCCATGGTTGACGTCATCCACAGTCTAGCCCAAAGAAATCTGCAAGAACCCGAGATTGTCCAAGTATCGTTTCCTGTGTTGCCCTAACTACCGTATTACAGGCGACGCGTCGAGATCTCTCATCGAGAGATCCACAGCTGTGCTCTCTCTCGAGGAGAGCTGCCGAGCTACACGCATCGTTACCTGGAAGGTGGGTGTTGAAAGGGTTTATAGGTCATCCAAAGAAGGCTGCGTCTGGCTCATTGCCTAGGCTCTTGCTTCATAAGTGTGGGGCACCGGGTTCGAATCCCTGCCGGTGCGAGACTTTTTGCTTTTTGGAGATGAGCCTCTAAAAACGTCAACAACCGATTCCAGATCCTCGGCTTCTCGCGATGCATCGCTGGATGAGCTGAATCGACTTCTCGGCCAACTCGAAGCCGGGCTAGCAGGATCGGCTTCACGCAGCGAAACAAGAGAACCGGGCCCCTCACAACCATCGCCAGATAGAACCTCGAGGAGTAGTGTTGGAGGGGAGCTAGGTGAGGGATGGGTTGAACTTGTTGAAGACGTCGATCGGGAGTTTGACTAGATAGTAGGCGGGCGAGCTAGCAGAAATTATTTAGGAGAATCCACCGGCCGAAGGAGTCGGGCGGGCTGGCAGAAACCATTTGGGAATTGAGAGACAGAGGGCAGGCTAGCAGAGATTCTTGAGGAATCCGAGTTTTTAACCCCCGTTTTTCAGCGATGGAGGTGATGTGCACGGATCAGGGCACAACCACCGAAGAAGAGAAGTCCAAGGCTGAAGCTCAGGTACGTTGGGGTGTCATTTGGTGCAATGCGTTGCTTTCGCCCTTTTCCCTTGCGCTTACTGTAGTTGCTGGGGGTACGGTAGTTTAGGTGAATTATGCTTTTTATGCAAATTAATCAATTTTTATCGAGAATTTTTGTCCTTAAATTCTAAAAAATGTATGAAATTTATTAGCGCTTTTTGAAGCACGTGAATATATTCATATTCTGCCCTGAAATTCCACCCATCCTACCGTACCCCTGGGTTACTGTAGGAAGAGCCGAAACACCGTCAACAATCATCCGTCGACATCCCGATCCACTTTGAGCCCGAGCAGCCGCAACGTCTCGGCCAGATGAACATTGAAGTAGAAGAGGAACAGGCGAGTACAGTAGCACACTTTGCATCTATTGCACAACACCATAATACACCTAATGACGGTTGTAGCCACGCGTCTGTCCCCGTGGGAATATGCACTAATGAAATGGTTAACCTTCAGAAGGGTGGAGACGACGTGGCAACGTCGTCTGCAATTCAGACATCAAAAACTTCTGAAGCAGAAGCTAGGGAAGCCATGACGTCATCAGATTTTAAGCCAGAAGATGGCTATGAAGCTCAGGCCGCTTCCAAAGTGAAGCAACCGGAAGATCATGCTCCTGAAGCTTCTGAAGCTAAGTTGGAAAGGACGTCCCCTGAAGCCAAGGCTCAAGACGATGACGGAGCCAAGACGATTTCCAGAGTGACAGCACCTGCAACGAAGCTGGAGCCCGAATCTCATGCTCCTGAAGCTTCAGAATCGGCTGCTAAGTTGGAAAGGACGTCTTCTGAAACAAAGCTGGAGCTTGAACCTCGTGCTCCAAATCCCGAGGAGCAAGACGCTCTAGCCCGAGCTCCAGTAGTGGAAGCGGTGCCAGTTATGCGTTTCTCAGAAAACCAAGAAGACCAAGCTCATGCTCCTGAAGCTCCAGAACCCGAAGCTAAGCTGAAAAGGATGCCCTCTGAAACCAAGCCCGAAGCTGAAGCCCAAGCTTCTCCACATCCTGAATCCGTAATCACGTCAGCTGGCCCGAAGCCGCAAGCCGAAGCTCAAAAACCCGTCGAAGCCTCAGAACCAAAGCCCGAATCGTCGCCGATCCGACATTACGCTGTGAAGTCGGTGTTGGAGCGGGTGTTGGACAATGTACGATCACAAAGCTCATCACCGGATACGGCTTCAGTTGAGCTGAACTTCCCCAGTTCGTCGGAAGGAGAGTTTGGAAGCTCCAGTGAGGAAGAAGGTGAACAGGCAAAAGAAGGCGTTGAGAGGGCGGCTGAAGGTCACGATGTCAAAGCTGTTCAAGCAGATGATGCTCATGAGCCTGCTCAAGTCGCAGTTCGACCTGAAAGTCTGCAACATAAAGTAGAACCACCGCGACTTCAGCAAGCGGATCAGCCAGTAGGTGAAGCCGAACTCCCCGAAGTCGACGCCGCAGAAGAAGTGCCTCGGCCTCAAAAAGAAGCCGGGCTTGGAATCGAAGCCACCAAGCCGGCAGATAAAGTTTTACTTCCTGAGGTCGCTGCTCCACATAAACCTCCACGTGTTGATGAAGCTATAAAACCAGTAGATGTACCTGAACACCCTGAAGACAGCGCTTCAGAACTGCGTCAACTTGAGGCCAAAGCCCCGGAAGCCCAATTAATCCTGACCGACGTGAGACCGGTTGAACTTGGCGCTGAGCTCGTCCTCAGGACCCCATCTCCAAGACCGGAAACACCGCTAGAGGGGGTGCTGGAGAAGGTCAAGGATTCTCTTGATGTGTCGGCTATTATTGAGACCGTACGGCTCGAGTTGGAGCAGGTGCCGAAGGCCGTAAAGGTTGAGCACGAGGAAAGAGCTGTAGAAGCTGAACCGACACCGGAAGAAGCCGGAAGGGTTCCGGTAGTCGTAGAAGACGTAAAAACCAAGCCATATCCGGACGAATCCGGCGAAAAAGCGGGTACAGTAGGAGTTTCCGACAAGGTGCAGGAAATTCTGGAAAGATCCGATTTACAAAAGCCAGTTCCGGAAGTTCAGAAAGCTGTTGTGAAGCGAGAAGCGGAAGCGTCTCCAGGAACCGAAATTCCGGAACAATCCACCGTACAAACGGTAATGTCAAGAATTCCGGAAGAATCCGCTCCTAAACCGGCCATTTCGGCAGAGGTAGCATACCGGAAAGAAACGGAATCAATCCCAGAAATTCAAGAGATTCCTGTAGAATCCAACATACAGCCACCGGCCGGAACAATTCCAGGTGAAGCCGCGGTGAAGCCGGCCATTCTGGAAGAGCAACCAGACCGGAAAAGGCCCGAAATTCCGATGCACTCCTCCGTACCCTCAAATCCAGAAGCAGACACCTCAAATATCCCGAAAGACTCATTCTCCGGAGATGAATCAACCTTGAACATCATCAACTATGAGGACAACCTCGTTCCCGTTGAACCGGAAATGGCCAATATTGAGGCTACCGTAGCCCCGAAACAAAAGACGGAAGCGGATACGGTAGCCCTGGCAATAGCCCCACTACAGCACGCACCTATTGACGAACCGGGGATACCGTATCCGGTGTATAATTTGGAGGAGGAGGACGGGAGGAGTTTAGACTCGTACTCTGATCCTTTATCGAAATATGAGACTCCGCCAGAGACTTTGAGGGATGCGACACCGTCTAGTGATGAAATGAGCGATGTCACTCCGAAGCCGATGGCTGGGGAGGGAGCCCGCGATATTTTTGAAGCCAAGCCAGGGGAAGAAGCTTACAAAGCTAGTGAAGCTCTGGTTATAACGAAGCCGGCCGAAGTTCCGAAAGAAGCTGATGCTCAAGTTGCAGCTCATGCTTTTGAAGAAAAGCCGAATTTCGGGGAGTCAGCGGATCAAGGTTCTCGGGCTCCGGAAGCTCAGGCTCAGTCGTTGATGCCTGCAGAAGCTGAAGCTAACCCATTCAAGCCGGAAGATCAAGCTTCTGAAGTTCATGCTCCCCAGCCCAAGCTGGAGCCTCAAGCTCTTGAACCTCAAAACAAACCAGCTGAAGCTCAAAAACTTCTGGAAGTTCAAGCTCCAAATTCTGAACCCAAGCTCAAGCCTCGAGATGAAGATTTTGAAGCTCAAAAATCAACTCAGCAGGCTACAGCTCCTCAACCTCCTCGTGCTCAAAACCCATCCCCCGAAAAACTAGCCATACTCGCCGATCAGGACCCCGAACTGCTCGAAAAAGTACGGCAAGCCGAAGCCGAACCAAAGCCGTGGATCCGACAAGCCGAGAGGGCCCTTCAAAAGGTTCTCGAGACAGCCATTGGAGCACGTGCTCACGACGATGATCATCACCAGAAGCATGTAGATGAGGCGAGAGAATGGCTGCGGCAGAGCCCGGAGAAACGGCAGACACAAAGGGGAAAGGTCGGAACTGTTGCTCCCCGCTCGGTTCCGTTCGAATTCCGTTTCTTTACGTTCTACAGTAGACTTCTACTCCAATGCACACTCATACTATTTCCAATTTCTAACATTGCTTTGGCTGGTCTGTGCACTAATAGAAGCATTTTAAAGGGATTGGCAAGTCAAAAAAATGAAAATTAGGGGGTTGTGGGAAAAGGGAAAATTGATACTTTTGACTTCCCAGTTCCTTTAATTTTCGTTTGTTGATTTTTATACCGTAATCTTTCTATTTTTAGACAGACTCCCGTGAGGTGACACCGGTAGAAAAGGGCCAAAGAGAACCGAGTGGGCCGCGGGTGGAAGAGGTGAGGATTACGGTAAAATTTGATGATAGGCAAGCTAGCTGGGATTCTTTGGGAATTTTAATTGAGCCTGCGGAGGCTAGCAGAGATTTTTTAGGATTTGCTAGAGCAGTGTTTTTTGAAGAGATATCAATATCAGGCAAGCAAGCAGAGATTCATTAGGAATTTGAGCTCTTTTGAGTCATCGGGAGGAGCGAATTTTTGTATCAGTCAAGCATAGCCACAAAATGTAATTGTATGCATTTTAATAGATTTTATCGTAAAATTTAACCATTGTTAAAATGGAAAACAAAATAAAACCTAATTTTTACTCAAAATCGATTTTTTTTCGAAAAACTATGGCTTTTAATTATAATTGTAAAATTCAGGATTTAAGGCGGATTTAGAAATAGGTAAAATAGTTTACAAACTCTAATTTTATTAAAAAATAGGCTCCTAAGGAACCCCCCGATAATGCAACAGTAATGTCATGGTGATCTAGCAGTGATATTTTGGGAAATTTTCCAAGCGGTTTACTATGGAAAAAAATCATGAAAAATCAGCTTTAATCCCCCTTGGAAAACGGCGTGATAAATCCAACTCTCCCCATTTCCAGGCGATCATCCCAAAATCCATCAAATCCTACGAAAAGACCCCGCCACGACATCAGCCTTCTTCTTCCAAAAATCGACCCGATATGGATGAGGTAAGAAATTTAACGCAATTTAATTTAGAAAATGTATAACAAAAACTATTAAATATTTTAATGAACAAAATTTCAACTTATTTTATGGTATTTAAACCAAAACTAACTTACTTTTTTAGGTCTACGAAATCCTCGACAACATTGAAGATGGACTCTCGTTTGAAGAGGAATATCCACTCGAAAATGTTGAGAGAGATGAGAGACATTATAAGGTGAATTGACACTAAATAATGCCCCAACTACCGTATCCCAATTTCAGGAGATGCACAAACAATTGGATAAAGCTGCTAAGGCATTGGAGGCTAATCTCATGGAAATGAATATGATGCAGGTAGGGCTAGCAGAGACCATTTGGGAATTGAGAGAGGGAGGGCAGGCTAGCAGAGACCATTTGGGAATTGAGAGAGGGAGGGCAGGCTAGCAGAGACCATTTGGGGTGGGTCGATGGTTGCCAATTTCAGGCGGATCACACCCGAGATCGTATCGAAACGCTGCGGAAAGATGTTGATGAACGAAAGAGAAAAAGCCATGATGAGAAGAGAGAATGGATCGATTTCTCGAAAACCTTACAAGAAGCGGAAAGGCTATACCTAAAGGGGATGAGACTAACAGAGGACTGGACAAAGAAGGGATTGAAAGACAGAGAGAACCCGAAGGCCAAGGAGATGTTGGACCGGATAGCCAGGGTAGGCTGGCAGAGATCATTTGGGAATTCGAGGCATTTAGACGGCAAACCGTGCGGAGACAGCAGTGTGTGATGTGGTGCGTCGAGCTGGAGGAGTACTGCCACGGATGAGAGAGGGTGGAGTAAAAGAGACAGAGACAAGGAGAGCCGTTTATGATTTGGATGAGAAATTTGCGGAATGGAGTCGGCAGGTAGGGTTTTTACATGCTCTCTCTCTCCCTCCTCTCTCTCGCTCTCTCGTCTATGATAATTCTATATTTTCAGGCTCGCGCCCTCCTTGATACCTCGGTAGTGGATGTAGATGCTCTTCGATCTCAATCGACCTCAATCTGTGAATGGTGTGATTTGGTTGAGGGAGAGATTTGTTCTCTCATCCACTGGACAGATATCGATACTATTCAAGAATACAAGGATAAGGTACACAAGAAAAAATGTCGCTCCTCTGTCTGTCCGTCTATCTCACTCTCTCTCTCTCTCTCTCTCTCCCTATCTCTCTCTCTCTTAAAACTTTATATTCGCGATCTCCATCCCTCAAAAGACCTAATTACCATATATTCCTCCATTTCCAGTCCGAAAAACGACTCGTCGAACTCGCCGATCATCGTCAGACCCTGAGCCATCTTGAGCAGGGCAAAGATCGCCTCGTCCTGATGCATACTGTAGAAATGCATGTCAAACACGACGTCCGAAGGCTCGTCTCACATGCTGCACAACGCATCGCTGATGTAAGTCGACATTTTTGGCTTGAATGGGCCTTTAAAAGGGACTGAAGAGACATGGCTTGCTGGCGCCTTTAAAACGAAGTTTTTGAATTGCTGAGGTAGGCTTTGGAAAGGTCATGCTCAACATCTGGTAGGGAGAAAGAGCGAGAGAAAGCGAGAGAGAGAGAGAGAGAGAGAGAGAGAGAGAGAGGTATTTTAAGCTCCCCCAACAGAAATTTGAGTAATCGTCCCCCAGCAACGGCTTTTCTCTAGAGCCAATGGAATATACAGAAGGTGTAATATTGCCCCCCTAGCCATTGGGTGTGTGCCATCAAAAGCTGTAGAGGCAGCTGACCCCTCTCTCCCCCCTCAATTGACCCCTCGAATATTCTAATCACCAGCGCCAGCCCTATTGGATCGATTCACTCGTTTTTCAATTTCTAGGCCCAAAAACAGCTCTAAATTTGAATTTTTCAGAGTTTTAGGAATTATTTTAAGTACATTTTAGGTACTGAGCTGTTACACCTAATTTTTTAGTTATCGTATTTTTGGTACACATAGGATAGCGGGGGGGATAAAATAACAGGGGGGCACTCATTATTATGAAATTTGCAATTACTTTGGGATTTTGCGAGTGCCATTTGATAGAGCGTCGAAAAATATACTAAGAGAATTAATTTCAGCACAAAATAATGTAATAGAAATTTTTTATTGAATAAACAAAAATTGAGGAAAATCCATGGGCAGCACATAGGATAACGGGGGGAAAGCCAAATTTTTGAGATTTTCGATATTTTGAAAACGCGAATCGATGAACATCAAAAAATATACTACGATATTTTTTTACAACACGAAAAAATGTATTTTAAAAGTTTTATAGCCTAAAAACTATTTTTGAAAACTATGGATAGCACATAGGATAACAGGGGGGGGGGGATTTTTCGGCGTTTTGAATATTTTCGATATTTTGAAAATGCCATTCGATAGAGGAACGAAAAATATACAAAGAGTTTTTTTTACAGCCCGAAAAAAGCATATTTAAAAATACTTTTATCATTAAAAAAGTTTGAGTGCCCCCGTTATACCCCCGTTATCCTATGTGTACCGTATTTTTAGTAGTTTTTGATTGATAGAAAGTTTTTGGAATTTTTTTTTTGCTCGGTAGGGGCCATACGGGATTATTTGGAAAAATTAGCCCCCCCCCCGCTAATAGTCCAGTCCCTATTGCTTTGCGTTCCAAGTGCATTCAACTTGGAAGTCGGAAATCTGTATTTTCTGGTATTTTTTAAGGAAATTTGTATTTTGTATTTTTTGCGTTTAGAATAGCAAGAAAAAAGTTTAAAATTGGTCTAAAAAGTATTAGAAGAATTCGTACCTTGAAAAAAAATGGCCTATAACCCGGAATCCAAACCCTAATTTCCAGATTCGCTCCGATATCGCGGATCGATCACGATCACTAGACGAAATGAGACTCCGAGCAGAGGAAATGTGGCGAGAAGTGGATCGTGTAGAGGAAATGGCAAAAGAAATCGAAAGAAGGGTGGAAGCTGCGAGGGATGCTGTTATTTATACGCCATCTAGGGATGCAGCTATGGCTGTTAAGGTGAGCTGGCGGAGATTATTGGGGAATTAATGGAGGGCGCCAATTGAGTGTGGAAAATCGAGTCTAGCAGAGATCCTTGGGGGATTTGAAATCGAAAGATTACGCCATGAAATTCCGTTGCTCGCGGGCAAGCTAGCATTGATTCTTGAGGAATTCTGGAAACTAGGGTGGGCTAGCAGGGTTTATTTAGGAAAACTGCGACGTCAAATGGATGGGTATGCTAGCCGAGACCATTTTGGAACTAAATTTCAATCGATTATGCCATGGGATTCGGTCACAGCGATAATTTAAAAGCATGGACAGCTAGCAGAGATTCTTTAGGAGAAGGCAGGCTAGCAGAGATTCTTTAGGAGAAGGCAGGTTAGCAGAAATTCTTTCGGAATTTTTATCCAGGGAGGAGTCACCAGCAGCTATTTTTAAGACCGAGTACGGCAAGCTAGCAGGGATTTTTGGGGAATTCAGGCAACTGTAGGGTAGGCTAGCAAAGATTCTTTGAGCAACTAGCAGAGACCATTTGAGAATATTCAAATTTTATTGATTCCAGAGCGACGCCGCAGACCTTCGAATGGCGGCCAGCAAACTCGAGAAAATCCTGGCGAATGCCGAAAAGGACAAGCCGGTTATTCCCGAAAAACAGAAAAGGTAAAAAATTTAGATTTTCACAAATATTTTTTTATC
>CATQJA010000875.1:0-23884 GCA_958295435.1 Mesorhabditis spiculigera
AGCCGAAAAAACTGTTCAGAATTCCGGGAAAAACAGTATTTTCGTTATAACTTTAAAACTACTGTAGCTATGGGGCTGTAAGTCAGGATTGTTGTTATTTAGGGTCTGATAGACCTCTGGTCCAAATATGGGACCGATTGGATGTAACACGGCGAAATGCCAGATGGGTCGTTTTTTTTGGGACACCCTGTAGTTTTTGTAGTGTATTTAGTAGTTTCCGATCACGAAAACTTAGAAAAAAAAATAAGATCTTGGATTACCCACATTACCCCCCGCTAAGGAATTAGAACTCTAAATTCTTCAGGGCTCGACAGATGCGATAGCATCGAGCTGAAGGCGTCCAAGGCCGTGACGAGCCGAGAAGAGAGGAACGCTTCTAATAATGGTACAAATAGAATATAGTGAATATTTCCCTGTACCTAGAAAAGCTCGTACTCTCTCTCTCCCTCTCTCTCGCTCTCTCGCTATCTCCATAGCTCTCTCTCCGTCGCCCGCCTGTAAAACCGCTGAAAACCCGATTGCAGTCTCGGACCGGCGCATCAAACGCGAGCACGTCACCCTGAAGGAGCTGATCGGAGGCGGGCAATTCGGAAACGTGTACAAAGGAGTGTATTGTAGTCCGGTAAGCTAACAACGGATTTCCGGAGATCTTTCGATCATTAGGGCCACTCCACGCAATCGGTCGCCATCAAGGTGTGCAAGCTGGAGAACGAGCCGGCCGATACGCAGTTGATACTCCAGGAATCACGTGAGTTTGAGCTTTTTGGGAGGAGTGAGGGTCCGGAGCCTCCGGAATGCATTTCATTTCAGATTTGATGCGGCGTTTCCGGCACGAGAATATCGTGGCGCTGGTTGGGGTCTGTATGGAGTCGCCAATGTGGCTGGTCATCGAGTTGGCGTCTTATGGAGAGGTTTGTAGTTTGTAATCCGTAGTATAACGATCCTTCTCTCTCTCTCTCTCTCTCTCTCTCTCTCTCTCTTTCTCTCTCTCGCTCTCTCTCTCTCTTTCTCGTTCTGAATCTCACTCTCTTTCTCTCTCGCTCTCTCGCTCTCTCTCTCTTGCGCTCTCTCTCTCTCTCTCTCTCTCTCTCTCTCTGTCTCTCTTTCTCTATCGCTCTCTCGTTAACTCTGGATCTCTTTCTCCACAAAACAAAATACTTTATTCTGGATGTGAAAGGCGCGTAGATAGTTCCAAATGTACAAATAACAACAGAAAAACACACGGGGAGGTTGGGTTGAGCTGATGAGGACGAGGGGGGTACGGTGGAACCGGAGGAGCGAGAGAGTGCGTGAAACGAGCATGAGAAAAAGAGTAGGGAAACGATAAGTAGATGCTGATTTGCACACGGGTGGGCCCGGCTTTGAGATCTGACGGGACTTTTGTGGGCGCATTAATGGGAGCCCTGTGTATATTCAAAGGTAGCAGAAGAAGAGCAGCGTCGCCATCACGGTCGCAACGGTTTGCGCGGCTAAAAAACAGGATTGTTAGGGTTTTCTAGCCGCGACGCGACAGGCGACGCGTGCCCTGCCGGAACGGCACCTTTAGAATTGGTGTTTCGATCAAATATATCGTATTTTCGGGGGTTTCAGGGACCGGCAAGGCTTGTATGGATTTTTTGGCCATAATATGGCCGCACCGTTTATACCGTGGCCGATCGTAATCCATTACGCAATGGAGCAGGCGCGTTGCGTATTTTTTGAGCAAAATCGTAGGGAATCCATAGCTATGCCTTTCCGGCCCCTCTAAAGCCGGTTTTTGGCACGAAATTCGCACTTTTTGTCTTGCTGGCCCCTTTAAAGCTTGTTTTTCGCGTAGAATTAGTGGTTTTTGAAATCTACAAACTATAATCCTAATTTTGCGCCGTTTTTGGCAAGACACCAAATCCCTGGAATTCCATTAGACAACCTCTAAAGGAACCGGGAAGCCTAAGCATCGATTTTGTTCGTTATGGATTTTCCGGCGCGACGCGATACGCGCAACGCGCTGGATCTAACTGCGACGCAAACGCGTCAGATCTGACCGCGACGCGCCATGCAATGGATCGACGACGACCGCGACACGCAACACGCAACGCATACGCCTTGCATAGATGTGCAGAGGGCATAATAATCCTTTACACACAAAAAACAGTGCGTGTGCGTTGCGTATCGCGGCGCGGTAAGTCACCAAGAAAATCCATAGTCTCCAAAATCCACAGCCATGCCTTGCCTGTCCCTTTAAATTCCATGATTCCACACCAATCCCCTTGACACACACCCACCACCACCCTCACAGCATTCACCTGATCGTGCAGCCTGCTGCGTCTGCGCGCTCGGCTGGTCCCGTAGCGTTGGGGATACGGTACCTCCTGTCGCTACCGTACCTGTCCCTGCAGCGATTGGGGCGGCAGTATCGTTCGTCGATCGAGTTGTCACGATTGTCCCATCACCTATGCAAATCACCAGGGTTTTACCACCAATTCACCCAAAAGCCATCCAATTTGGGAGACGCCAAACTTCAAATTTGAAAGAAACGCTGGCATACAAGATTTTTATTTTGAATTTTTTTCCTTTTGATTAAAGATTTTTTAGAGCTTTGTTAGTGTTTAACAGTTATACATAGTTTTTGCTAATTTTTAGAAAGAAAAGCAACTTAAAAATTCCGAAATTTTTGGAATTTTGGTTTTAAGAGCCGAAATTCTGTTTCTTGGGTTTAAATGTACCCATTTGTCAGATTTTTTACATAGTATTTGCTTAGTTTCAAAGTAAAATTTTGAAAATTGAAAAATTAGAAAAAATCGAAAAGGAAGTTTTCGATTTTGAATTTTCGATTTGCTATTGAAATCGGAAAAGTAGCTTTTTCATCTAAACTTTACACGTTTTTAGGCTTTTTTTATTCACAATTCATTTTATGAATAATTTAGAAAGCTTAAAAATTGTAAAAATTAATTTTTCTACCCTAAAAATGGATAAATCTGCGGGTTCGAGTTTGATTTTGGGTTAAAATCTGGTAAGCCAATGTTTCTTTCCATTTCCGATAGCCATTTTGTTATTTAGGAAGCGTTAGGGGTAGAGGACAGCATTACAGTATACCCCAATTGTCATTAGGCTCCTACCGTTGGCGGTGTTTGTGGTGTCGTACTGTCCGTACTGGGCGTTCATGTCGCCGTGGTCGTACAGGCGGTTGTTCGTGCCCTGGAAACAGAAAAACTGGTTTATTTATGGATTAGCTCTTCCGAAACCATGGATTTCATACCGTAATCGGACAAATCTAGATAATTAAATTTTGGGGAAAAGCGGCCATTTTACTGCCCTGAGGCCAAGGTAGGGGCGCGCTTCCTTTTTGGACCTCCCTTCCCCATCACGACCCCACTCTCGGTGGTATAGTGGTTAGTAGCCTTGTCTATCAGTCTAACGGTCAGGGGTTCGGTTCCCGGCCACGATAAACTTCTTGCCTTTTGGCTTTTAAGCCCGGCTAGCCTTTACTGTCCGTTTACCCACCGTTCCGACACCTCCGTTGGTTGAAGCGGGTGCACCAGTATTTTGGCGTTGCGTCTGGAAATCAATTTTTCGTTGAATTTTATGGTGTAACCTGTTGCAGAGAGTACGGCTGGGTGGAGCCCATCATTTGGGGGACAAGTGTCGAGCCGCCGTCTACGCCCTAGGAACCATGATAATTTTCGAGTCTCTCTCTCTCTTTCTCGCTCTCTCTTCACTCTCTCTCGCTCTCTCTCTCTCTCATACCTTGGAATATTGATAATTCATATCGGCATGGTTGGCAGTAAGGGCGGGCCCATCAGAGAATTGCTGCTAAAACGCATTAATGATAGACAGGCGAGCTAGCCGAGATTCTTTGAGAAATTGCGCTGTGCTACTTATTCCTAATTCACCAACCTGTCCCTGGGTGTCAAACTGTTGATTGTTGTATGAGGATGTCTGGAGTACAATATCTTACTGCTAACGGTTGGGTACCGTACCTGTGGGTATCCCTGCGTAGTCTGCGTCGATGGGAAGCGTTGCGTAGTCGTGAACGTCGTGGGGGTGGTGGGGAAGGTGGTGGTGGAAGGGCTGGAAAGGCTTAGGCTTAGGCTTGGGCTAAGGCTTAGGAATAGACTTAGGCTTGGCTTAGGCTTAGGCTTAGAATTAAACTTACCGTCCTTGTCCGTTATTTGTAGTCCGTTGATTCCCCTGTACGAATTGGCCAGTCTGATCCTGTCCGAACTGCGTAGTCGTTGTCCGTCCCGAGGAACCAGCCGTCTAATTTAATTTATTGAATCTATCGTAATCAATTTATTTTACCGTGGGCCTTCCGGTGGTTCGTGAAGATGAGGGGTACTGTGTCGTTGTCTGTCCACCAGCGTACAGTCCGGCTCCAGCACCAGCAGCTGCTCCAGCCAGGGCTCCCCCAGCGATAGCGCCACCGTAGTTCGAGTTTGAGGTCGTTTGGTACTGAAAAATCGGGTTGGGGATCGTCTATAGGACTAGAGGAAGCAAAAAGCAAAAAGTTTGCCGTGCGCGAGAATCGAACCCTTGGCCCCTTTGCTTACTAGTCACGGATCTGAACCATTCGGCCATGGGACCCAAAAGCTTTATCGCCATTCGGGTCCTGTTCTCATGGCTCAATCGGTAGAGGAGCCACTTCTCAATCGCAATACCCGGGTTCGACCCCCAGCCGCGCCAAACTTTTTGCTTTTTGTTCAGGGGCTTCATTTTTGCATATCGAAACCATAAAGTCACCTGGGGATCGTTGAACTGCGAAGGCGAGGCGGTGGTGAATTGTTGATTCTTAAAAAATAGTGTTTTTGAGAGTTTTAAATTTTTAATTAGCTGGATGTATCGATTTACCTGATTATTCGGGTTGTAGGGAGTAGTGTACTGGAATGCCGTCGGGCTGGATTGTCCGTTTCCAGCTGCCGTTCCGGTGACCGGATACTGGGCACTGGCATCGTAGCCGCTGTTCGGGTGTACGGTATTGTAGTTGTAGGGGGATTGGGTCTGGAAAAGGGGAATTAAGAGGTTTTCTAGCTCTCTCTCGCTCTCTCTCTCTCTCTCTCGCTCTCTCTTTCTCCCTCTCTACCTGATCCATATATTGCCCATTTCCATTTGGCTGCCCATTTGCCGATCCCTGATAGACGCCACCCGCATTTACCTGAAGGTCATTTTTGCGATTTAAAGGGACAGTGAAGTGAGCGTTACAGTAAGCCAATCTATGCAGCGACGAAAAGCCACAAAAATCAAAGGTACAACGTTTTCAAAAAATTTCGATTTACGGAAAATTTGGCTCGATGGATGGGCTGAAATAGAATGGGAATTTATAAATTTACCAACTTTTTATTTTTATGCAAATTGTACCTGTTGGCCTTGTTGGCCGGGTTGGTTGAATTCAGGGGCGGGGTAGAGGATTGGCTAAAAATTAGCTGACTATACAGGTAGTTTTAAAGGTGATTTGCATATTTCTCTCTCTCTCTATCTCTCTCTCTCTTTCGCTCTCTCATTCTCTCGCCCACCTGTCCATTCGGTTGTTGTCCTCCGATTTGTTGTTGATTTCCGGCGTTCAGCTCGTTGTAGCCAAGTTGTTGCTGGGGGTTTCCTGGGATGCAGTTCGTAGTTTGGAGCCCAGAAATTAGCATACCTTGTCCATTTGGTTGTCCATTTGCCGGGCCCACAAAAGTGCCTTCGAAGCTGCTCGTGTACTCGCCGTCGTTCGGGTTCTAAAAAAATCCATGACTTCAAAGTAGAGTTGTTATAACTCAAACAACAAACAACAAATTATTCAAACAACTCAAACAAGTTTGCTTTGTTTGAGCTCGAAGAGTTTCAAACAAAACAATCTTGTTTGATTTGAGTTCCAGGGGATCAAATCAAACAAGATTGTTTGAGTTGTTTGAACTTGTTTGAGCACCCTGAACTGCGAGATTTTTGGGGATTTTTTGCTGGACCGGAAGTGGATTCAAACATTCAAAAACAAATTTCACCGGAAAAAATTTATGCTAATTGCGAAAATACTAAAAACACACGCTTTAAATCCAAAATAAGCATACATTTCAAACAAGGTCAAACAAAACTCAAACTGCTCAAATAGTTCAAACAATCTTGTTTTGTTTGAGCGGTCAACGGTCATCTCAAACAAAACATGTTTGATTTGAATCTCCAAAATCCATATCAAACAACATTGTTCAAACAAGCTTGTTTGAGGCCTTGTTTTGTTTGAGTTATAACAACTCTACTTCAAAGGTCCTTTAAAAGTTAATTTTTTAGCTTTTTCTATGTCTCTCGCTGCCTCTCTCTCTCTGTTTCTCTCACACTCTGTCTAACCCACTCTAGCTCTCTACCACTCGAGCGCGCTCTCTCTCTCTCGATGTCTCTGCGTCTCTCGCTCTCTCTTATCCACTCTGTCTCTCTCCCTCTTTTTCGCTCTCTGTCTGTCTCTCTGTCTGTCTCTGTCTCTCTCGCTTTCTGCCTTCCTCTCTCTCACCCTCTCTCTCTCTCTCTCTTTCATTCTCCACCCACCTGTCCATCATATCCAGCATTCGCTCCATTATATCCACTCTGTCCTCCAGCATTCAGTCCATTATATCCATTGCCCTGGTTACCGTATCCCTCATTCGCCGCATTATATCCTCCCTGCGGCACACCCGGAGTACTGTATCCTTGATTTCCATTGTTATATCCATTCTGTCCCGGCAGGGGTGTACTGTAGCCCGGATTTCCGTCATTGTATCCTCCCGGATTGACGCCAGGGCTACTGTATCCTTGGTTGTTCGCGTTATATCCATTCTGGGCTGGTCCTGGGGTACTGTAGCCCTGGTTTCCTGTGTTGTAGCCACCGTTGTTTAGCGGGGATGGGGTACTGTAGCCTGAAAAATGGGAATTTTTGGGCAAGCTGGCAGAGCTTATTTGAGACCTTTAAGCGATTTTTGGGAAGTAGAGGCAAACTAGCAGAGATTCTTTGGGAATTTTCAAGATCAGTGCAAGCCAGCAAAGACCATGTTTTGCTCTCCCATTAATGCACGTTGCTAAAATCCGACCCATCCACCGTAACCCACCGTAATTGGCCGCATTATATCCAGGTTGTCCAGGGCCGGGTGTCTGGCCGTAGTTTGGATTCTGACCGTTGTAGGACCCGGCTGGGGTACTGTAACCGGGGCTTGGTGTTGCTCCATTGAGGTTATTGTAGTTGTAGTCGCCTTGTGGGGAGCCGGAAGTGTATTGTGGCTGGAAAAGCGTGATTTTTAGCGCAAAATAGCAGGGATTATTGGGGAATTGGGGCTTGGGCATTATCGGGGGGGGGGGGACTAGCGTTTTCCTATAAGCTCAGAAACCGCTAGTAAGATAATAGTAAGTGATTTTAGTGGCTTTTAATAAAATGCACCGATATTGAAAGTAAAAACTTTCAAAAAACTAAAATTTTTTACAAAAATTCGATGTTTTGCTCGAAAATCGATACTTTTGTGTTTTTCTAATCAAAATTTGTCAGCTTTTGTAGGTGATAAACTCCCCCCCCCCCCGATAGCGCATAAGCACCAAAAGCACATCTATATCGCAGGGCAAGCTAGCAGGGATTCTTGCGAAATTTCTGGATTACGATAATTTAACAGTATTCTGCAATAATCCTAACCTCATATGGCCTCGTAACTGGTCGTGGGGTTGTCGGTGTCGTTCCCTAAATCGTGTGCATACCATACTGTGGTTTGTAGCCGATCGTACCTGAGCGTAGATGGCATTCTGGTAGTTGACCTGGCCGGTGGGGATTGGGCCCGGAGCGCCTGGAATTGTCATTTTTGGATTTTTTAAAGCTTTTTAAAGCTAGCTTTTCTAAGTGGTACTGTCGCCATCCCTTTAAAAGACAAAAATCTTATTTTTTTAAACATGCATTTTTATTTTTAATTACGTTTAAAACCTATTTTCCTCACCATTCGAATTCCACGCGGGCTGATTGAGTGTCCACTGCATACTCTGGACGCCATTTTGACAGCATGGGCTGAAATGGACGGCGGTTACGGTAGTTTAAAGGAACACTCAAGGCTTGGCTATGAATATGGATTTTGTCCATAGTCGTGACGTGTCTGTCCCTTTAAAGGGCTAAGCAAGCCAGAAATCATTCACTTACCCGGTCGCCTGGGCCATCATTGATGCCGGAAGGCGATTCTGGGGGACGGGCAAGGTCAGCACGACTGACTGAAAAAGGAAGGGTAGGCTGGCAGGGATTATTGGGGAATGTTTGATCAATTTTTCACGAGTCTGGGTGGGTAGCGGTGATTCTTGAGGAATTTGGCGAGCTGGCAGAGGTTGTTGGGGATTTTTAGCCTTTTTTTAAAGGCAATTCAAGGCAAACTAGCAGAGTTTATTTGAGATTTTAAGCAATTTCCATTCTTGTATTTTTGACCTTCCAGCAATGCAGAAATTGAGACTTCCCAGTCCCTTTAAATTTGGCTCTGGGTAGTTAGCAGAGATCATTTAGGAAGACCGCCCTCCGAAAAGCTAGCAGAGATCATTGGGGATTCGGGTATATTAGGATTTCACCATATGCCTACCATTAATTCGCCAAAATTCAGGCTTTACGGTAAATTTAAAAGAAAACTATGGAGCTAGCAGGGATGATTTAGGAAAGCTTTCCCAGCAGTCTAGCAGAGATTATTTAGGAACTGAATACAGCTAGAACAGATCGTTGAGGAATCGAATATATGTTTCTTCATAAGCCTACCATTAATGCATCAACTCCCAGAGTTCCCAATCCCTTTAAAACGGACCTGTGGCGGGGCGAATTGTTGACATCCTGTGCACGGACTCTGCGGGCAAACACCATTCAGAAGCTGAAAAAGCACTATTGAGATCGATAAAATCATAGCTTATTGGTAAAGCTCTGGATCGTTGAATCTAATTACCCGGGTTCAATTCTTTCCGGCGTTTTTCGAGTTTTATTTTTTGCTTTTTGTTATTTGAATCTGTACCTCTTCGATTAAAATGGTAAATCGAGCCATAGTTCCATAGCCAATTGGTAAAGCTCTCCACCTTATGGGCTAGCCACTCGGGTTCAATTCTTTCCGCCGTTTTACGGGGTTTTCTTTTTGCTTTTTGGCTTTTAAACATATCGCTATACCTTTTCAACGCGAAATTGGTCCATGCGACCCATAGCCCATTGGTAAAGTTTTTGACCCCTGAATCTGACTACCCCAGTTCGATCCCTCCCGCCGTCTTTCGTTTTTCGTTTTGCGTTTTGCAATTATACCTTAATATTGACGAGTATATTGCAGACGTTGATCAGATCCAACTCGGAGACCATAATATTTTATTGGAAAGGCAGTTATATCCGCATCTTTCCGCCCGCTCTGAGCAACTGTCCACAGTAGCGCCACGGAATCGGGGGCCACTGCGGGGATACGGTAGGGTAGGTGCGGTTTAGTTGGATGGCTGGAGAAGGAGGATTTAGTGAGAGCCCGAGAAATAGAGAAAAAATGGAAATTTTATATGGAAGGCGTACTAGCAAAGATTCTTTAGGAATTCGGGAGATTTCAGCGATCAATCAAGGGGAAAGCTAGCACAGATTCAACAGAAATTTTTGGAAATAATGAACACGAAAAGGCAGGCTAGCAGAGTTTATTGAGAAATTCTCCAATTTTTTTTTCTGGATGGAAGGCAGGCTAGCAAAGATCAATGAAGAATTTTCGAAATTTTTTGAGCCATTGAAGGGAAACTAGCAAAGATTCTTTGGCAAAGACAAAGATTTTTCTTGGCCTCTTTTCACTTGCCCATCCCTTTCAAAACACAAAAAAAATCATTTTTTTAAGCATAAAAAGTTGATATTGTCAAGTTGCAGGGTGGGGGCTGATAATAATAGGCATACGAGGTGGGAGAAGAGGTTTCTCACGACTGGTTTTTTGGCATAGCTGAGATGCCTTGAGAACGAGTCGACCATGAAATTGTAATCCTCGCTGAATTCCTACGTTTATCCCATTCTTAAAAATAGATATAATGGCTGGATTACGGGTGGGGGAGGCTAGCAGAGATCCTTGGGGAATTTAGGCAGAATTGCCATTTTTGGGATACAATTCAGAAAAGTATCAATTTTGAACAATTTTTATGGTTGTGAAGGTTGAAAGCAAGCTAGCAGAGATATGTTACTCCATTTTAGAAGAATAAGCAAAATAGACAGAAATAAATTTCTGACTTCGCGGCCCCTTTAAAACGCATTTTCGGGTTGTTTTTTGAAAGTTTTTACTTCTACGATTCCTTCTCAGCAATTACCTACCCTTAAAAGCGCTTCTAGGAAAAAGCAAAAAATTCCGCACACCCGGGATCCGAACCTCGACCCACAGATCAAGAGACTAGCATCCTACCGGCTGAGCCATACCCAAAAATGGCTAAAATCTACCGACTTAAAAGGATTTCACTGCAGACCTTTGGAAAGCTGCCAATTCGACCGGGAAATGGAGTACGGGGTGGAATTAAAGGGGTGGGAAAGGGAAGTGAGGGAAGGGAGGGAGGGGGTGTGAATGGCTCAGGCGGACGGGCGGGAAGAAGATGATCTTGTGGACAATCAAATGGAGGATCGGGGAGAGGGAAGAGGGTTTTTGAAGCCGTGGAATCGGAGGGCACTCCCTTTAGTAGAAAACGAGAGATATGGAGGGGGAACGTCTTCTTTTCTTGCAGAATTTCGAGTCAGAATCGCGAATCCTCTTCTGAATCAGATCCGCGTCTCTCTCTTTCTCTCTTTCTCTCTATCACTCTCACACTCTCTCTCTCCATCTATAGCCGTGTCCAGTTGATGACCAATTCCCACGCTCCGCTATTTGCCCCCTGGCTATAGGAGCGTCCCGGAAATGGGGCGGATTTTTGAGGTCCGGATCGGATCGGAGGTGGGAAAATGGAGCCGATTTTAAAGGACCATTGAAGGCAGAGATCTCTGGACTTAAAGAGACGTTGAAGGCAGAGATCTATGGCTTTAAAGGCAATGAGAAGGCGTCCACCTATGGATTTTAAAGCCATTAAACCCAAAGTTTGCGGATTAAAGACACCGTAAATGCAAAAATCCACGGTGTATCCAATTTTAAAGGACCATTGAAGGCAAAAAACTGTCGATTTTAAAGGGATCTTGAAGGAAAAGCTTCCAAAAGAATTACTGCTAGCCTTACTCTAGAGCCCTTCTTTCCTAAAGGAACATTGAAGGCGAATTTTGCAATAAAGTAGAGAAAAATCAGACTTTAAAGGGCCATTAAAGTCAAAACTAAAGGCAAATCTCGAAAGTGAATTAAAAGAGATCGATAATCGATTGATGCCACTTTTTGCAGAGGTGTGATATGCCAATAGCGGGGGGGGGGATTGCGTAAGAGAAGAGAGGGAGAGAAGGGGGATAAGCTGTCCAATTCGAAGACGTGTCCCCTCCCCTTCGCGCGATGGGTTGATCGGGCCGGAACTGACGTGCATACACGTCCGATTCCACCATCACACCCATCCCCCACGTGTGAGATGGCCCTATCTGATGGCAGATTGGCTTGAATCGCGAGGCAAGGGCCGTTTAAAGGGACCGGCAAGGCAAAAAAGTCTAAGTTTTTAAAGGGACTGAGAAACCCAAAAAAATCGGCTAAAAATTGGATTAGGTCATTTAAGCCAGAGATTCCAAGCTAGGGGAGTTCTTTTGGGATCGTCTTAAAGGGCCCTTGAAGCTAGAGATGGCAAGCTAGCAGGGAACTTTTAGGAGCGTTTTAATGGACCGCTGAAGACAAGGGAAGGCGGGCTAGCAGAGATCTTTGAGGAGCATCTTAAAGGGCGATTGAAGACCTGATAAGGCAAACAGCAGCTAGCATTTAGGAGCGTTTTAAAGGAACGCGGAAGCAAGAGAGCGAGAGAGCAAGCTAGCAGCGATCTTTTAGGAAGTTTTTAAAGGGCCATTGAAGCGAGGTAGGACAGGCTAGCAGGGATTTTTTAGGAGCTTGTTAAACGACCATGAAGGCAAGGGAAGGCATGCTAGCAGGGGACTTTTAGGAACGTTTTAAAGGGCCATTGAAGGCAATTGAGGGCAGGCCTGCAGAGCTTTTTAGGAACATTTTAAAGAACCAGTGAAGGGAGAGAGAGAGAGCAGAGAGAGAGAGAGAGAAGTCAGAAGTCCTTTCAGGGCGCTTTTAAAGGACCATTGAAGCGAGAGATGGCCAGCTAGCAGAGGTCTTTTAAGAACGTTTTAGAAGACAGGTTTTTGCTGGAAAGGAAGAAAGGTAAAAAATTACAGTAATACGTCTATAGCACACTTCCGGAAAAGCTAGACGCAACGTAGTGAATTCCTTATAAGGCGCCCCCAGCACCCCCGACCCGGCTTTTGCCATTGAAACGCCTCGGCTGGCCATTATTTGTTGGTACACAATCGCGACTGTTGTAGTACTCCTTACACCTACTGACACCCACCTCAGGTTTTTCTGCGCCCCCGGATTCTGTATTTGCAATTGGTGGGGGGCCACCGGCTGGCTGGGTCCCAATATTTGGCCCTTTTTGCCATGCCCCCCACCCGTTTTGTTGATCCCCCACTTAACCACACCACACTCCCCTCGACAGTCGGCTTTTGATAGGGTCAAACACTTGACTGAACCCCGGCCGGAAAATGGCAAAAATGGTTTAAAATTATACGGAAATAAAAAATAAAAAATTTCTGTGTTGGGGATTCGAACCCTGGACCCAAAATCGGCGTCCCAACGCGCTAACCACTTGACCATAGGAAAAACGCAAAAATAGTTTGTAAAGGGTTTATCCAAAAAGCAAAAAAGATTCGGCACCTGGGCCTCGAACCCTTGACCCGTGGCTCGATAGTCTAGTGCCCTAGCCATTTCACCGTCTGAAAATTGACGAAAATTAGTCGAAAAATTATTCAAAATCCAAAAATCAAAAAATTCGCCCGGCTGGGTTCGAACCCCTGACCCCTAGCTTCATAGTCAAAGACACTAACCACTAGACCACGCGGATTTTTTAACATTGATCGTTCTCAGTTGTTTTAAACCGTTTTTCTTCCTATTTTTTGTCTACTCGGACTCAAATATCGCCCTGAATGCTGAGCACCAACAATCCAAAGTGGTAATCCGAGACACCCGGGGTCCAATTGGCAAATATTTGTCGCGGGGGATGAGGATAACCTTTCCGGGTCTTTTTATGGACCGGCGTCAACCGAGCAAGAGCTCAAAATTCCACCTTGACTTCCTGGTGCCTTTAAAGTGATGGTATCTAGAGCGGCAGGCGAGCAGAGGCAATTTGGCAAGCGGAAAACCGAAAAATATCAGCTTCCAAAGGGATAGTGAAGTCAAAAAACGTCGAAAAGGGCATGGAAAGCCATAAACTTTTAGAGATTTTGGGTAATTTTGGGGTTTTGTTAAGATGGCCTTGTTTTAAAGGGATTGGCACGGCATAAATCGTGATAAAAATTTATGCAAATTAGATATTTTTGGGTGGCAGTTTTAAAGGGGTTAGCAAGGGAGTCTTTAAACAATTTTTGAAAGCGAATGCTTTACTAACGTGTTGCCAATTTTTTAAAAGGAATTGACAAGGCATAAATTGACATTGATAGTATAACAGAAATTTGCATTTTTAATGTAGTATTTTTAAGGCGAAAAATAACGGTGAATGTAGTTTTTCAAGATTCAACCGATTCAAGGGATTGGAAAGTAAAAAAATCGCCATGGAGCCAATGAAAATTAGGGATTTTTGCGCTGGCGATTTTAAAGGGTTTGGCAAGTCATAAGTAATCTCTAAGGCTAAAAAAAGAGTCTTTTTAAAAGAGAGCTTTTGGTTTTCGCAAAAAGAGAGGAATTCTCGTGGCAACAAAAAGTGCTAAATTCCTTTCAAACCTTAAAATGCCACAAAATGCGGGAACAACAAAAAATTGCTGGCTATTTAAAATCTTAATAAACTCGGTACCATCCCATTTCACAGGTCAGGTCCACAGTTTAATTTCAAGAAAGTGTAAATAGATCATAATGCAGAAATTATTTGCAAGCCGAAACCGCTAGAAACTAGATCTGTCCATTTTAATAAGGTGCCAGCAACTTTGGTTGATCCCACATTTTGCGGCATTTTAAGGGTTTGAAAGGAATTTAGCACTTTTTGTTGCCACGAGAATTCCTCTCTTTTTGCGAAAACCAAAAGCTCTCTTTTAAAAAGATTCTTTTTAGCCTTAGAGAGAATTTAGCCCTTTTTGCCTCAATCTTATTGTTAAGGTCGTAAAATAAGCCAATGAATACTTATTCAGATGAACTCTTGTACGCAAAACTTCAAAAAAAATTTGCCTGCGGCGCTTTGTAACGGCAGTAGAAACCATAAGGATGCACGGGGGCCGATCGGCAAAACCGATGTTGCGGGTGGTGTTCGAGCCCGTGGGGCAAGACTTCCTAGTACAGCGTGCTAACCACTAGGCCAACGGGGAGACTGGAGGCCTGCCTTGGGGAAGCTAGACCCGCCCGCCCTGACTCGGGACTGGGGCCGCCAAAGGGGAGGGTGGCGCCCCGTATGGCGAAGGTTTAAAGTTATAATATCTCAGAGAAGAAGCATTCTTTCGATGCAATTTCTTCTTTACTTTTTCCGGCAAGGTCTAATGCATGTTTGAGCAAAATTGCAGCCCAAACGGACATCATTAACCCTTGTTTTGGCCGCCATTTAGCTTTTAAACTTAAAAATTAAATATAAATTTTTTCAAAACCTATTTTGAAAAAAACTCTTCTTGCGGTCCAAGATTATCATTCACCCAATAAGTGTGCAAAATCTCAGCCCAAACGGATGGTGGGAAGGCGCTTTTTGACGACTACAAAGGTTTTTGCGTATGCACAGACATACATACAAACAAACGCAGACCCCCCCTCGAAACGCAATTTAAATCGGCTGTTAAAATTCGAAATTTCACTTTTTTTCAAATTTTAAAAGCTTATAGTATGCAAAAAGTGTCGCCGGTTCCGATGGTGTATTCATTTTTGCGATCCGATGCTTGGTTCTTTTTTAAATCCGGAAAAGGACCCCAAAAGAGTCGTATGGGGGGGGTACCTCAAACCAAAAGGGGTTAGCGGGCTACGCCCGCTACCCCCGATTTTAAAGGGGCTAAAAAATCAAATGTCAATTTTTAAACATAATTAAAATTTTACAATTCTATTTTTATGCCAATTTTTTGCATAAAGATGAAAAGTCGTACAGCCACGGGGGGTGTGAATGGCCAATGGCCAATGGCTGAGGGGGGTGGAATGGTGCGCGTGTGTGGATGGAGATGTATTTGTTTGCCCGAGGCTTCTTCTTCTCGCTTTCTTCTCTTCTCTTCTCTATTCTCTTTCCGCTTCTTCCTCTCCTTTTTTGAAAGCCGATCCACCCCATTTTATTCACTTTTCGAGAGGGGGAGGAGAGCTATTGCCCACAGACGAACATCCGCCGCGTGTACGACCCACGGAAACGGAATCGAGATATAGGAATTCCGGGACTGGGCAGACTGGCGGGGATTCTTTGGGAAATTCGGAGAGCTTTAGAGGAGGCTAGCTTAGGTTCGGGTTAGGCTTAGCTTGGGCTTAGGCTTGGCATAGACTTAGCTTGGGCTTGAAGCTGGGCGCAGGTTTAAGCTTGGCTTAGGCATAGGCTTAGGCTTAGATTTAGGTTAGGCTTCGGCTTAGGCTTAACTTGGGCCTAGGTTAGGTTTAGGCTTAGGCTTAGGCTTGGGCTTGGAGTTAGGCCTATGTTTAGACCTACGTTTAGGCGTAGGCATAGTTAAGGCTTAGGCTTGGCTTAGGCTCAGTTAGAATTGAGCTTACTTGACGAAATTTTAAAACGAGCAAAATCAAATTGAAATGTTTTATTAAAAACTCCTTCCAATCATTTTTCCCAGCAAGAAAATCCAATTACATTTTCCACGATTTTCAATCTCCAAGACCGGGACACCCACCTGTAATAGTAAGCCGACCAGGAAAACACGGCCATTTCGGGTGCCCATTTCGCTCGCCTTTCCGGTGGGGGGACCCTGAAAAAAGCAATTTTCGGAGAAAAAAGAAATCGAAAGCGATGAAAATGATAAAAATAAGCATTGTGGAAGATATTTGGCAATTGGCAAAAAATTTGTCGATACCGGGAGTCGAACCTGGGTCGTCTGGGCGTCAGGCAAGGACTTAACCAATTGGCCAAGCGAACAGAAAGCTATTTTTTTAGAATTTGAGGACAAAAATTAGCATGGATTTGATGATATTGAAGGGCTTCTCGCTGCTTTACAGATAGTTTAAATGGACATTCAGGTCAGGAATATGCATTTCTTGGCCTCGTGATGGGTTTCTATTTTGTTATTTATCTCTTATCGCTTTTTCATCGCTTAATCGATTACGAGTCCTTAAAGACGGTAAACCGGGGTACTCGTTCGATGGCGCATAAGCGGAAAAATCTATAAAAATCCATTTTCTAAAAAAAAATCCATAGCCACGCCTTGCCTGTCCCTTTAAAAAGGTGATGCCAGAGTTGCTAAGCCTCTTTAATACAGAAAATCAGCATGAAATCAATAGATGAATCTTAAGTGCTCCTCGCCGCTTCACAGTCCCTTTAAAATCCTAAGCTGACTGTCAAGAAAAGAAGAACACAGTGTGGCAGATGCCGTGGTTGTGGCTGCCATTGTTAGCTAGGGTATTAGAGGGGGCGGGTGTGTGTATCTTTGCATTCTCTCTCTCTCTCTCTCTCTCTCTCTCTCTCTCTGTCTGCTACCTGGGGGGTCGGAGGGCCCTTCGGCAAACGGGACGCAAACAGACAAACAGACAAAACGATAGAAAGAAAGAGAGAGAGAGAGGGAGGGAGCGAGAGACAGAAAGATATAGACAGATACTCTTGAAATAACCGGTGGAGTTCTTGATATTATTCACGCAGAACCAAACAGATAACCACTAAATAGAAATGTGTAATTATTTTTTCGATGACGACGGCGTGACGTCTAAGCCTAAGCCTAAACCCAAGACTAAGCCGAAGCCAAGCCAAGCCTAACCTTTACCCACCCTCTGCGAATTTTCACGAAATTTGACACCCGAAACGCCATCGTCAGCGTGGCAAATTCCGGGGAACGCCCTGCTTGTGCCCTGGGCGTGAAATGGCCTCTCCCTTCGCCGTGTCCGTCGTCTCCTTTGGCTAATTGGTTAAGTTCTCGCTTCATACGCACAATCCCCTGGTTCGAATCCAACCCGCCACAACGCTTTTTGCTTTTTGACCAATAGCGACTGTAAGGTGTTTCAAAATTGTCTTGCAAAATTTTGGGGGCTCAAAACCATAGCTGGCGATTCAAAGGAAAGCATTGAAGTCATATTTACCCAGGGTGCAGCGGTCTGCTGAAATGTTCGTGGTCTTTACTGTCACCTTTACTTTACCGTAACATTTGTTAGGCGGCGGTTGGCACCTAGGGGGTTAATAGACGGGAGAGAGAGTGGGAGAGAGAGAGGGAGAGAGAGATGCTGAAACCGGTCCTCGAGAAGGTGAAAGAAACGGACACGAAGCGAGGGGGAAAATGAAACAGACAGAACGCACGATTAAGCCACCCGCGGGCCCCTAATCAGACCCAAAAAACAGCGATGGAATTCGTAGACATTTCCTTGTCCTTTAATAGAATCTTGGGCAGGCTAGCAGCGGCTTTTGGGGAATTTTCCGCCGGAATCTACTTTGTAATAAACATTTTTTTTCAGCTTCGCCAATACCTGGTGGGCCGGAAAGCGTCGTTGGATGTGCGGACGTTGCTCCTTTTTGGCTCGCAGGTAAGAGAGTAAAAGTTTTAGGCACCTTATCACTTAAAAATTTAATTAAATATTATTTGAAATATGTAAAAATACTATTAGAAATTTTTGACGTCGCAGAAATTCAACTACTTTAATTTTTTCTTGCAAAAGTTTAGTGATTGAGACTTTGGAAACCGGGTTAAATCGGACAGCGAATTTTTTTCAATCGCTATTTTTGTGATTTTTGCTGATTTGAGGTCTAAAATTTGGGTTTCGTCATTTTTGCAACCTTCCAAGTGCCTTTAAAAGCCTCTATTTAGGTAGCCTCTGCCCTGGAATACCTCCACGGCCAACAATTCGTTCATCGTGACGTAGCGGCGCGGAATGTGCTTGTCTTCGGGCCCCAGCTTGTTAAACTATCCGATTTTGGCCTCTCTCGAGCATTGGATTACGATGCCGTTTATACAGGTACTGTAGTTTATAGCGTTTTAAAGGATCTAAAAAGAAAAAACTAGATTTATGGAATTTTTACAAAAAAAAAGTTAAATTTTATGGATATTCGCGGGATTTGCCGGGCCGCGACACGCAACGCGCAACTCTCCATACGTTACGTGATCGATTAGGAGAACTTTAGGTGTCCAAATGCTTAAGCGTTGTTGGGTGCGGCGCGGCTAATCCCATAGACTTGACCTTACAGTCCCTTTCAAAAACCAAAATCTAATTTTTCAGCCTCTCGCGGCAAATTGCCAATCAAATGGATGGCCCCGGAATCGATCAATTTCCGTGAATTCTCGATGGCGAGTGATGTATGGATGTTTGGAGTATGCTGTTGGGAAATTATGTCATGGGGACAGAAACCATGGACTACCGTATCTAATGCTGATGTTATTGGTAAGCTATACTTTTTGTTTATTGTATTTAAGGAATCTATGACTAAAAAAAAATATATTATAATGGCTTGACAGTCCCTTTAAAACGGTTTTTAGGCGAGATTGAGGCCGGGAAACGACCACCATGCCCAGAAGCCTGCCCACCAGCGCTTTATGGGTATCTGGAGAAGCATATCTGGGCTCAACAACCCCCAAAAAGGCCGTTGATGAATGAGGTAAGTCTTGGGGCAAAAAGCAAAAAATAAGGCGTGTAGGGTGGCTTGAGCATGAGCTCAACCACAAACTCTACTCTTTTCCAGGTCAGCCAAATCCTGCGCGACGTCCTGGAGCAGTTGAAACGGCGTGTCCATCCTGAACAGATTCGCGTCGTTCGCCCGATTCAGGTTCGTGTACTTTTATATAAATGTAAATCTGAAAACCTTCAGAATATCCCAGTTATTCGAACAAACATCGAATGCTTGCCGAACTTGACGTTGTGGAGAACTTTGGAGGAGCAGAGGAGGCAGATGGAGGAGGATGAGAGATGGCTGCAACAGCTGGAGACACAGGATGGAGAAGGAGATGGGGCTCAGGCAAGAGGGCTTAGCTTAGGCTTAGACGTATCGTTGGACTCAATCATCACTGCTAGTTTGCCTAAAGACACGATCCGACTGGTGTCACCATCCCTTTAAACCCCCGATTCCAGACAGCCCCTCTTGGTGACGATGATGAAAATCTAAACCGTGTCCTCCGCTCCCTCGCCCTCGATGAAGAAACCCCAAATGGAAATATACCCCCTACTCATAATGTGGTAAGCCTCAAATTTGGTTGGCGGTCACGATTTCGAAAATCACCATTTCGAAAATCACCATTTCGAAAATCACCATTTCGAAAATCACCATTTCGAAAATCACCATTTCGAAAATCACCATTTCGAAAATCACCATTTCGAAAATCACCATTTCGAAAATCACCATTTCGAAAATCACCATTTCGAAAAGACACCATTTCGAAAAGACACCATTTCGAAAATCACCATTTCGAAAATCACCATTTCGAAAATCACCATTTCGAAAATTACCATTTGGGAAACACCGGATTTAGCAATATCCCATTTCCCAGTCGCAGAAAAAATGATTTTCGTTGGCTGGTTTGAGGTTCGCGGGTCTATTTTTCCACTGGAGATATGATTAATTTCATCATAGACACCACTAAAACAATTTCTATTACATCACTAGTCATATCCGAGAAAAACCGTGGTTTTTCGACACTGCATTTTTATGCCTGTTTGAAGAACGGGTCTTTTCGAACTGGGGATTTTTTCGAAATGGTGTTTTTCGAAATGGTGTTTTTCGAAATCGTGACTTTTCGAAATGGTGATTTTCGAAATGGTGTCTTTTCGAAATGGTGATTTTCGAAATGGTGATTTTCGAAATCGTGACAGGGAATCCTCAAATTTGCATACGGTAACTGGGTCTCACTTTAGAGCGCCAGCCAACTGAATTGTGTCCGGAGGGCGGCCGAGTCGATTGCAGAGAATGTAGGAAAACTGGAGAATACGTATAGTCAGCAGATGAAACATGAGGATTTTGTGCATGGCATAAAGGTAGGGGCTAAAGGGTGAAACTGCTACAGTACGATTTTTAGGAGATCACCACCAGGTTGCGAGAGATGTTCAGCGAGGCCGCGCCGTTGGTGGTTGATTGTGCGGTGGAGAAGCAGCATGAGGTGGGGAGAGAGCGAGAGCGCATGAGACTCAGATAGTGAGAGAGAGCAGGAAAGAGAGTGAGGGGAGAGAGAGAGACAGAGAGAGAGAGACAGTGTGAGGGAGAGGGAGAGAGAGTGAGAGAGAGCGAGAGTGAGAGAGCAGGAGAGAGACAGTGTGAGGGAGGGAGAGAGAGAGTGAGAGAGCAGGAGAGAGACATTGTGAGGGAGGGAGAGAGAGAGAGTGAGAGAGAACAGGAGAGAGAGAGCGCGTGAGAGAGAACCGAGAAACGGACGGATTCCATCCTTGGATCCCCTTTAAACCTGCAGGAACCCGAGTTATCCCTACTTTCAGATGGAAAAATGTGAGGCCCTGATCGGCAACGACATGCGGCAGATGAGCAAAGCGATGCAGGCCCTGGCTGAGAATTTACCCTCTGTGGTACTGTAATACCTTTTAAAGGCCTTTACAAGTCAGAAGTCCATAAAGAAGCACTTTCCCCAGCTTCTACCAAAAAAGCAAAAAAAATCCGCACCGCCGGGGTTCGAACCCGGGTCATGTGCCCGGGAGGCTAGCGCATTACCAATGCACTAAAGTGTAAAATCGTCGAAAAATTGTACTTTGCGTTAATAGTTTGATTTAAATTTTCTAATGAGTACTTTCAGGCATACAACGCACACCGCCGCGACGTCGTCCGCATCGCGCGGGATTTGTCGTCGAATTGTCGGGATTTTGTCGACCTGCTGACCCGACGCCATCATACCGTACCCAGCCCGGCTGCCGCTCAATTAACGGATTGCTAATGATACTGTAGTGGATTATGGTAGCATAATGCGGTATTACTGTAGTATTTTCTAATTTGTAAATTATGAATTATAGCTGTAAAAACGTGTAGTTTGTAGCGCATCGTTTTCTTTGCTTTAATTGACGGGTGAAGCCAGGCGAGTCCCAAATTTCCCCCCAAACAGCCAAAATTATACATGGGTCGACGCTTGCATGCGCCGCATAAGCCTGGCCGGCCACGCTCTTCCGGAGCGTGGAGAGCCACGCTGGCGCGCGTGCCTCTTAATAAACCACGCCGAAATGAGCGTGGCCCGCCACGCTCCGGAAACGCTTATGCAAAGCTTCTAAAAATGCAAAATCAAAGTTTTCCAAGGGACATGAAAGCAAAAATCGATCCGTTTTCGAGAATTTAACTAACAAGAAGTTGAATCACGTTCTATCTTGTTTATTTATCAAAATTTAAAGATGACCCTGATAGTTATGTATCGGCAATTCATTTTTGCAAACCGAAATCATAAATATATGTCCTCTAAATTTTTGATTTGCATCTGGAGTTAAATCGCGCGCGTGAAAAAGCACGCATAAAGCGCCGCATAAGCGTGGTCCTCCACGCTCCGGAAGAGCGTGGCCAGCCACGCTTATGCGGCGCATGCAAGCGTCGACCCATGTATAGCCAAAATGCCGTTTTTTTATTTGTATTTTGTTTGCATATTTGCATAAATTGATGAATTGATAAATCTTGGCTAAATCTGTCCATTTTACTGCATACAACTGGAATGACTGGCCGTGTATTGACCACTACTGGGTGAGTCGATGTTAAAAGAACACTACCAAAACTAGAAAATCTCGTTAAAAATACGAAAACACTAATTTGAAAATGGTAATTCGTTAAAATACGAAAAATCTGATAAAAACTATGCTAAAAGTTAGAAAGAAGCTATTCTGGATATCTGTTTATGTTTTAATTTAATTAGCCTTATTTTAAGTGTAAATAGAACGTTGTAAAATTAATTAATTTTATTTTGTACGCATTGTAAACCATTTAAATTGCTCGAGAGTTCAAAATCAACTTGGCACTGCCGAAAGCGTCTGGACGAGCGGTAATATGGAGGCGAGACGAGGATGTTTTTCTGGCGCTCCCGATCCTCGATCCCGAATGCGCTTTCGTCTAGTGGCTAGCGCGGCTGTCTTTCCATCTGGGGGTCAATGGTTCGAACCCCGCGCGCAACAAAGTTTTGCTTTTTGGATAAAACAATAGTTGAGATGTACCGTATATCTGAACTATCAAGAATCGCCGAAATTCCGTTCTTTTCCACCCAATTCCTCCATTTTCCGGGCCTAATTCCCACCCTGCCGGGGCTTCTCCCATTTCGGTGTTCGTCGGTCAATTTCCGTCTCGTTTTCCGCATCTCTCCAATTCCCCTCATATTTTCCATGCCCTCTCCGTCAATAATTCTGGCTGTGTGGGTGTTGTTTGCCATTGGCTGTGGTGGGCTGTCTGCCGGGGGTTGTTTGTCGGTGTCTTGTGTCTCTGTGTCTGTCTCTCTGTCCATCCATATCTCGCTTCAACGTCTAGCCCAAACAACCCCGGCGATGCCTTTTTTTACGTACTTCCACATCGAAAATTAACCGGTTTGGAAGCTAGAAATTTGCAAAAAAAAACATTTTCAAGATTTTAATCGCTTAAATTATAAAAAAAAAATTTTAGAAAATGACGAATCTAAGTCCATTTAATCCTCAAAAACCTCCGCGATTTTCGTGTTTATCTTCAACATCTTATAAATCGGTTCTTGGCTGTTAACGGGGGGGGGGGGAGGCTTAGCGGAAATGCTTATTTTTAACTTTATATTGTTAAGATTTTTGTTAATAATATACAATGTATTTTTATAGTTCTTTCATCTTTTTTGGTTGCTAGAAAGTTCTAAAAATGCATTGAAGAAGTGCTGAAAATTATATTTTTCATACATTTTTACCAAAAGCCAAAAATTTGCAGTTTTGATAATGATTTCATGAGAAAAATGGTTTATATTTCGTTTTCGTGCCGTACCGGTTTTTTGGGAAAAAATGACTTTTTATTGCTCCCCCCGCTAACAGACCAGTACCGCTCCTCCGGACAATTCGAAATCAGGAAAATTAAAAAATATTTGACAAAAATCATCAATTCCAAAATGATCTCTGCTAGAGTGGCGCTTATTCAAATCAAATCGGCTTCAAATTGATTTGATTTGAATTAGCAAATTTGAGTGCGAAAAAATCAACTTCAAATCAAATCGATTTGATTTGAATTAGGGGCTGGCCAACTCAAATCAAATCGATTTGATTTGGGATTTGAACAACAGGCTTATCAGGGATGCAAATTGAAATTCGCCAGTTCCGAGGGTTTTTGGTAGCGCCATTTCTGCACGTTTAGGTGTCCTTTACAATAATTCATGGGTGTTTCGATGACCTTTATATAAAAATGAGCCAGACGGTTTTATTTGTCAGTTTTAGCCTGCGCGCTGGGTTTTTCTTTGGAAAAGTTAAAGGGTAAAAACAATAGGAAATGTATAAGGAATCGTTAACTGGGATGCTGGAACAATGCTAAGAGATTATAGGGAAAGAGTGGTGAACGAATTACAAGTTGCGTTGGGTTCATTTCGATGAGATCTTATTCAAATTATTCAAATCGGCTGGATTTGATTTGAAATGGCCGAACTCAAATCAAATCGATTTGATTTGATTTGATCGGCTCCAATTCAAATCAAATCGGCTTGATTTGAATAATTTGAGTCTTATTCAAATCTGATTTGAATAAGCGCCACTCTAATCTCTGCTAGTTACCCCGCAAAATCACCCATTTCCTATACAAAATATTCAAAGATCACCCC
>CATQJA010000876.1:0-66469 GCA_958295435.1 Mesorhabditis spiculigera
TCTAAGCATAAGCCTAAGTCTAAGCCTAAGCGAAGACGCCTAAACCTATACCTAGGCCTTAGCCCAATCCTAAGCCCATGGAGAAGGCTGAGCTTGGTCATAGATTCCACCGTACTCCTCCTCACATTTCCGTACTGTCCCGTACAGTTCCCTTCACTTCTGGCCTCGTGCCGCTCGTTTTGGCCCTCGTGGCCGATCCGTAGGGCCCCCCAGGCTTTTCCAGAGGGCGTTGATGGGTTGTGATGGGTCCTTTTTCGACTTACCCTCCAATTCGAGCGGAACACATGCTCATTCTCCCCAAGAGGTGGTGAGGATGGTTCAGACTCCTCGGGCGCCGGGGAACAAATCAATCCATATAGCCGCCGGGGGCACAGATCAGAGAAACGGCCGGTCAAAGCGAGAGAGAGAGAGAGAGAGAGAGAGATAGAGAGAGAGAGAGACAGAGAGAGATCCGCTAAAAATACATCGGCAGACCCCTGGGAAACTTAGTCCTAGACCGGGCCCGACAAGCCGATCTGATCTCAGGGTAGCTATCAGAGGGTATTTAGGAACCCACATTTTAAAGGTACCGGCAAGTCAGATGCCCACACGGACAAAATGTATTCTGAAGTCCCGCTCACTTTTTGCGCGCTCCACTTGCCGGCCCCTTTAAAATGGCAATACCCGGCGCGGGGATGGGCGTTTGGGCGTCCACTTCGAGCCCCCAAAATGGCAATCCCGGCCTGGATATCTCTCTCTCTCTCTCTCTCTCTCTTTCTCTCTCTCTCACTCTCACTCTCTTTATCTTTCTCTCTCTTGCCTGCAGCGAATTTCGGCCGGGAGTCAAAATGGGGTGCGGAAATGGGAGGATGAATCTCGGCTGGAATTTGGGGTGTTTCAAATCGGAGAGGCAGGGATGGAATGAATTACGACATGAAATGCGAATCTTGAAATATTGTAATTTTCGACAAAATTACATTACAAAGGCAATAGATTTTAATGAACAATATATAAATTTTTTCGCTTCTCTTTTTCGAAACACATAACAAGTTCTTTCATTAAAAAATATGATAAAGAAGCTTTGGAAATGCAATGAAATATGGCTTATAAAATTTCAAACGCTTACAAGGAGATGGTCTCAGCTGGGAATCGAATTCGGATTTGAAAATTTGCACACTTATAGAGCTCGACGAGACAAATCGATTGGTGTAACTTTCAGCTGCTGATACGATAACCACGCCGAGTTATAAGCATTTTAACTTTTTGCATACATTTTGCATTTTTTCGGCCATAGCTTCATAGGCCTTCCCCGCCTCTCCATCACCATGGTCTGGTGGCCTAGTGGTGTAGTAGGCGTCCTCCGGGGAATCTAACGAGGGTTCGAACCCGCTCACGATTTTTATTTTTTGCTTTTTCTTCCGAAGGTTCCTCTTTGCTTTCTGAGGACCTTGCATAGCTTTTTACGCATTATTTTAACTCCTCTGGTGCGAAATTGCTAAAAAACATCTCTTCGAAAAAATTTAGATTTTTTACCCGAAAGGACTATGCCGGTCCCAAAATAAATTGAAAATTCAAAGCATATCAAAAATCGTGGAGTAAACGTAAATTTGGTAAATGGTGTGTTATCCGAACAAAAACTTTCATCCGCGAAAATTTTTTGGAAATGGTAGTCATAGGTCGGACAAGGGCTCGATGCCCAGCAAGAAAAATTTTTGCGGTGAAGTTCGATGTTGTCGGCGCATCAGTGGAGAAAAAATAATGCGTAAAAAGCTATGCAAGGTCCTCAGAAAGCAAAGAGGAACCTTTGGAAGAAAAAGCAAAAAATAAAAATCGTGAGCGGGTTCGAACCCTCGTTAGATTCCCCGGAGGACGCCTACTACACCACTAGGCCACCAGACCATGGTGATGGAGAGGCGGGGAAGGCCTATGAAGCTATGGCCGAAAAAATGCAAAATGTATGCAAAAAGTTAAAATGCTTATAACTCGGCGTGGTTATCGTATCAGCAGCTGAAAGTTACACCAATCGATTTGTCTCGTCGAGCTCTATAAGTGTGCAAATTTTCAAATCCGAATTCGATTCCCAGCTGAGACCATCTCCTTGTTAGGGGATTTTAAAGAGTAGATTTAAGCAGTCACACTCCCTTTAAACTAAAAAAAAGACGTCTAATTTTTTTTTGACATTTGCCTTGCCGGTTCCTTTAAAACCCACATTCCGTTCCGGCTCCGGACGGAACGCTTCACAAATCGGGTGATGAGCCCTTTCCCGTTATCCCATTTGGACACTGGAGTCGGACGGGGAAAGCTCGGATTTCCGTGTCTGGTTCCGTATGTCTCTCTCTCTCTCTCTCTCTCTCTCTCTCTCTCTGTTTTACACACGGCTCGTGCAACCAATACCCATACTACATACTCAAGCACATACGAGGCAGGGAAATAGCCCGTGGCAACACCCTGGATCTGGATAGCGGGGGGCAGGCTAGCAGGGATTATTTAGGAATTTTCGCAGGCAACTTAGCAGTCATGATTTGAGAATTTTCTTTGGCATGCTATCAGTAATTTTTAGAGAATTTTACAGCAAGAAAGCTAGCAGTGATTCCCAGGGAAATTCGGTCGACAGGCTAACGGAATCCTGGTCGGAATTACGCAGGCAGGCTAGCAGGAATCCTTGAGGAATTTCGAAGAGAGATTCTCAAAAACTTTCGAGGCGGGCAAACTAGCAGAGCTCATTTGATTTTTTTTCCAGGCAAAAGACCTTGCCGTGGACCATGTCTCCGACGAGAAGCTCTCGATCAACATTTCCGGGCGAAAATTCGAGACGTGGAAGAACACGCTGGAGAAATTCCCGGAGACACTTTTAGGATCTAATGAAAAGGTAATTGCGGCGGGGCTTACTGTAGAATGGCGCTGTTTAGGAATTCTTCTACGATGAGGAGACGGGCGAGTATTTCTTCGATCGGGACCCCGATATATTTCGACATATCTTGACGTTTTACCGGACCGGCAAGTTGCATGTGAGTTTTTTTTGGGGAATGCTAGTAGAGATCCTCAAGGAATCTTAACCTAGCAGGCTAGCATAGATCCTTGAGGAAATTCTACCAAGCAGGCTAGCATAGATCCTTCAGGAATTTGAACCTGACAGGCTAGCAGAAGTCCTTGAAGAACTTGAATCAGGCAGGCTAGCAGAAACCTTTGGGGAAGGCAGACACGCCGAAACAGGCAAGCTAGCAGAGAGCATTTAGGATTTTCTACAAGACCTCGCAAAAACTTGAGAACGCCGAATCTCAGAGCCAAGCACGCTAGCAGCGATTCCTTGAGAATTTCTGGCCAATGCGGGCTAGCAGAAACCTTTGAGGATTTAGAATGAGGCAAACTAGCAGGGATTTTTTTGGGATTTTTTATAGAGATGCGGCCCCAAAATCCTTCCCTCTTACAGTATCCGCGGCACGAGTGTCTGGTGGCCTACGATGAAGAGTTGTCATTTTTCGGCATTATGCCCGATTTGATATCAGGTTTGGTCGCAGGATTTCTGAAATTCTTTGGGTATTTTTAGATTGTTGCTATGAGGATTATAAAGACAAAAAGCGCGAAAATCAGGAGCGACTGCTTGAAGAAAGACTCGAGAATACCGACGCCACAAAGTTGAAGCAGACAACACAGGTTGGTGATTTGGTTAGAGTGCTGTAGCGTGTCGCAAAATACGTAGGAATACGGTAGGGCTAAGGTAGAGAATGGAGGAGTACCGTACTGTACGAGACAGTATGTGGGAATATCATAGAGTACCGTAGACTACGATAGAGTACGCAGATTACCGCAAGCTCCCGATATCGTTAGACTACGATCGAGTACGTTAGAGTACGGTAGAATACGGCACACTACGATAGACTACTACAAATACTAGTACGACAAAACGGACGACGCTAGCTTGCGGGAATTACGATAGCTTTCGACAGGGTACAGTAGACTACGCTGACAACGGTAGATAAACGCAGGTATTTCGGGTACAGAAAGTACGAAGAGTACCGTGGATTACTTGATTACGAAAGCTACTGTACTACTCAATAAGTCCCAAAATTTTTTAGCAAAAAATGTGGGCAGCCTTCGAAAACCCTCATACCTCGTCGGTGGCGTTGGTGTTCTACTACGTGACGGGGTTCTTCATTGCCGTCTCTGTCCTCTGCAACATTATCGAGACTATTCCCTGCAGGTCAGTCTCTAGCTGTCACCGTCCCTTTAAACACGCCCCTTAAGGTACACCGATGATGTGAGCACGTCCTGCGGTGATCTGTATGAGAAACAGGTACGGTATCTTGAGCCATTGGCAAAAAGCAACCTATCAGGGACCATTTGGGAGCTCCTGCTGTCACAGCCTCTTTAAAACGATCTCAAAATTACAGTTCTTCGTCCTCGACACGGCGTGCGTGATCATATTTACGATAGAGTACTGTTTACGGCTCTACGCTGCGCCGGACCGATGCCGTTTTGTGCGCTCAATTATGAGTGTCATAGGTACGTACCAGGCTAAGCCTAAGCTAAGCCTAAGCTAAGCCTAAGTTAAGACTAAGCTAAGCCTAAGCTAAGCCTAAGCTAAGCCTAAGCCTAAGCCTAAGCTAAGCCTGAGCCTAATCCTAAGCCCAATACCGTAATCCAATACTTGTTTTCAGACGTCGTCGCCATCCTGCCGTACTACGTCGGCCTGGCCTTCCAGAATAACAAAGATTTCTCGGGGGCATTCGTGACGTTGCGTGTTTTTGTGAGTCCTAGATTTTTCGATACGCTGCGCAGCTACGCATCAAAATATTTACAATTTTTTTCAGAGGGTTTTCCGAATATTCAAATTTTCCCGCCACTCCCAGGGCCTCCGGATACTCGGCTATACATTAAAGGTAGGCTTTACTTTCGATTGGCTAAGCTTTGCCTTCAATGGTCCTTTAAAATCCCGTTTCTGGGCGGCATTGGTTTAAATGAATTATTTTTTAGTCGTGCGCCTCGGAGCTCGGGTTTCTTGTGTTCTCGCTGGCGATGGCGATCATCATCTTTGCCACAATCATGTACTATGCCGAGAAAAAGGTGCCGCACACCAGGTACGGCAGTTCTAGATGTCCCACTACCTTTAAAATTTAGAAAAAGTATTTATACGCGAAAAACTTTCGTTTTCTAGGAAGTCTACTCCAAAAACTTAAAAACTCAAACTCGAAAAACTCTAGAAAACAAAGAAATTTCAGATTCACCTCAATCCCGGACGCCTTTTGGTACACCATCGTTACGGTAGGATATTCGCCAGATTCCGCTAAATTCCGCTGGATTGCAGTTGACAACGCTGGGCTACGGTGACATGGTCCCGTCAACAGTGATGGGAAAAATTGTGGGCGGTGTCTGCTCGTTGTCTGGAGTGCTTGTCATCGCCCTTCCCGTTCCTGTACGTTTTACACCAATTTACAGAGGGTTTAAAGGAACCGCCAAGGCGTTTCGTAGCGTAATGAATTGCTAGTTTTGACTATGCCAATGAACCAGGGCTGCCTGTACTCCTAGAACTCGCTGTTTAGGTCCACACCTTTTGGCCGAGGGTTTAAAGGGATGAGCAAGGACTTTCAGTGCGTAATGTATTACTCCAAAATCACCGAAAGCCCTGGTCAGACCGTTCAAAGCAAAACTCGGTCTGTACTCCTTCAACTTGTTGCTTAGGTCATCGTCAGCAACTTCTCGCGGATCTACCACCAGAATCAGCGCGCGGACAAGAGACGTGCGCAAAAGGTACGGTAGTATCGGCATGAGTACATTTCGCAGTCCCGCTTTTCGGCGAAAGAGATAACGAGAGAGAGAGAGAGTGTGAGAGAGAAAGAGAGAAAGAGAGAGAGAGAGAGAGAGAGAGAGAGAGAGAGAGAGAGAAAGTGGGATAGCGCGCGAGAGAGGGAACGGTAGAACATTTTAAAACATTCCCGTTCAGAAAGCCCGTCTGGCCCGAATACGAATCGTGAAGAACGCCTCCGGCCAAGCCCTCTTCAACAAGAAAAAGGCACACGAGGCTCGGATGCGCGCCTTCGAGCAGGGTACGCAATACAGCCGTTCCAGCGGCGTAATTTGGTGGTTTTTGTAGGGCTGCTGTCGTTTGATGCGTTGCGGGATGAGGACATCTTCGAGATACAGCACCATCATTTGTTGCAATGCTTGGAGAAGGCCACGGTGGGTTAATCGGATTATCGAAATCTCTCTAACTCTTTCTCTCTCTCTCTCTCTCTCTCTCTCTCTCTCTCTTTCTCTCTCTCCTTCATCCCGACCTTTCCCAGGAACGCGAATTCGTCGAGGCGGACATCTCGTTCGAGGGCGGTGGTGTGAGAGCCACCCCTCCGCTCACCCCCTCATCCTCCTCTTCCCAGTTGCGAAGGTACGTACGGTCATTTGGAGCGTCGTTTAGTCGTCAACAGTTGTAGTGTGTAGCTAATTTCTAATTTCAGGCGTCGCAACAGCGTTGGGTGGTGCTGTGTGGGCAGACGGAAATCCGAGGGCGACATCGAAGCTCAAAAAGTCACCTTTGCCGACCAGAATCAGGTACGCCGAAAAATTCCATTTTTTCCGAATTTCACAGGATTCCTAATGAGGCAAAATTCATTCGGTTTTGGCTCTAAACGATCAAAAACAAAACTATTCAGGTGCACGAGCCATCCCCTAACGTACACGTAGACGACGTTGGTCATCACCGCCCCCATGAGAAGTTTTGCATCTCACAGCTGTAGCCCTCACGAAGACCAAATTGCCGTCTATCTCTCGCCACTCTCTTTCTCTCGCCTCTCTCCCCCTTTCCTCCACGTTTTCTCTACACACAGCTCATCAGCCCTCGACACGATACGGGTCCTTTTTCTTCTGTATTTTATGAAATTGCTAGCCGTTGTTTTTCAGTTATCTATCTAGCCCTCGCTCTCCCTCTCTCCCTCCCTCTCTCTCTCTCTCTCTCTCTCTCTCTCTCTTTCTCTCTCTCTCTCTCGCTTCTCAAATTATCCTGCATCCCATCCTCCCTCTCCCCCAAAAAAGAGATCGACTTCCAGCCACCGAACGGGTCCCCGGCTTCCCCCTTTTCCGCGTTCGCACCCCCAAATTTCTAGCATTATTAATATTATTTTATGTGGAATTTATGGAAATTTATGTTTGTGCTTCTGGCATAAAGGAGGATTGTCATTTGGTGTGACAGGAGCGTGACAGGTGCAGAAAATCAGGGTAAAACGTTTTCATCGTTTGGACGAGGAGATTCTCGGTTTCCATGCAGCTCGAAATGCTCAGAAAAACTGTCATTGTGGTTTGTAGTTCATATCCGGAGGCGGATGTTGTAGCCCTGGCTAGGAAATTAGCTGCGAAATTCGTACGTACGTAGCATACGTACTTTGCATAACCCAAAAAGGTTCAGTCTCCGCCTTGCTGCTCAACTGACCCAAAAATTTTAATCAAGCTTGCTTCATCGCATTCAAATCGAATTGTCGATTGGATTCGAACCGCTTTTATTAAGCCAACCCGCTCAACCCGAAAAAATCTCGTTGTACTCTACCATAATTTGCATGGCAATTCTGTAAGTGGTGTGTACAGGGTGAGGCATATATATGGCAACACCCCCAGACCATACTAATTTGCCTGCTATCGGAAAACTAATTATTTTTCCGGGAGTTTGGGTGTTTCCCATACAAGAACTTGTGTTTCTTTATGCAGGAGACAAATGAAAACGGTTGCGAATTTTTTAATTTTTGATTTATGGTAGCGGGAAGTTTAGCTATTTTGTCGAAAAAGCGGTGTGTTGGCACGCTGCGCATAAAACCCCCGATATTGGTAGTTCTGCTCCAGGGTTTGGTATTTAAGTTTACTTCGATCTTATTTATTTTTACCAAAAGTCTTTTAATCGAAAACTGTCGAGGGAATTTTGCTATATTCAAAAAACGCGCGCTTACCCACCCCTCACCACCCTTATGTTGACCAATAAAAATTGATTATCAAATGCCTGCCAGTTGCATTGTCTTATTTAAGCATTTTTTTGCATTTTGGGCATCGGATTGGACCAATTCCGGTTGCTGTAACCAAGCAATTCAACGATTAAAGATAAAAAAAAGGCAATTTTACTTTTTCCTGGCTGATTTTGGGACCAGCCGAGAACAATTCTAGAATTTCTGCCTACTTAAAGGAAATTAATTGTTTTAATTACCTTTATCTGTCAATACCAGGTAGTACAGGGTGTATCAAAAAAAAGTTCCGAAGTTTGTCCCCAATTATCTCGAGAAGGAAAAATATTTCACCGTGCGTTACCATGCCAGAATGCTTAAATATGCTGGGTATGAAGATTTAACACAACTTGATTTTTTCGATTTTTGGCGACGTATCAATACAAATGACACCCGAAAACTGTGCGTTCCGGCAAAACTTTGTTTGCATTTTTTTGGATTGCTGGTGGTCGAACACTTCCAATTTTTACAGTGTAGGTACCTAAGGACTGCCCCTACGCACATCCGGAATTTTGGAATTTTCGAAGGTCTGGTTGGCAAGTTATAGCATGCTCAAATTTAATATGGAGAAATTTCGTAAATTTCGAATATTACAAAAACCTATGGTGGAAACCTCAAAATAAGCTGTTTTAGCATGTCTATAGTCTCGATACAATCCCGCAAAAATATCAAAAAAAATTTTCAGATCCGCGGATTTTTGAGTTTTTCGACGACCCCCTGGTCATGGATTCTTTCGAGGTCACGAAACTGAACTTTGGAAAAATATTTCTAAAATTGCAGATAGAATTTCGGTGTTTGCTTTGCTTGGTTATGTAGGACTGGAGTCCATCTATCATGTACACAATTTCTAGCTACCGTACCCATTTGGAAGGATGCCTTTTAGCGCTTCCAAAACGGTTGGTTCGTGCTATTTTGCAGACCTTCGTGCCAGTCTATAAAATTCATTTGCGCGGCTAGAATTATTGTCATAATTTTATTTAATACTACTTAATGGGCGCGTTCTAAAATTATATTTACAAATTTATTGGGCCATCCAATCTCTCAAAAGAAATTCACGAAGAGCCCAAATATACCCGAATTCGAGGCGAGGTAAAAAAATTCTCGAAGCTCTAGTAGCCCCGACTTTTCTGCCATATACGAAGCTTGGATAGTCAACTAGAACCCATGCAAATACAAAACCTTTTCTTGGCAAACGAATTTAGAAGAGCAGCCCAAAGTCGGCTTTTCAAAAAACGTTATATTCGGGTTTTAAATCAAAATCAACCATTAACTTCAGCCAGATCATTCCAGAATTCTGCTCTCATACACAGTACGATACGTGCTTTAATTGTATCCACCAAACCCCGATGCCTTTTTCATTTTCAAAAATTCGATTTTCGAGCCAGGGCGTCGGGTCCAAAATCGGGGCCCGAGGGGGGTTTTCCTCTTTCCCTTATAACTTTGTCATTTGCCACAGGAATCAAGTAATTTTTTGTAGGTGCTCTTACAATCACCCAGAGAACATTCTAGAATAGAAAAACCGTCACTTTATGGAATTTTGTCTTGGCATGCTAAAACGCGCTCCAGGCGGGTTACTGTAGAAAACAGAAATTCGCCGTTTTCTCGTTCTTTTCGCCATAGAAACGTTTCGATCTTTCAAGAAAACAAATAATAGTAGTTTTTAGTCCGATGCACCCAAAAAATTTAGAAATTTCCGTGGCTAAATCCAAAAATAAGTTTTTTGCATATTTTGGGAAGGTGTATGGCTAGAACTTCGCGAAATTTAGCCCATAGGTGACCCTTACTGGTGTTTAGCAATGATAAAATTTTAAGCGAAATCGCAGCTTACAATAAAAAGAAAAACGCAAAAAACGAAAACTACAGTATCCCTCTGGGGCACGTTTTAGCAAGCAATATTAAAATACCATAGAATCAGGTAAAATTTGGTGTTGTGCTAAAGATTATCATCCGAAGACACCATCTGCAAAAAATCAGCCAGGGGCAGCGTATTTGAAGAGAGTTGCGAATTAAAATGTCAATAGACCCAAAATAGTGAAATTTGTTTTGCTTGTAAAAAAAGAACTGGAGCTTAGAAAATTCTAATATTTGGCCATTATTTTTCTACAAATGTCAACGATTTTTGGGTCAAAAATCAGAATTTTCCCACCACCCGTTCAAGAACGCACAATTTTCGGTCGTAACCAGCGTCAATAGTACAGTTTCGTACTCAAAAATCGAAAAAATCAAGTTGTGTTAAATCTTCATACCCAGCATATTTAAGCATTCTGGCATGGTAACGTACCTTCGATTCTCTACCGTTCGCGAGATATTATGGCGCAAAGTTGGCTTTTTTTTGACCCACCCTGTAGACGCCGATGACGTACACGATCCCTCGCGCAGTTTTGAAAAGGTGGGTTCGACGCCTGAATCTTAGAGAATTTTATAAGTTAGAGCTTCCTTTAAAGCTGCAACTTACGAGAGAGTGAGAGAGAGCGAGAGAGAGAGAGAAAGAGAGAGAGAGAGAGAGAGAGAGAGAGAGAGAGAGAGAGAGAGAGAGAGAGAGAAGAGAGTCGGTGCTTACCGAATACCGATACTCACCCGGTGATCACCGTATATCGATACATGCAATGCACCCCGATCAACGTCATCGATTGCGAGAAAGTGTTCGCGAAAATGGATAACGCAATGAAATTCACAAGCCAAGAGGCGTGGTTGGCAAAGCGCAGCGATATTGCGATAAATCCACGACGATCGAGGAGATAGGCCTAAAAACGAGGCAGAGTAGTTCTGTGCAAAGTAGGGCAAGCTAGCAGCGGTTATTGGGGATTCAATTTTTTTGTTTGATCTTCACGTCTAAATATGCCATTGGTGGGCTAACAGAGATTCTTTAAGATTCCGAACTTCCTGGTTTTGGCTACACGTCTAAATCTGCTTAGGGCAGTCTTGCAATGACCATTTGACTCACCGGCTCTACCGTAATATGCACGATCGAGAAATAAAGATTATATATAGCGACCACGGACAGCATCCTTCGGTATCCTTTGGCTACTGAAGAACTGTCGGTTTGGATCAGATATAGCAGAAATGAGTTCGAGCACAACCCGAGTGTGTTGGTGACCGTCGTGACGATTTGGTGAAATGTTGTAAGCAACATTTCTAAAGGTTTCTAAAGTCAAGAATAATCCGATTTTTTAAAAGAATTAACTGGACATGAATCACAATTAAAATACGACAGGTTCTACGTGTTCACTGGCTTCGCAAGACTAATAAGTTCAGGTGTTAGGAAAAGGAAGTTTAGGTCAAGTTCAGCTTGTATCCCTCTGGGGGAATTCGATCAGTGAAGCGGAGAGAACGCGCGGCTATATTGAAGAAAAATAACGGAGAAGCGTATCCCTCAGGGATTGAATATCCTTATCAAAACTGGCAATTAGCAGAGCAGAACATACCTTGCAAGAAACCGGTCATGACGTGATGGGTTTTGAGTCGTTAGCGCTGGGGGCACACTTTGTGTGAATGGTTTTTCTTATCTTAAATTACATTATTTTGAGCTGTGTAAAAAAATCTGGGTATAATTTCGATACTCTATCGAACAGCTTTAACCGAATGTCAAAAATTATCGAAAATCCGGATTGTAAGGCTCCTTCCTGACAAGATCTTCGGCGGCATCAGCCCAACACTAGAGGGGCCAAAATACAGTCTTGGCCAAGAGATAATTGTTTTTTCCGCAGACCACCCAGGCGTCAAATTCGTGAATATTGATTCCTTGACTTTCGATAGTCTTAAGGTCTTAAGAACTAAATTCGAGTTCTTTTGCACTATCAGGGGGACCAGTTTGTCGGGTAAAATTTTCTTTTCGGCCGGTTTTCGAATGACACGCGAAGCGCCGCCCAGTGATCCCGACGTCATCCACCTGTTCCGCGGTTTTTAGGGGCCTGCCAGAAAAAACTTTATTCAAAAGCAGTTGCAGAAGTCAAGCAGGAATGTTTTACGAGTCTGCTTTTAGAAGACGAGCTTGTCGTCGTGTTGATTTTATAGGTGCTCTCTGACTTTCCAAAAAGAATCGCAAGATTTTGCGGACGATCGCAGCTACTCGGACACGGTATGCCTGGAAATAGCGATAGTGGAAAGGGAGCGATGAGCGTGAGAGAGCGAGAGAGAGAGGGAGGGAGCAAGAAAAAGAGATAGTTTGTAGTAAGCTAATTTACCTTAAACAATATCAGCACCAAAATCGCATCGGCGGCCGAGTAGCCAGCGATAAACATCGAGAAATAAATCCCGGTTTTTGTTTGCTGGACCAGATCTGAAAGCTTTTGTTTTTCTACCCACTATTCCCGTGTTCCTAAATTGCTCCTTAAAAATGACTCACGAAAAAATCCGCCCAGGATGATACAAAACGCTGGGAAAAACTCGAAGAAGACGGGGGAAAGCGCCTGAAAATCCCGGCTACACTTTGTTATTAGACATTCCCAGGGTACGCAACGATACGTCTGCAAATTGGCAAAAACTTAATTCGTTCGGGGCTAGTTCAGGCTGGGAGCGACGGCAATTTATTCTAATGGGAAATGACTCAAATTGTTAAAAAGCACCCCCCCCCCGTTAACAGCCCAGTACCGAATTCTAACGATGTTCATGAAATGAAGAATTAAGCGCACAGAGAAATCCATCAGAAACAAGCCTTGAATATACCAAAAAAAATTATATTTACTTGTGCCAAAAGCACGTAGAGCAGTTGCAGCTGAATGCGGCGCTGCTTCCCGGTTATTACTGCCGATTTAACATGGAAATACCTGAAAAACGGTTTAATCAAATGGATTTCTCAAGGAAAATCTATCGAAATCATCTTTATTAGCTATGTACAGGGTGTCCCAAAAAAAAGACCCCCCCAAAAATTTGAGCCAGAGGGCACCTACGGAGCTCAAAATTTGCACAGAGGTAGCGAAACCAATTTCCCATGTATATGGAAAGTTTGAGCCATATCGGCCGGCGGGTTTTAAAGTTATAGCAAAAATACTTTTCATTTTTAATTTAATATGGGGATCTTTGCAATTTGCATCAAAAATATGCATTATTTTTGAATTTACGAGCTGATTTTGCATAAATTTGGCCAAAAAAATGCCATTTTCTTGCTGTAATTTTTGGAAAACGATTGCTCATGCAGCGTGAAAACGATCATCAAGACCGCTGAGTACAAGATATATTGGCTGAAACCATCGTTCAGAGCCTGAACTTCGCTTAGACTTTGGACTGATTTAAACCCAAGCCCAAATCTTAACTTAATCACCACACGTAGGCTCATCGAACTCTGTTTCGGGGCTAGCGCGAAGCATATTGCCAAACTGCACAATAAGGCGTGGTTTGGATCGATAAAACAGTTGTTTTCACACTCTCTTTACTCCCCATACGCAATCGTTCGCGCCATGCTCCAGCAAGTAAATGGCATTTTTGGCAAAATTTATGCAAAATCGGCTCGTAAATTCAAGAATAAAGCATATTTTTGATGCAAATTGCAAGAATCCCCATATTAAATTAAAAATGAAAAGTATTTTTGCTTTAACTTTAAAAACCGTCGGGCCGATATGGCTCAAACTTTCATGATACATGGGAAATTGGCTTTGCTTACCTCTGGTGCAAATTCTTCGCAGTCTTGTGGTGCCCCGGTATCACCTCTTTTGGGGTTTTTTTTGGGAACACCCTGTATAGCCCCAAAACCTCACAATTTCATACCCCTGTAGGGCAGATTAGAATACTGACTTGTTTCACAGAGCACGAGAAGAGGCACATCGTCGAGTTAACGATCCACCTAGTTGACATTTCACTGGCCTCGCCTTTATCGGGCACCTTAAAAACGTAAAAATGGCAAACACTGAATCACAAACAACAAGCAAAGTAGAACACGGACTCCGCCGAGTGCCGCCGAGGTACTCTTCGTCGGCCCGGCTGTAGTCGGTGCGAGATTTGGCTGGCTGCAAGGGATGAGGCTGGCAAATTGGGGACACAGTAGGTTTCTGGAGTCGTCTGTTGCTTAAGCCTACGCCGTGAAGCCGAGGCGAAGCCTGAGTCAACAAAAAAATTAGGTTTTGCCGTCAACTTAACGCCGCGCTGCCTTTTTAAGTTGTGTCCAGAAAGCTAAAACGTTGCCACCACCTGCATCCCGCAAACACAGATCAATGTAGAACATCGACGCCGTAAATGGTGACCACTATGCATATTATGCCCTTGTGGTTGTGAAAAATAGGTGAGACGCCTAAAAGAAGAGGTATCCCTTGAACAGAGCTATGCGCAGTACCCGGGTGATTACCGTATACCGATAGAGGCGCGACACCAATAGACCAGCGATTGAGCGAAGGAAATGGGTGAAAACGCAGCGCCAGCATACCGAGCCGCGAGCCGTTGCTGGCGAAATTTTCGCGAAATTGCGCATGAAGCCTACGGCTATCGACGAGATATACCTGGAAAGGGTGATTGGGCTGATGCTCAGGACTAAGCTTAGTAGACACTTAGCTTGGGCCTTCAGTTAGCTTAGGTTAGACTTTTTATCTTAGGGTCAGGCTTAGCTTTAGCTTAGGTACGATTTTGCTCATCTTCATATGTAATCCTAGCTTAGCGTTAGGCTTTAGCTTAGGCCTAGGCTTAAGCTTGCGCGTAAGCTTTGGCTTAGACTTAGGAATCCGCTTAGGTAAGCGCTGGCCTGTGGTCAGCTTGCCTGCTGGGCTGCGTAGAGTTAAGTTTTCTTTGAACCTACGCTTGCTCAGCATTAGGCTTTGGCTTAGCTTTATTCTCAAGCTTGGTTCGATACCTAAGCTTGGTTTAGGTGTACTAAGCACCGCGTCCTATCTCCAAGCTGAAGCTGAGGAAAAGCTAAGTAGGCTTGGGTTTAGGCTTAGGTTTAAAGCGAGCTGGCAAACCTTTTAAAACTCACCGGTTCCACCACGATATGAACCAGCGAGAAATACAAGTTATAAACAGAAATCACGGACAGCATCCTACGGTAACCCTTGGCTACGGTAGCCGCGTCCGTCTGGATGAGAAATAGCAGAAATGCGTTGGTAAAAAGCCCGAGACCAGTGGCCAGCATCGTGAAGCTTTGGTGTATTTGGGCTTCGAGCATTTTTGCGGACAAAAGGTCCTGGAAAAGGTCCACGAAATGAGGCGTCTGGAAGTCAAGACTGAATCCCGACACTTTTCCTGATACGAGAGCTGTTCACAGTGTTTCGTCAGTCCGTTTAGTACCCATTTCCCATTGGAATCCCGGATATTTTCTCAGGTTCATCAGGAATTCTCTCACTTCCCGTGCACACTCACTCATTGGTTCGCTGGGAATTTTGTGGTAATTTCTAGTATGTCGCAAGCGTTTGAGAAGGCTGATGGCAAAAAAAGGCTTTGCGAGACAAAAACGAGGTGAAACATTTTTGCGGTTCTCTAGTGTTTTTTTGGTCGACACCTTTCTGTTTGGACGTATTTTGCCCAAGGTATCAAACAAAATCGTTAAAATTTCGTTACACTACATTAAAGGGGATCAAAATTCAAAATTCAAAAATTGCGTATGCGGGAATTACTGTCCAAAAAAGGAAAGGACTGCGGCCGAACAGTGCCAGAAAGACAATTTCGTTGCGAAAAACGCAAAATATTTGAGTAAAACCGAAATTTTTTCCGGGCAAGAACGATATTTTGAGTGGAATTACATGTCGTAATGCCTTTTAAGGCACCCAATCGCTCGATCTCGCTGATTCTCTGATCAATTTTCCTCATTAAAAAGTCTACAATAGCAGTTAATGCTGGTGGTATAACAGCTACTAGTAATAACCTGGGACATCACTATACGCATCCCTCTCTTTCCAACTCCCTCTCTCTCTCTTTCTCTCTCTTTCTCTCGCTCTTTTCTCTCACTCCCCCTCTCATAAGAACTTCAGAAATGCTCAAAACTACGATCCACCAAATCGTGACCACGTTCACCACCGTACTCTGGCTGACCTCGAACTCGTTTTTGCTATATCTCATCCAAACTGACGCCTCTACAGTAGCCAAAGGATACCGTAGGATGCTGACGATAGTTGCTGTCTACAATCTCTATTTCTCGATAGTGCATATGGTGGTCGAGCCGGTGAGTAGTGCCCCATTTCTTGCCTCAACCTAACTTTACCTTCTTCCAGGCCTACCTCCTCGACCGTCATGGATTTATCGTAGTATCGCGGAATTTCGCCAACCACGGCTCCTGGCTTGTGAATTTCATCGCGCTTTCCTTCTTTGCGAACTCGTTCTCGCAATCGTTGAGCCTGATCGAGGTGCATTGCGTGTCGGGTATACGGTGATTACGGGGTGAGTTTTAACCTGACTACCAAGTGCGCCTAGTACTACTAACTGCGTCCATTAGTGCGTGATTAGTTTAATCTTCGTGAACTTGCTTCCATGATTTCCAGCCGCCACACGCACCTATTCAACACGACGCGAGGGATTATCTCGGTGACATGCGTTCATGTGATATGTTCCATGCTTTATGTGTGCTTTTGCCTTTTCGGAATGTGTGTAAGTGATTTAAGCCATTGAAGCATTTTTTGGGGACTTTATAACACATTTACATATATCGAAATTAATAAAATCTGCCCAGCTAATCCGCTATCCCGATTTCCAAGTCAAAGCTTCCATCGATTTTAAAACTTGTTAATTTTTCGTCAATTACAGTATCCTACTAAACTAGATATACAGGGTGTCCCAAAAAAAACGAGTACAAAAAAAAAAGACATGGAAGCAAGTTCACGAAGATTAAACTAATCACGCACTAATGGACGCAGTTAGTAGTACTAGGCGCACTTGGTAGTCAGGTTAAAACTCACCCCGTAATCACCGTATACCGATACATGCAATGCACCCCGATCAGGCTCAACGATTGCGAGAACGAGTTCGCAAAGAAGGACAGCGCGATGAAATTCACAAGCCAGGAGCCGTGGTTGGCGAAATTCCGCGATACTACGATAAATCCATGACGGTCGAGGAGGTAGGCCTGGAAGAAGGTAAAGTTAGGTTGAGGCAAAAAATGGGGCACTACTCACCGGCTCGACCACCATATGCACTATCGAGAAATAGAGATTGTAGAGAGTGACTATAGTCATCATCCTACGGTATCCTTTGGCTACTGTAAAGGCGTCAGTTTGGATGAGACATAGCAAAAACGAGTTCGAGGTCAGCCCGAGTACGGTAGTGAACGTGGTCACGATTTGGTGGATCGTAGTTTTGAGCATTTCTGAAGTTGTTATATGAGCGGGAGCCAGAGTGAAGAGCAAGAGCGAGCGAGAGAGAGAGAGAGAGAGAGAGAGAGAGAGAGAGAGAGAGAGAGGGATACGTATAGTGAGATTCCAGGTTATTACTAGTAGCTGGTATACCACCAGCATTTTAATGTCTCTTTGTCTGTCTAGACCAAAGTATTCTATTCGCAGATCCATTAGCGAAATTTTAGAATTTTCCCCGATCGAGTCATAATTCTTCGTGAATATGTTCCTAGATTGTGTTATATACCGAAGACGCAATGAAGGGTGAGAAAAATTGAAAAGCTCAGCTCCCTGTTTCCCAACGACTCCACTAAACCAAGAATCCAATTTTTAAGGCACCAAGAACTGCCGTAGTGTAGCGCTGAGTAATGGTGGTTCTGGAAAGGGTACTTGTCCGTTTCCCTTTTATGTGCCGAAACCTGTTTCCACCCGAACGCTTCTGGAATTAAAAGAGCAGCACATTAAGCTGTATTTTTGTCTGTTTTGCTGTACTCCACCCTTGTGGAACTCCTGTTAATGAGGGTGCTTGGTGTTCGGGGTCAAGCAACCGGAAAGATGTAGAAAATCTTGTTTATTGCGGGTTTCGCACCTTAATCAGGGCGTATGTCCTGCTCTCTCGCTCAACCTCTATCTCTCTCACTCTCTCCCTCTCTCTCTCTCTCTCTCTCTCTCTCTCTCTCTCCCCCTCTCTCGTTTATTCTCGCTCTCGGGTTTTGTTACTTCGGTCCTCGGAACAGCTGCACTTGGTGTACCCGGCCAGGATGACGAATCCGGACCTCAAAAAGCTGTGGCGGGCAGCAGAGATCATTGAGGAACATTTCGCAAAGCTAGCAGAGATTATTGGATAAAGCCACGAGAAGCTGGCAGTAAGCCTTTGACTGCAGAAATGTGTTAAAGTTTTTCAAAAATTTCCAGGCAGTCTGAAACCCAGGTGCACACCTGGTGTGGTGGCCAACATACAGAAATTGTTTCAGACGTTTTTGATTTTGATTTTTGATTTGTTTTTGATACCCGGATATAGCTTACTAGCTTACAAAACACGGGTTAAACTTTGGATGATAGAGGATTTGAAGGCTGATTGTCTATCTCGGTCTCTCTTTCTCTCTCTCTCTCTCTCTCTCTCTCTCTCTCTCTCTCTCTCTCCCTCGCTGTCGCTCTCACTTCTTCTCTCTCTCCTCTCCGGCTTAAATTTCCAGCCCCACGTGGATGACGCAGGTGCCCAAACGCGAAAAAAAATCGAGTAGGGAAACGGTGAGGGGGCCTGGCTCTATATTGCCGTGCTCTTTTCCGTGGGATGGGAAAGAGGCGGAGGGCCCTCCATTCCCAGCTTCTCCATATGGACTCCCTCACTCTCTCACACTCTCCTCGAGCTCCCCAATCTATTTCCGGGCTCTTTTTTGCGCGTGGAATCGAACCCGAGGCCCTATTCCCTCGTTCCTCGTCGACCAGCTGTCCGGGTTCCTTCTAAAACCCCTCCGGTTCCCCCCATCCATTTCCCATCCAACAAACCAACAACATTTTTCCCACCTACCGGCTGACATATCCGGAAAGTTGCCGTGGCAGTAATTGGATTTTCTTGGAGTTGGGTTTGGCACTGTTTTAGCACGAGCTTGCGTAACGCAGCGGCGGACTGTGAATCTGTCCCGGACATCCAGCTAAATTTCAACATATTTTCCGTGCGGGCTAGCTGTCGCCGAAAAAACGCTAGTCATAACATTGGCGGGCGGGGCGGGCTGAAAATCGGAGCTGTACCACGGCATTTTGCTACTCTACTAAATCATGAACATGTAATGTGTAGCTTTCTCCGGCACTATTTTTATAGATCTCTCTCCCTCTATGTTTCCTAATTGGACTTTGTACTCCCAAACTTTTGGAGCTTGTAGGATAAGGTTATTATTCTCCGCCTCCAGAAGCCCTCTTCTACCCTCTCCGTTGGCTGATGCTTCGCTTTCCCACGTCTCTGGTTTCCTCAATCCCATCGTCAAATAACAAACAGTTAGCAGCAATCGCTGCACAATTTCGCTCAGCGTCTGAATTCTGGACACTCCGCTCGAAGGCTCTGGAAATTCCATTTCAAAATTTCATTTAAAAATTACATGACTTTTATGTACTAACCTGCAAGAAAACTCCTCAACATCTGGACACTTATCATTGTTTCCGGTGGTAAATCCATCAATTTTGACGTGGTGATTTTGATAGAGAAAAATTTCAACGGGCCGAATGGTGTTGCTTACTCATTTTCTGTAGTAATTGACTTTAGAGAGTATTTAATAAGGGATTGAAGAATAAACGATGCTGATTTTCGGAAGTATACAATTTAAAGGATTTTCTGGGAATATTTGAAGGTCGGAAAAGTCTCTCTCTCTCTGTCTCTCTCGCTCTCTCTCACTCTCTCTATGACTCTTGCTGTCTCTCTCTGGTTCATGCTTTTTCTCTTTCTATCTATCTCTCACTCTCCCTCTCTCTCTCTCACTCTCTATTTCTACATTTTACAAGTTATCTTTCTTGGCTTCCTCGTGCCGGCTTATCCCCGCACACAAACAGCTTCCGGTCCATTCCTCGGGGGGTCCAAATCTGGCCCTCCCCCCTGGCTTCAGCTTTTCCCCATCAAAGGCCGTGACTCACCCACACCAGCGTCCCCCAAATTTTCCTCTTTTTCTCAACCTCTAGTTCGGGTCCTCGACTCACCCGCCAAAAAAGGTCCCGCGCCGCTCTTTTTTCAGGCCAAACGCGTGTCCCCAGCGCGCTATGTTTTATTTTCATTTCGCAGCTGCGGGGTGTAATGTCGGGAAGGCTTTGACGTTGACTTTCGAAAATCGCATTCTGTGGTTGTATTTGCAGGAGTTTGATGGTTTTGGCTTGTGTTCATATTGCTTTTCTCTTAAGTATAGAAACGCTACGCAAATTTTGAAGCGGTAGAGCATTATTGGAAGCTCTACAACACCAGGGTTAAAGAGTTTTCTCTTTCCGCCCTCTCTTCCTCTCTCCCTCTCTCCTCTCTCTAACGCTCTATCGCTCTCTCTCAAATAAGCTTGCACGAACCCATTTTTATTTCGACGTCCTCTGTCTGTCTCTGTCTCTTTCTGCTTTGCTGCTTATTTATACCCTGCTTTCCCGGCCACCTTTTAATCCAATCCAAGGAAATGCGCTTATTTTGATAAAAAAAGACAAGCTTTTGGGTTCAATTCCTCTTTATCGTTTGCTAATTCACAGACATTATCGATTTCTCACTTTCTGGAGGGCTGGAAACTTTTTTGACACAATTTTAAAAATTTGCGTAAACCTAAACCTATACCATTTCTTGCATAAAACCTTGAAGTTCGATGTTTCCAGAGCTTTTTTGCCTCCTCACCATTTTCCACTTCCGGTTCCGGATCAAATTTCCTCTAGTCGCGTCCAGAGTTCATCAAAAAAGACATCCAATCCGGCTAATTCGTCCGGACAACCTCCGGGCGGGATGAGGGCTTTTCGAGGGCACGGCTAGTCGCGGAATATTGATCGAAATTGGCTCGAATATTTTGTAAATCAAAAGAACCTAACTGACTATTTGGTATCCAACTAAACATGTTCGAAATTTTTTATAACGGTAATTTTCACTTTGTGGGCAGGAACTGGATAATTTCAAACCGAACCCACTCCGGCTCTCTCTCTCTCTCACTCTCTCTCTCACTCTTGCTCTCTCTCGCCCTCTCCCGCTTTCTCCTCAAGGATTTATAATCCCATTTCCAGCCGGCTCGATGACGAAATCCGGCGCCGACGGCGACAAGCACGTGCGGATCGGTAAGTTCCGTAAGGCTACAAAGTAAAGACGCCGCTTTACAGGTTTGGTTAAAGGAGTGACAGCCGATGAAGCGGAAGGTAGAGTATTTCGAGGCAGAGAGACAACAGAAATCGACAGAGAGCAAATGGAGACATGGAGAGAGCGAGCGAGAGATAGAGAGAGGAGAGAGAGAGAGAGAGGCGAGCTAGAGCTCGGGAGAGAGAACGAGAGCGGATCTTGTATTCCCGAAGTTCATTTCGGGCAAAATTCAAAGACCTGCAGAGCTACAGCGTCCCCAGCACGTCCCTTTTTGTCTGTCACTAGCTCTTTAAAATCTGCTAAAAACGATTTCTGAATGCTTGCTTGCGATTTTTATCTTTTCTAGGCTTTTTTGAAAGTTTCGAAACCCGATTTCCGTAAAACTCCACCTGCCGCAGACAAGGACTTTGAAACTTACGAATGGGAAGCAATAGGGTACAATTCAAATAGGCGGGGGGGGGGAAGATTTAGGCGGGGGGAAACCAACTTTTTTTGTCGGCCCTGGTGGGGATAGTAATCAAATATTAAGTGTTTTCACATTGTTTTTCGCACAATTTAGGCCTATTTGAATCGGAAAAACCTTTTAAAAAGTTAGAAAAACGCTTGAAAAAGTCGAAAATTTTGTCATTTTTGGGCCGAAAAATTGATTTTTCGACCTAAAATTAAAATTTTTAATTAAGTTTTGTAAAGCTTTTATGTTTAGGAATAGCTATAAACATGTTAGAAACACTTCCACTATTTATATAAAAAATATAGGCTTGGGCGGAAAAAGTTCGGTTCCCCCCGGCTAAATTCCCCGCCTATTTGAATTGTACCAGCAATAGCTTAAAAAACTTAAGAAATACCCAGAAAAGCAGCAAAATTCCAACAAAAGTTTGCTTAGCTTTCGACGATCGTGTGGCCCTCTTTAACTCACCGCATTGATTTTTGCACAAAATTGCCGAATTTTGGTTTTGACCTCAACCTCCACAATCACAACAACACGCAACCACCCGATGAATCCCCACTGTCCTTTGCAAAAAACTTTGCCATGTGGTTTGCTAGATAAAATTACGGAAATTGGGAGAGATGAAAGGCCTCTCCAGATGACCAATGGAAACGTCATGAGGAGCTGACACGGCTTCGCGTCATTGTCGCAACACCGTTTCCGATACCGGGCAGGAAGGTGGCTGGATTCAGGAAAGAGTGGGTTTATCGAGTTTAAGCGAAATAGGGGAGAGAGAGAGCGAGAGAGATAGAGAGAAAGACAGGGAGAGAGCGAGAGAGAGAGAAATGCTTCGTTTATAGAGATGACCCCAACAAACCGAAGCATTGCAATCGCAGCCGAAGGCGCAGCTTCTCCGACTTGATCAGGTGGACTAGCTTTGCCATTTGAAAAACTTGTACCTACATCGCAACAGGAGACTAAGGACAATAGCCTGAAGGGCTATAATTTGAACGTTAAAGCCTACAAAGCACCGAAATCAAGAAAATAGCCAACAATGCACAACACAGAAAAGAACTTTGGATAAGGAGAAGCCTGCTGAATTCCAAATAACTGGGCCGGCAGATTGACAGACGGCAAGGAAAATAATAACGTTTTTCGTATAGCCTTTGGTTTTCATAGAGCCTTATTATTATTTAGAAAATAAAGTTATCATCGAATCGATATTCGATTCCTCCCATTGGCTGCATTACGATTTTCATTTTCTCCGGCTCGTACTTTATGTTTTGCTACGATCTGATCTCACAACTCTCTTTCGCTCTCCCTCTCTCTCACTGTCTCTCGCGCCCTAATATTTTGAACTCTTTGGAAGGCGGAAATGAAATCCGATAGATCGTGGATACCCTGAGCTCTATCTAGTCGATGAAGCTTGCTGCATTATCAATCTAGCCCAATTGTTGCCACCCAGAAAACCCCAAAAACTAAGCGTATGATGGGGGCAGCCACGGCTGCCACCATCAGTCAATGAAATGTGCATCCACCCATCCACCTCTTTGCGATTCCGGAAAAGGCTCTCCGGCTATTTCCCAGGGCACACACAAGCCTATCCCTAATCCCTTCTTTTTTTCTTTTCCGGGAAGGAGGGACAAATTTTCTACGTTTCTCTCTCTCTCTCTCTCTCTCTCTCTCTCCTCTCCCTCTCTCTCCCTCTCCTGCCTTGATACCTAAATATTGCCCTTTTTTCGTCGGCGCGGTTATGTTTGATATCACGGCGCGGCGCCATTGAACGGAGTCGCTCGATCTTATAATCATTTTTGTTGAGGAGCATGATCTATGAACTGAAGTTTCATTCGATTCCTGGTCCTCCACTAAGGTGCAATCATCTCTTTTGAAAACTGAATTTTAAACATTTTTTGCCAAATTTTGAGCCAATTTTGAGAGACAATATAAATTCACCACCATCCCTTTTTGCGCCAAGCGGAAGTTATGACGGCATGCGGCCAAAACATGACCAATCTTGACACCTTTCCAACCGTTTTTGGTGGTATAAATAAGAAGAGAATCTCATAAAAAAGATTTACACATTCGAGCGATGAGCCAGGATGGTAGCGGAAATCGGAAAGTAAGATTTTTTCTCGATTTTTGTATCGTAAGCTATTACATACAGTGACTTTTCATGCGACACTTTTTCTAAATTTCTTTAAATTTCTTTATTATTAATTGTTTTTTTATAGGTTTTGCCAATATTTTGGATCTTAGAGATACAGATCTAAATCCTAGAATCAGAGTTTAAGGTTTTTAATACTCCGAAAGTGATCCAAGACCTTTTTGATAGTGAAGAATTCGATCCATTTTTTCAGCGTTTCTCGGATTTTAAATAATTGTCTTTGGCATAAGCTCCCTTCTAGCTTTAAAATACATTTTTGGTTTTCTGTTTCATTTAAATCAGTTGAGAAGAATGTCGGGCTTCTCAAAAAGCGACGCCAGCATGCTGGCCCAGGAGCAGCGCGGCAGCAGCAACCCGGTGGGGACGCTGATGCGGATGATCAGGTTGTTCATGTTGATAGCCATCATTTTTGAGCATTCCATTAAATTGAGCTCAGGCTCATTTCTTGATTTTTAAACTTTTAAATCTAGCTGCTTGTTTTTTGAGCATTTATCCTTGGATCCGATTTTTCTTGTTAAAATGGGTTTGCTTGGCAACGTCTACAGTCTAATTGTAGATATTTCTAAGGTGTTTTTATCCAAATTCAACGACTTTATCATTGGACTTGGACATTGGACGCGACTTAAAAGCTAAAGAACTTGAACGCTTTTAAAATTTTGGCTTGGACTTGGCACTTTTTTGGCGGCTTTGTATATTTCCGCGTTTAAAAATTAAAAAAACATAGCGCACTTATCACAAAAACGGAATATTGAAATTGGCTACCTCATCATGCTTGACTCCCCCCAGGTATTGCGAAAAACCCAAATTTTTAATTATTGATTCTCAAATTTTTCGATTTTCCATGCAAACTAATAGCGATGATATGAATTTTCGCTCAAGTGTCTCTAACACATGTTCTATAATTATATAGAAAACTCTCATAACCACCTCAAAATTATTTTGGTTAAAAATATCTATAAAATTAAATGCCTGAGCCAGGACTTTTTTTATTGTAAACCCCTAGTACCATGCCGTTTCGCTTGCTTTCCCCAATCCCTAGACCATCATTTCGGGTGCATCCCCCACTAAAATATACCCCATCCCCCGAAAAAATGCTCTGAATAAATTCCTCGGCAGCTGACTGCCATTTTTGGAGACCTCAAAAATGGGTTCCCCGTCGCGGAATGATGATAATAAATTCTGGAGGGGGCTGCGCCTTCTTGGAGATGATGATTCCGGACGACGACCACTGGAGATGTGCCTTGTTTTCCCTCGTACTCTCGCCCGCGCTCAAAAGGGGCGTGGCCTATTTGTCTGTTTGTCAGTTTGTGCGTCTGTCTGTCTGCTCTGTCCCGCCGTCTAACCCCCTAGGCGGTGTCCCGCAGGTTTCTCTGTTCGTCTCCTATCCATCGCATTGATCCCACGCGTCCTCATTCTCAATTCCGAATTGGCTGTCTAAGCATAAGCCTAAGCCAAGCCTTAGTCAAGCCAAGCCTAAGCTTAATTCCGAATTCGAGCTAGAACTCGAACTCACCACCTGAAAATTCCGTCGCTACCTATAATCGCCAAAATTCCCCCGCATCCGCGTGCGCGCATGGTGGCCGAGGGGCGAAAGGGGAAAGATGTGGAGGTGCTGAAGCGGGTCGTCCCGAGGAGGTCAGCGCAACAGATTTTTGGCTACCACATTTTGGGTTGTAGTTTTTGCTGGCGTGTGCAAGGTTGGGTGGCTTGGTTTGAAAAAACTGTAAAAATTCTAGAATTTTATTAACATGGTGATTAGCCACAGCGCCTCGAAAATCTGGTAAAATTTATTTCGCTTGACTCTTCGGTCCCTTTAAAATTGCTATTCGCTGAAATTCAGCTTGCTCGGTCCCTAGATACGCGCGATTCCGGTTTCCTGAACGGTTTTCTGTAGTTTGTAGCCTGGAAAAATACGCAAAAATGATTTTTTGATGAGACCGGGAGCGCTTAAGAGTTCTTGATCCAGATTCTTGACTTCCCGGTTCCTTTAAATAAACTCTACATTCGAGATTTTTGGCAATTTCTTTAGTGCATCGACTTCCCACTCCCTTTAGAATAAGTTTTTCGTATTTCTAACCGCATTTTCTTATTTCCAAAACCAAGCCACTCCACCACCAGTTTTCCGCGTAGCTCCGTATTTGGTGTAGCCCTCCGCCAACGCGTCATTTGGTGTATCGTGGCCAGCACCGTCAAACCCGATTCCGTGTTCCCCCTTCAAGCTACTACGTTTTCACTTCCAACAGCAGTCTTTCCGGAGTTAAACGTATTTCCCGCCCGGCCCGGCCCGGCCCTGACTCCCGCAAATAATTACGGGCTATTATTTGACCGTGGCCGGGAGCAAAATAATTACATTTTTTATGGAATTTCCGAAGTATTTTAGTAATTACGTTGATGGTGTATTTTTCAAAAACAGTCGTTTCCGTGTCTAGGCATTAATGAAACGTAATAAGCTTCCACCTGCTAACCTTGCCCTGGCGTTCATTAGTTTTTTATCAAAGAGTTGGGAGAGAGAAGGGGAGGGAGGAGAGAGAGAGAGAGAGAGAGAGCGCGTGAGAGAGCTCTCCGTTCTGTTAAAAATTCCGCTTAATCCGATGTGGCGTGGCGTGGGGGGTATTGCAGCGGGATAATTGGCTGATCCTCCTCCGCCTTTTTAATCCAGTATCTATTCTAATTAGGGCGAAAGCGTCATGAAAAAGTGACGCGAATTTCGAACTGTAATATCAGAGAGCTTTCCTTTTAAGGGCGCGTTTGAAATTGACGACTGAAAGCATTTAGACATATAGATTAAAAGGACATTTTAAAAATACCGACAAAGACGATACCTAAAACGCCGCATCTATAAAATCCTTGTCGACATTGAAATACCAGAAAACCTCATAGCTCAGCTGCAATTTTCTATAAATTTTTGTTAAATTCAAAAATACCGACAACACAAACACCTAAACCGCCGGATTTTGGAACTTCATGTAAGATTCATAAAAATAAGGACAAAAACCTATGCCTACGCCACCGGAGTTTAGAAATTCGTGTGAAAAACCTAAAAATACCGACAATCCGATAACTAAACCACCGAATTTCTAAAAACTCGTGTCAGACCTTACAATACCGACAACACCACTACCTAAACCACATCATTTCTTCATTTTTGACCACTACAACAATGACTTTTGGATAATTCTACTAAACCAATAATTCTGGAAATGCAAATTTTTTTTAAATGGGGAAAATACCGAGAAAAGCAATACGTAAACCACAGCATCCATTACCGTGTACCCTTGTAGTAGTCGTGTCGTTTCTAGTCTGACCCGCGAGGCTTCGCAGCAGCAGAGCAATGGCCCCAACTTTAGCCGCACCCTGTCCACCGATAGCACGGCACGCGTCACCAACCATATACAGGTACCGTACCCCACTCCGCTCTTTTTCTCCAGATTCGGCGGGGCCATTTCGCACTATCTCCATCTTCAGGAACTCATCTTTGACCTCTACAAGGAGCCCAACGACAAGATTTTGTTGCCCAGCTTTTTGAGGGTGAGTTCTTGCTCCAATTTTTGGTTTTTTAATTTTCTAAAATTTTATATTTTCGTGACGTAATTGGATAAATATATTTTTACAATTTTTCAAAATTTTATTTATCTTTTCCTCTATTGCTTTAAATCCTGTATTTTTGTAAGGTATAAATTGAATAATTTTTAGAACGTTTTCCGATTCGAATTCTTAGAATTCTCAAAATTCGAAAAAAATTGTCGTTGCTTTTACATTATCGAAGGGAGGAAGCAAACAAATTTTACAAATTTTGGCTAAAAATTGAGAAATATATAAATTTTTCCGCTATAACAGGCAAACTTTTGACTTAAATTTAAATTTTTAGCATTTTTAAAAACGTTTAGTGGTTTTCCCACTTAAAATTTGGTTAAATTTTGCTAACAACACTAGTTAATTACTTATGGTTGCGCTAATAGGTATTTCCAGGTATACAAAATTCATTCTCCCTGATCCCCCCTGATAATGCCAAAGGACCAGCATGCGCACGCTCCAGTCCAACCCACGCAATTTCGAAGGTTGCCGCTGCCTCTCCCTCGTGCTCGTTTAATCCCTCCAAAAACCCCGTGCTCCCCGCGCGTCATTTCCTTACTGCTCTTAACAAAGCTTCACCTCATAGAGGGACACGCGCAGCTTTTGAATGAGGAAACGGGGGCTGCCGCCCAAAAACGGATGGCCGGGGGCTTTTTGGATTATTGTGGGTGGCGGTGGCGTTGGTTTTGAGGGGGAGAAAAAGGTCCGGAAACGGCCCACTTCAGAGTTATAATGCATGCCGATGGATGTGGACGAAAAGGGAGAGGCGTTTTTTGTTTTGGGGCTCCTGCTCCGGCCCTTCAGAAATGAACCCGGGGGCCAGCTGGGAATTGATGAAAACGGGATTAAAATAAGACAGGAGATCGCAAAATTCCTAAAGAAACTTGGCCAGTATGCCTAGGTTAAGACCGATCTCCAGAATCCACTGCTGGCCACCGCCTATTAGTCAAAACGGAAATTCCTATCATTCCAAAACAATCCCGTTCTTTTAAAGGGACTCAGACCAAAGGGTCTGCTTGCCTATCCTACCAGGTCTTTTGGCCTTTTGTTTTTATCTATTCCGGGGCTCAAGGTAGTCAGCCCATTGCGTCTACAGTTTTGATTATTCCGAAAGCGAGATTCCGCAGTTATTGCTCGCTTTTTGTTTTTTCGAGTTCAGGCAGGCTAGCAAAGACAATTTCTCCAGTCCACACTTCTCGTTATCGTCCTAATTTGCATAAATAACATTCAATAAGGATTAGAGCTGGCTCGAGGCCGCATTTGTTCGCTTTTGCGTGAGTCGAGGAGGCTACAGGTTAGAGCATTTGAGAAATCTGTCTATTTTTACGGTTAGTCGGCCTAATTTGCATAAAAAATAGTCCTTAGCCCGATTACTCAACGTTGTCGGTGTTGTCTCGCGAGCTGGGGAAAATTTATGCGGGTGAATAAATTGGCACTCGGTCTACTCGGCAAGGGGCTCTGGCCACACTTTTCGTGGGCAATCGTGGGGGGGGCGGCAAATTGGAAAATTGCGCGACGGGCGCGTAATTTCGTGGATTGAAGCTGCGGCTTTCCCGGAAGTAGAAACATGGGGCTGAGTTTAAATTGTTTTTTTTTTAAGTTAGAGCAAAAATTTTCGCGGGAAGTTTACCCATTAAAGACGCCTCTCTCCAACGGGTTTTCCGAATTCCCCTAACCCGCATCGCCTTTCATAGCGGTTAAAATTGCGGCATTCGTATTCAAATTAAAATTACCACTTAAAAACGCATTTTCAGAAATTGACAGAATGCGGAATCCGCAGGGACGATCCTCGTCTTATGGCCATGTTGATGAGGTTGAGAGAGGGAGACAATCTAGACTGCGATGGACTGCTCGACCCGGAATCATTGTATTTGGACCGGGAAGCGTTTAAAAAGTAAGCTAACTTACGTACGTTGCCCGAAACCTAAAAACACCAGAAAGGAAGAGAGAGAGAGAGAGAGGCGAGAGAGAGAGAGAAAAAGGGTAGAAATACACGCCCGAGCTTTCAGATCCGTCGGCGATTCAATTGGTGTGATCGGAAAAGCCCTGAAAAAGCAGCTGGTCGTCCCGGATTGGAATAAATTCACCGATGAGATTGGAAGTATCTTCGAGATGGTTCGACCCGAGGATTCGGGACACGTGGGGTTTTTATGGTTTTTATGTTTTTATGCTTTCATTATTTTATCCTACCTTTGAAACGAAGCTGGATTCAGATAAAAATTAGAAATTGAGTCTTTAGTAACGTTTTAACTTGAATATTTTTTTGTTTAAAGTACTATAACCTCAAAAGACCTGCGTCACTTTGAACCCGTTTTTTTTGCGTTGGTTCGACACGGCGCCGATGAAATTGGATATCATAATTCTGTCACGGCCGCTTTTTTGATTGCATTTTATCGGCGCGGGGGAAACGGGCTTTTGGGGGCAGGATTAACATAAAGGCTGTTAAAAATGGTACGTCTAAGAATGAAAATTTATTCATAGAGTCCATAGCTCAAAAAAACAGCTTTTACTAAGGTTTCTCAGGGCCTGAAAATCCATTTAACTTAATGAAAAGTATTAAAACCGTTTCACAATTTTAAAAAGTCTGTATTAATTTCCCTATTTTCAGCTAGCCACCTATATCCCACAACTCGCCCGCTGTGATCCGAACCTTTGGGCCGTTTCCGTTTGCACAATTGACGGGCAGAGGAAAAGTTGGGGCGACGCGAAAGTGCCGTTTTGCCTTCAGGTTTGTCGATTTCTGAGTTTTCCTGCTATTTTTAGTAGTAAGTTGAGGACCACCATTTTCAGAGCGTCAGCAAACCGTTCACCTACGCGCTGGTGCATGAGGAGATTGGGCCCGAGCTTCTGCATTCCTTCGTCGGGCAGGAGCCATCTGGGCGTCTTTTCAACGAGATTTGCCTAGATCATTCGAGTGGGTTTGAGTGTTAAGGCTGCTATAGTACAATACTGTACGCGCTGGTACGCTAAGGTGCGCCCTAGTGCGCTACAGTACGTGGCAGTACACTACCGTGCACGACAGTACGCAACACTACGTCACTGCACGCCATGGTACACGACTGTACGATGATATACTATAGCGTGCGCAATGAATTCGTGCGCTAGCCTACGATACAGTACAGAAGATTACGCTAGGATGCGCCCTTATACGGTACAGTGCGCCAAATAGCGCTAGCGTACGCTTAGGTACTACGGTTTTCGACGCTACCGTCACTTTTCGACAATACGTTACGCTCCGTTGCTATGCGCTACACCTTATTGTACACTACACCACGCTATATCACATCTATTTTCAGAAAAGCCCCACAACCCACTCATCAACGCCGGAGCGATCATGTGTGCAGCGCTAATGCAACAAGGAGCCCAGATTGCCGACAGATTCGATTTTGTGGGTTTAAAGGAAATTGAAAGGCTTTGGATCCACCGGCTTTCCATATATTTTCCGTTTTTCAGGCCCTTCGACAATTCCGCGGATTTGCCGGAAATATAGGGCATGTCGGCTTCAACAACTCGGTCTTCCTATCCGAGCGCGACACGGCTGATCGGAACTATGCGCTGTCGTACTATATGCGGGAGCACAAGGTATGGAATCTGAATTTTGGAGATCTATCAGATCGTAAAATCGCAAAAGATCGACAACCAAGATCGCAAGAAAAAATTTAATCGATTTTCAGTGCTTCCCGAAGGAGACGAAGCTGCAGGACACGATGGACTTGTACTTCCAGCTTTGCTCTATTGAAACCAACGCAGAATCGTTGGCTGTGATGGCAGCCACATTGGCAAATGGCGGCGTTAATCCGTTGAACGGGGACCGGATCATTAACAACAAGTAATTGGCTTTTTCATCTCTTAAAGATACCGTAAAACGCGTGAATCGATACCTATCGACACTAAATCTAGGAGTGAGTTTAGGAGCGCTAAGTAGCAAAATCCTTACGTTTCGTTCTTAGGAATTCAAAGGACTCGGAAAAACGTGGCTCTATGCTCGAAAACCTTACAGTACAATTTTCTAGGGCTTGCCGCGATACGCTCTCCTTGATGTACTCCTGCGGAATGTACGACTACTCGGGAATGTTCGCTTTTAAGGTACGGTTAGATACCTAAGTCGTTAAACTGCTGCCTTAGAACGGTCTCCCCGCAAAATCCGGCGTCTCTGGCGATATGATCATCGTCGTGCCGAACGTCATGGGTAAGTTGAGAAGAAGTCCTTTCCATGATCAATCTAAAATATATAATTTAACGTCAATTTTCTTTAGGCATCTGCATCTACTCGCCTAGACTCGACGCGCTCGGGAATACCGTGCGGGGCGTGAAATTCGCCGACGAGTTCATCAGGCGGTTTAACTTCCACAACTACGACAGTTTGGTGGGTTTCAGTAGCCGAGGCTAAGCCTAAGGCTAAGCCCAAGCCAAGCCTAAGCGAAGCCTAAGTTTTCCAGGTCTACTCCGACTGCCACAAATTGGACCCGAGGAAGTCAACAGCAGATGAACACTGCGATGGCACGAGCCGGATGATGTACGCCGCCAAGATGGGCGATATTCAAGCGTTGAAGCGGTGGGTTCGACGACTTCGTGGCGCATGCATTCTTTGTTCAGATGCCTCCTCATCGGCATTCACATCACCGACCGGGACTACGACGACCGGACGGCGCTGCACATTGCGGCCTCCGAGGGCAATGAGGTGGCGCTCGAGTTCATCCTCAGCAAGTGGAAGGAGGATCCATGTGAGTTAAAGTTTACAGAAATAGTTTTAAAACTCGTTTTAAAGTTTAAACTCCTAAATTTTTAAATTTATCTGTTTTGTTAAAAGATGCCCCTCAAGCTACAGTACGCCTTTTTTTCAGCACCCGTCGACCGCTTCGGCCGAACTCCTCTTGAAAACGCCGAACTCTTCGACCAGGTGAAATGCGTCGAGATCCTCACCCGCGCCAACAATTCCTTTCTCAACCGCATCATTCGTGAGGAGCGCAATGGCGAATTTTAGCGTGGTGAAGCGCAGCTCAACGTACGCAGCGGAGCGTAGCGTATTTATCAGCGACAATGCAGAATTTGAGCCACAACTTCCTACCGTAACCCCTTTGGATGGACCCGATTCTCCAGATTTCCCATGTTGTAGTTCGTCCTCCGCCCCATTTGACCAGCCATGTGCGCCTGGTGCCTGTTTTGAGGTAGTACGTTGTGATTCGAACAATTCTGCTGTGACTACAGACTACAAAGAGCCTGCAGAATCTCCTGAACCAGTTGACGACGTTGACGTCCTTTGTTACCGTAATTCTGACATATTTAACAATCACAAACAACCTCCAGAGCTTGTAAGAGAAGGTGCTGTCCCTCTTGAAGTCGTTGAATCCTTTGTCATCCATAATTCTCCCACGGATGCCGGCCACAAAAGTCCTCTAGAGCTTTCTGAACCTGTTGAAGTCGTGGAAGCCCCTCATTACCTTTATTTTAACTCGACTGCAAATTATTCTGAATCTTCTAAATCCTCCCGACCCCCAATTTCTCACGATTCCCCCGCAAACATTGATTTACCGGCCCTGGGGACCAATTTCTCATACGACCCCTCCACTCCTGACGCCTTATTTGAATCATCTTTCGCCCAAATAATTACCGTAATCCCTGCCCCGCCAGCCGCCTCCGCAATGACCAAAAGCTCGAGCTCAACCTCTTTCACCCCAGCTGACGAGCCTAATTTGCATATTGAGGCCAAGCAAATTTTTATTCGGTCTCAAAGCTCGCCTCAGTTAGTGGAGTGTCGCCCCGAGACTCCTTTACTCAAGCCCCTTAAGCCCAAAAAATGGCATCAGCGCTTGCGCGCGCGGTGCTGCTTGATGTAGAATTAGTCGCATTAATGGTAGACAGCGAGCCAGTGTTGTTTCCCAAAAGTTGCGGTTTTTTCTAGAGCTCGGAGATGACCAATTTTTTTAAAACTATGTTTGTCAAATTCCGTTTTTTATTACTTTGTACTCTTTTAATAGACACTTTCAATCGGGTACCCAGCCACGTTGACGAGGAGAAGCTTATATACATTAATAGATACAGATTTTGCGAGACAGTTTTGTGTGTTTTTTGTAGCAATAAATGTATTTGATAACTTGTTAATATGCGCGATAAAACGCACGAAAAATCAATAAAAAATACGATTTAGTTTGTGCCTTCCAAAAAAAACCGAAAAACGCCATGAAACTTAATACGATTTATTCAAGGATTTCCGAGCTGCTCGGCAACTCTTCGACGGCATCAAACGAGACGGGGAGGCGGCTGTAATTTAGGAATATAAAAATTTAAAAGCTTAAATAAAAAAATAAAGATAGAAAACACAAACTTCAGCCCCTTCAGCTTGGCGAACAGGTGCGACGTCTTCACCGAGTCGAGCTTGGCGTTGAACTGAAAAAGGACAGTAAGTTTGTCGCTAGAATTCCCCAAGTTTCTCTGCTAGTATGCCTCCCAAACCAGTAAATTTGGCTCCAAAATGGCCTCTGCTAGCTTGCCCTACTCCTTGATCTATGCTATGTAAAGAAGCCGCGAAGGGCTTCAATGATGATCAGTGAGATATGCTTTTCGAAAATTTTTTTACTGATTTTACAAATTTTTTGCCTTGCATATATTAATTTTGTGTTCTACATCTCCAGAGCTACATTTTGGTACCCTCCACACCCATAAAGCCGAAAGGGGAGCCAAGATGGCGCGATGAAAACCCGGCTCCCGACCATACCTTCGGATACAGCATTGGTGGCGTGGGCAGCTCTTCGACCTCCTTCGCCTCGATGTCTTCATAGAAAGACGGGTCGATTTGATCGAATTTCCTGATTTTTCCGGGTATGACTGCGATGACGTCGTCTAAAGAAGTTTTGAAGCCTCTTAATGTATCACAAACTTTTGCCCTCGTATTCCTGGTCTTTGTACTCTTCTTTCAGGAGCTGGTTTTGAGGGATTTCGGCTTGGAGGATGCAGACCAGGGAGAATAGCGTGATGGTCAAGATGTAGTGCATTTTCTAAATATGTATACTTTGTAAACTACCGCCTTAAAGATCTTGGAAAGGCCACATCCAAAAGTTTTCTGATTTGCTGGGCGCATTTGACCGAAATTTCGTGGTTTTCTCAGAAGTCCTAGCGGTAAAACGCCAAAACCCCCGACCGCCAAAATCCTGGAAAGCCGAAATCCCGACAGCCAGGATTCCGACATGCGAAAATAGCTGGTTAAAATAAAGGTCACATGTTTTGGCTGTCGGGATTATCGTTGTCGGGATTTTGGTTTTGATCCTGGCTATAAGAATTTTATACTAACGTCCATTTCCGGTTTAAAATACAACAATAGAAGCGATTCAATACGGTTTCAATACCATATTTTATAGCAAAATGACAACTGAAAATTGTTGACGCAAAATGCCCGCTTGGAGACCCGCGTCCCAAGATAATTGACCTTGACTTTGTGGCGCCGCAAATGGCCTGTGCGCGCGCGAACAGTCGACATTTTTTTTATTCGAACACATCCACCAGGAAGATGGGTGATCACATTAAGAGGAGGAGGAGGAGGATTTGTTGTCGGTCAGGGTTTTCCCCCTGGAAATAGCACAACCCGGGGGGGTGAGCTGGATCAGGTGACGATGGAGTCTCGGTTGGAAGAGCATTGGTTTTCAAAAACTCTTTACTTTCCGTTTGCTAGGTGAAGGGAGAGAGAGAGAGATCGAGAGAGAACGATAGAGAGAGGGCGGGAGGTAGAGGACGAGAGGGCGAGAGAGAGAGAGAGGAGAGCGTTTCATTTTGTTCTTGCCGATGCATACCTTATAAAAAAATCTTGTATCGAATCATCAAAAATATATATTATATTTATTACTTTTAACTCTCCGTCGGCTTGTTAATGAAAAATGAGACGTTGGGATGGTTAATATAATGGCGATTGTTTGCAAATTCGTATTGCCAGGTATCTCGGTCTCGGGGGCCGCTGTTCAACTCCGCGATTAATGCGTCGATCGTTGCCTTGGTCTCGGTCCCGGTGCGAAGTTTATTCAAGGTTATCTAAAAAACGTTTTGGTAGAGATGTTAGCGGTTGATAGTGGCTATCTGATCATCAGTTTTTTAACACTTTAATGTCGAAAGTGAGTTTGTCGAAATTCCATTTTTCGAAAAACACTTTATCAGTATTTGATTCGGCCGTTTTTATTTTATTTAAATTCCAATTTATAAAAATTTAATTTTCCTACCTTATATAATTTTGGAGTGTATCTCTTGTGTGTGTGTGTGTGTGTGTGTGTGTGTGTGTGGTGTCACTTTGAGGCCCGATTTGAGGGCCTTCCCGTGTCCAAAATGCCCTAATTCTCCGTCGCCCGGGGAAATCGACCCTCCTCTTTCCGATGGCGCTTTCAGAATCCCGATAAAATACAAGTTTACAAAGTTAAAGCCGGTTTTATTGATTTTTGGGGGTCCGGGAGGGCTAATTTGCATAATGTGAAAAAATACAAATTTCCTCATTCTTGCCAGTTGCACTCGCGAGTTTGGTCGTCTCTTTGGATCTGCCTCTAGATGCCTTTCTTTCCCCCGCCCCGGGCAGTCCTCTTGAGGCATAAAACGGGTGTTTGGCGCCTGCTACCAAGCATTGCATGGTGTAGTCGTTAGCGCTTCGCCGTGCTAATCCAACCATCGGAGGTTCGATCCTCGGATGTCGTGGTTGTTTTGCTTTTTGCTCGGAAAGTGCGTTTCGGAGTAGATTTCCGTGTAGGGACGTTATTATGAAGTTAGTCCCTGCCGCAGCCTATAGAATGAAGCTACCCGCTCGCTACGCCGCAGGCCAAGGAATCGCTTAACTGCCTGTAGCGCCGCAGAGTTTAACACCGCTAGCCGCTGAAACTAGCGCGCAGGCTAACGTTTCAGGCCAGCCCCAAAACTAGCGTCGCAGGCTTCGGAAGGAAGGTAGCCGGGCAGTTTAGGCCGCGGGCCCGGGAGGTCAGAGCTAACCCTTCAAAATTGCGCCGTGGATAAGGAGGCTCGCCCCAGCGCCGCAGCTCAGAACGAAGCCAGCCGCTCAAGCTGCGCCGCAGGCTTTTTAGAACGAACCTGCGCCGCCTCAGAGTCGCAGCCTTAGAACGAAGCTGTCGCTCAAGCTTGCGCCGTTTTAGAACGAAGCCAGCCGCCTGCCAGCGCCGCAGGCTTAGAACGAAGCCAGCCCGCTCAAGCGCGCCGCAGGCTTAGAACGAAGCCAGCCGCCTGCCAGCGCCGCAGCCTTTGTGAACGAAGCTCGCCGCTCGCCGCGCCGCAGGCTAGAACGAGGCCAGTTCCGCTGCGCCGCAGGCTTTAGACACGAAGCCAGCCGCTCGCTTGCGCCGCAGGCTTTAGAACAAAGCCCGCCGCCTGGGCGCCGCAGGCTTTTGAACGAGGCCAGCCGCTCGTTCGCGCCGCAGGTTTCGAACGAAGCAGCCGCTCAGCTTTTAGCGCCGCAGGCTTAGAACGAAGCTCCGGCTCCTGCCGCGCCGCAGTTTGTAACGAGGCTGCCGCCTCAAGCTGCGCCGCAGGCTTTAGAACGAAGCCAGCCGCCTGCTAGCGCCGCAGGCTTTAGAACGAAGCCCGCCGCTCGCTTCTCGCGCCGCAGGCTTTAGAACGAGGCCAGCCGCTCGCTTGCCGCAGGCAGAACGAAGCCAGCCGCTCAAGCTAGCGCCGCAGGCTTTAGAACGAAGCCCGCCGCTCAAGCCTGCGCCGCAGGCTTTAGAACGAGGCCAGCCGCTCAAGCTTGCGCCGCAGGCTTTAGAACGAAGCCAGCCGCTCAAGCTAGCGCCGCAGGCTTTAGAACGAGGCCAGCCGCTCAAGCTGGCGCCAAAGGCCAAAAAAGGAGGCTAATCCCTCAAGCTTGGGCCGCAGAACGAGACTAACAGTTCAATCTTGCGCCGCATGCCAATACAAAGAGCTTTGCATGGGAGATGGGTTTTTCTCTCTTCAGGGTAACTTTATGTGTAAGGGCGCCTCGATTCATAGGGCCTAGACGGGTCCAGCGGGGAGAGTCTGAGCGGCCCCTCCCGCTGGTGTTAAAATAATTTGTAAAGTGTCATCTTTTCCGAATTGCGTTTTACCGAGAATTTTTTCATCTCAACCTTCTAGCAAATTGAAATTTTAAGATTCAGAAATTTCTCCTTTTTACTATAAAATGGGTTTCGATACGTTAACTTTCGAAAAAATGAAAACGGATCTCGATATAGCCCATTTCGCTTACCTTCGCCGCCTCAGAAGTCAGCACCCTTTCTTCCACGCGGTTGATAAAGACCCTGCAAACATCGAAAATATAGTTTTAAGCCACAAAGCATACTCTGTCAAGCTGGTAGCTTCCGTGAGGTCGATTACAGTATTGTAAAACCCTTGCTGTATGCGCCCACCCTGGGTCGGCGGGCCCCATGCCGCAGCCCAGTACACAGTAATCTTCGTACATGTTGAAGGCACCGGCACCCAGCTATCCTCACGCCCTGACAACTGGCTGACGTGGATGATTTCTGGGCGGACATTCCTAAAAAATCGGTAGTTTTTGGGCTTTTGAAACTAAGACTTTTTAACGGATGTAGCGAGTATACAAACGCAAAGAAAAAACCGTAATCCCCCTAAAAACCATCGTCAGCATTTGGCCTTCCTCTATCGGATCGGGACTAAATTGTTGCCAGCGACGAGGACCCATAAAGTTTATATGCAGCCGGATTTCCTAATAGAATTATTTAAAAACAAAAAAAGATATCGGTAAGAAAAATTCTTTTTCGAGACGATGATAACCATTTTCGGCTAGGTTTTACGCAATCAGCATCGGATTTTGAGTCATTTGCCAAAAAATGAGCATTTTGGGTCGATTTCTGCCAATTTAGATAATTAAAAGCGATGAAATGCTCCAATTCAGACTTCGTTTTCGTAACTCAAAAAACTCTCCCCTTCATTTTTGAAAAACCTTTCGAGGTCGAAATCCGTCAAAATCTTAGTAGATCCGGCAAAATAATAACTTTTTGACACTAATTAAAAACAAAAATATTTTACCTAGTTTTTTTACGATTTCTCCACGTGTACTTACTTGATAAAAGCCCGCGAAGGCTCGTCGATTTTCGCCTCGCAAATCTGAACAATCCGGCCCCGCAAACGGCCAGTTGCGGCGAGTGGCCCTAGTTCTCCCAGATCAAGCGCGCACGAGCCGACTGTCTAGATAGGAATGATTTGGAATAAGAAGCCTTGAAAAATTTTTCAAACTTGAAGAAGGGTTTAAAATTTTGTTTGTTCACATGACGCTTGCCGAAAAATTGTCGTTCACGTTTGGAAAGCTTTACTTTTTTCCAGCATGCTATTTAGGCTTAGACCCCTGACAGATACGCTAGGAAAGCGAACCATGTTGAAAAAGTAATCGACTTACCGACAACATCAGCACTTCGACATCCAAGTGGCGATTAGTGCCAAAAATTTTCACAAATTGATCCCACGTCCGGCCTCGACGTTCGAATTTTAGCACGGTGGGCGACTGAAAAGTGTGTTCTGCTTTTATTTCATACCTACAGTTCCAAATGCAACAACTTAAAAATTAACTTTGAAGTTCTAAGGCTACAAAATCACGGCGTATAATTACCGAAGCGCAATCTATCTAAAGAATTTGCGAGGCAAAGGGAATTCCACTCAAAAATCTTCAAAATCAAAAAGCAGAAAGGTTTCATTGCCTTGAAAAACACTGCTTGCGTCAACCAAATTTAAAAATACCTGCTCGCCTGGTCGTGACAACGTGACCGCGAAGAAGTCGCACGTTTTCCGCACATGCCGAAAATAATTGTTGAAGGCTCGGTGGACCGGGCGAAGTTTCAGCACGTTCTTGATTGGCAACTTGTCGAGAATGCGGTGCAAAACTTCCGGGGGCACGTCCATCATGGTTTCTGGAATTTTTTCATACATAAACAACAGAAAAAGCGTAAAAAGGAGGAAGGATGGCTTGGAAAGCGAGCCCCTTTTTGGTCAGCCGCGCCTATTTTCATCGCGTAATCGAATATGGGGTGCCCGAGTTGGATTTCGGAGGATAGAATGAATGCGAGATTTGGCGAGTTTTAGCGAAGATCTGGATTAGAAAAACACTAAAAAGGCTAACACTTTTAAAGCCGAGGGTCTGGAAAAATAAAAGTGAGATAAGCGCGGAAACAAGTGATCGGGAAAAGGTTATCTAAAACATCTGCTTTTGACGCGCCCACTAATAGGCGTCCCCAATTGATAACGAAAACCCTCAGAGATGGACTGACATTAATGATATGAAATGTAGGCGTTATTTAGACAGTTCCAGGACAGAGAATTCCGAGAAAAACCAAAAAATTAGGGGCGGGGACTTGACGATCAACGAGGGGCTACTGGACTGTTAGCGCGGGGGGACGACATTTTTCGGCGTGATTTTCTACGGCCCTATAACAAGATATAAACCATTTCTATAGTTCTTTCAGAGACTATCTCCCTCTCTCTCTCTCTCTCTCTCTCTCTCTCTCTCTCGCTCTCTATCACCAATCGCATATCCGCATAGCCAAAATTCTTTGGATTCCAAATTTGAATTATTAGGCCTGGCATAAGTCCGCCTACTTGTTTTTTTCTACTCGCTGCCCCCCTCTTCGGCGGCTCCACGATGGTGCCGGTCAACTCCCCGCCTACTCTGCGCTCTGCTCGCCGAAAGAGATCGGTACGGAATCCATTAAGGAGCAAATCTCGGCTTCAATTCAGATCGCCACATCGCCGATCGCTTTCCCGTCGACCCAGCCACCCAATAGCAAGAAACCGAGGAGCTGGGAGGTACTTTGGGAATGCACTGATAGCAAAAGAGCATCAATATCGATCTGGCGCGTAAATGAAACCAAATAAAAATGAAAATCAATCATTTCAGAAGCCCTCCGATACGCTCGTCTCCTTCCAACAGTTCCAACGGATGCCCGCTGATGTGTGGCTGTTGGTGATGAACCTCCTCAGCCCGGTCGACCTCATCAACCTGGCCCATTCACACTCCTTCTTCAAGGTATTTCGCGGAACTTTTGCATTAGCGGGGGGATCAACAGGAGAAACCTCAATTTTTTCTTGATTATCCAATTTTTCTACTACAAGCGAATGGAGTGCCTCCGAAAAGCTCTTTTTTGTCACCCTTGAACGCAAACTGTGAAGGCCGCTTACAAGTAGAAAAATCTTTATTTCAGTTTGAAAATAAAGTAAAAATTATCGCTCAGACGTTTTCCGTCTGAAAATTCTTTGTTTTTGATATTTTTTTGAATTAAGATTTTTACAGTTTTCAGCGACTTTTTACGTATAGCAACAGACTTTCGCTGTTGATCCTTAAAAAATTGGAACCTAAGAAGAGGCTGCCCCCCGATAATGCCAAAGAACCAATTTCCTCAACTTGGACTTCTAAGTGGTAAACTTGCAGGGGCATATCACCCGCTCGCCGAAACGTTGGGGCACGGTGAAGGAGGTCACGGCTAACCGTCGCTACTCGGCCGTAAAGATCGACGCCAAGTGGGTGCCACCGTGCAGTCGTGGAGCAGCCGCTTTTAGGGTGTACATGATCACGACATGCGCGGGGAGTTGGGACTGCGCGATCAGCTACATTCTGGCTTACGGCAACGAGTACGAGTGGGTCTTGGCAGGGCGGGGAAACCTGAAAAATGTCACGCCTCTTCCTGTCGCCATTCACTCTGCTTTGTAGGTATGAGTATGCACATGACCAATACGATTTCATCACCTACGAGGGCCGCTGCCAGCACATCCGGCCGAAGGCGGATCGCGACGGGCCGTCGAAGGAAGATTTGTATACATTGATCAACAATGCCACCTTTGACGAGGTAAAATATATCCTGTAAAGATGTGCTTTTGCGTTATCAGGGGTGGGGGGCGTGGAGGGGGTATATATAGCAGTCTATAAATGCCGTTTCGGCTTAAGTGCAGTTTACCCCCTTAGCCCTAATCCTTTCAGCATACGTCCTATTAATGCGCCGAGTATCTCAAAATGTTCGCCGTGGTCGAATTACTATCAAAAAGTTGTTTTCTTACATCAAAAATTGTTAGAAAAATTTTTATAACAATTATAAGTCTGGGTTTTCTTTAGTTAATTTTTGCTGTTCCAAAGTGAGTTTTCGTATCTCGGCTATCTTTTGACGTAAAAAGCTGTCAATAGTACCAAAATGTAGCTCTTGCTCTGGAGAATAAGCTTACAGTACGTTTGAGTCGAAAAAAATAGCGGAAAATAAAAATATTTGAGTTTTCGACTCCTAGTACATCGAAGCATAGCGGCTTAATCTTTTCAACTTTCAAAATCTTGTAAAAATTTTATTAGCAATTTTTTCCGCAAGAAAACAACTTTTTTATAGTAATTCGACCACGGCGAACATTTTGAGATACTCGGCGCATTAATAGGAGGTATGGCTGAAAAGTTAGGGCTGGGGGGTAAACTGCACTCTAACCGCCGTTTCTGGTTCGTTAGCGGGCTGTCTAGGGATATCGGGTGGGGTGGGACTTCAATAGACCCCCAAAAAGAGGCCTATTGGGAAAGGGGGAGGGCAGTGGGCGTGGCTCCCCCTTCGTGAATTGTAATTTCCTTAATCCTACTATATATAAAAAAAATAGTTTCCTTTTGCCTGTGTGTGCCACTTGCATACACTTCCGTCTGTCTGTCCGGAGGATATCTCAAGAGGGGGGGGGTTGAGGAGGTGTTTGGATGCGTCATCAGATGCGTAATAGCTTGGGAGGATTGTTGCACACAGATATTTTTTTTGTAAAAATATTTTGTTTCGACATTAAAATTAAGGTTTTCGTAAAAATTCGGTGATCCACTTTGTTAGGGTAAAATTAGCATAAGCCGGAACTTCCAGTAGGGTATTTAAAGGCCCAAAGGGAGCGTTTTCATTTTTTTGTCATCGTGATTGAGGCATAGTTATGCAAAATAAAGAACATCATAGGATTAGTTAGCCTGGGTTGAAAGTCGCGTCGTTTTCAACCCTGGTTGTAAAACTAAAACTTTAAAATGTTTGAAAAATACGGAATCTTTGGTGAAAATCGGTTATAGCTCATTTTTTTGGTTTTTAAATCGATTTTTTTTATATTCGGAAATTCGGAAACGAAAGAAAATATTGGAAAATGAAGAAAAAAAAGTGGAAACCTTAAACTTCTTCCAAGGATCAATTTTAGTACGGGTTCGGCCCCGGCTGGAAGCTGCCGGCCCCCGAGGAGTACACGGAAGTCCCGAAGTTCCGCACTCACATGGCCTTGCTTGACATCAACGGCCCGAAGGAGAACATTTGCAAAGAGATCGGTTGGTTGAATAATTGCTATCTCTGCGTCAATAAATAAGCGTAATTTTTCAGCTCCTTTTGGTCCCAGCTCCATTGCTGTCCACGTCGATCCCCGCGGGACTCCCGGCGAGCTGCGCACCGTCGTCCTCAACGTCACCACGGCCTTCCCGGTGGGGTGATGGTCTCTCTCAGGGAACCCACGTTTTCAGGACCTTAAATTTCTCTGGGTACACGTCGGCCGTGAGATTGGCGAGTTGTCGATGCTGCTCGAGGCCAAGGCGCCGTCCATCGTTGCCCTCTGCTGGGTGAACGAGAAGAAAGGTTGGCAGAGGAGGTGTTGCTCCTGAGTTATTTTTCGCGTCGCAGACGCCAAGATTGGTGCTCGGGATGCTCCATAAAAAGCTTGGATAGCCTCCTGATGGCTTTAGAAACCTCCCCTAGCTGAAATACCGACCGACCGGATGTGTGGAGGGGGGGGCGGGGAATGAGGATCCGATGAAAATTTTCAGCCCTGTGCGCCACGAAACGCGCGCGTCCTGGCTCACTATGACGAAAATCGTGCAATTAGCCGCCCCATTCGTTTAACGAGGGGGCCACTTTCAAAGATTTAATAATTTTAACTAAGACTTTTTCATAGCTTTTTTGCACTATTTTGGGGTTTCTGACCACGCTCTCTCCGAATCCGAAGAGACCTAAGCGCTAGCGCCTTTCCGCCGACGATTTGAATTCGGCTTCGAACGGACAGACGGACACCACAACCTTTTTATTATAGTTGATGATGACGGGCTGCGTAGCTGGTTCCTCCCGGACGTGCCGATCCCGGCCCTCGCCGCAGAGCTGGTCAGCACCCTGGAGCCAACACTTTCCACCTTGATCCAGGTAACTGTATATAGCTAACATAAGACTATGGTTCTTTGCATTATCAGGAGAGGGGGAGCCGTACTTTTTTGTATAAGTTTAGAAATGCCAAGTAAGTTTATTGACAATGTTTTAGTAGTTTTTTAGTAATACTCAATAGTTTAGTAAAGATCAACTAGTAAAACTTTCTAAAAAACTTTAAAAAGTCGACATTTTGGTCAAAAAGCGGGCTCGTTTGGTCGAAAAACTATATTTCAGATGTTTTCCTAAAAAAATATTGTAAATGTTTTGTGTTTAGGAATAATCAAAAACATTTAGAGGCACTTCCACTATTTACAGGGTGCCCCAATAAAAAAGGTCACGCTGGCATTTTGTCATTTCAAATCCGATCGACTTGGAATTTTGAACAGAGCTGCGGAAGGGAATTTAAAATGTTCACAGAAACTTTCAGCCCGATCGGTACAGTAGTTTTCGATTTTAAACCAAAATACTGTTTTTCCCACACTTTAGCTTCATTTTTTCGGCTATCTTTTTGGACTTTGCATCAATTAACATAAATTTCCGGCTCTAAATCCCTTATTCTTCTTTAACATTGGCGTCGTTAGCGCTTGTTAAATACTTAAATAGCCTATTTTCGACCCGAATTTTGCAAAATAAAAAAATTCCTGGGATAAAAAAGGGTCGGCGCTTCATTTTCTCCATACATTCCAGGGCTCAATTCCGGCGCAATCCAGGTTAAAACCGTGCAAAATAAGTTTATTTTTGCAATAACTCGAAAACTACTGTACCGATCGGGCTGAAAGTTTCTGTGAACATTTTAAATTCCTTTCCGCACCTCTGTGCAAAATTTCAAGTCGGTCAGTTTGAAATAGCAAAATGCGGTTCTTTAGGATTCCGGGGGAGTATTCCCGGGGGGAAACCAATTTTTTTCCTGGTGGTCCCGGTTGACCTAGTAATCAAATATAAAGTGTTTTCGAATTGTTTTTAGTAAGTTTTAACTATATTTAAAGCAGAACTTTCAGAAAAATTTAGAAAAATGTTTGAAAAAGTCGAAAATTTGGTCATTTTGGGTCTATTTTTCGACCTAATTTTAATTTTTTACATTTTTCGGTTAAAATGTTAATAGTTTTTATGCACAGGAATAGTTAAAAACAATTTAGAAACGCATCCGCAATTTATACAAAAATCTAGGCTTTCGCCGAAAAAAATTTGTTTTCCCCGGGAATACTTTCCCCCCCCCCGGGAATCCTAAAGAACCCAAAATGCCAGCGTGACCTTTTTTATTGGGACACCCTGTATATTTGAAAAATGAGCTCCTAATAACAAAGATGATCCCCCGCCCCGTAAATCTCAATGGGCCCAAACCTCCGTTACAGCAATGGGAGCGCGGCGAACGTGAAATCGGCTACATCACCATCTACTCGCACAATGTCAAGGGCTACGGGATGGTGGACTGGGATAAGATGACCCCAGGTTTGCTAACCACCCTCCCTCCTGTTTCCGGGTACTTTCGCGGTACGGGGGGGTTTCCGGGCTATCTTTTTGTGAAACAAATTGAAAACTTCCAAGTGAAACCCAACAATTTCTTGCGGAACATTTCTAAGCATCTAGCTGCACATTCCAGAGGTGGCCAAGCTCCCCGGGAAGCTCGGAGAGGGAAAGACCGACACCCACAATCTGTTCAACAACCCGCGTCTTTGCTTGATCCGCCGTTTCAAAGGGGTGAGCGCCACGAATCTCGGATTTAGCGCCGTTAAAAGCTACGCATATTTGGGCACACAGTTTACAAAAATAGCGTTTGCGTTTTTTTATATGAGAGGAAGCAGAATAAAGCCAAAAACGGTCCCTTCGCAGTATCGGGGGGAGGTTGGCAACTTTCTTCTTTGGATCTAATTGTTAAAATATAAATAGTGCAAGTGTTTCTCAATGGTTTTTTGCTATTCCTAAACGAGACACAAAAGCCAAAAAAAGTCGTTTTTTCGATTAAAATTGCCGTTTTTTTAAGAAAATTTCGACTTTTTAAACAATTTTCAGTTTTTGGATAGTTATTCTGGTTCATATAAAGTTATATATTACTAAAAACACTATTATAAAGCTTTCGATTCAGTTACTAGGCATTTCTGGGCTTATAAAAAAATGGTGCCGCCCGATAATGCGAAGAACCTCAAAAACCGAAGTGTTAAAAGGCCATCCGCGAGTCACCCGAACGGTCCCCAATATGGCTTGTCACAGTTTTTTTTAGACCCCGTTTTTTCGATGTCATGTGAAAGAGTATGGTCGAATTAGTAGGGCTGCATAGTTTTTAATGTTTAAAAAGTTCATTTTTGGTGCTTAAATGGCCGTTAAAGTTGACTACCTCCAAAAACTATCTCGAAAACTACTTGACCAAATTTGCTGACAATTTGTGACAATACCTAATCTGGGGCGGTGATCATTTTTCTAATACATTTCAAAGCATAAAAATGGCCGGAACATCGGAATCTCGCGTACTCAAATGAGTTTTTCAAGAATTACTATTTAATAGGAAGTCGTCGCCACTCTAGAAATATACTTAAAAGATGCGCAATTAAATTTTACATCGAATGATGTATTTTTCAACTTGGCGACAGATTCCTATTAAATCGAAAAAATGGCATTTATAAAATTAGCAAAAACAGCTCAAAAACATAGATAGCTTTGTTTTTTCGCAACCGGAGGCATGGAATCGGATATTGATGCGAAATCGAGCCTGATACAAAAAAGAGCAAAAAGAAATATCGTTTCTACGCGAAATTGGGCTCGGCGGGGAACCGAACCCGCGATGGTCCGCCTGGGGGCACTGGGGACAGCCACTAGTGGGCGCCGCCACCTCCCCAGGCGAACGACCCGAGTTCAATCCCCGACCCTTTTTAGAAACCGAATTTCTTTTTGCTCTTTTTTGCAATGGCTTTGTTTTGGTCTTTAGATATGAAACACTGTCTTTCTGTTCAGAAATACGCAAATTTTTTCCTTTTTAGTGCCTTTGAAAGTCGTTTTTCGATTTAATAGGAATCTGTCGCCAAGTTGAAAAACACATCATTCGATGTAGAATTTACTTGCGCATCTTTTAAGTATATTTCTAGAGTGGCGACGACTTCCTATTAAATAGTAATTCTTGAAAAACTCATTTGAGTACGCGAGATTCCGATGTTCCGGCCATTTTTATGCTTTGAAATGTATTAGAAAAATGATCACCGCCCCAAATTAGGTATTGTCACAAATTGTCAGCAAATTTGGTCAAGTAGTTTTCGAGATAGTTTTTGGAGGTAGTCAACTTTAACGGCCATTTAAACCCCAAAAATGAACTTTTTAAACATTAAAAACTATGCAGTCCTACTAATTCGACCATGCTCTATCAGATGGCATTAAAAAAACGGGGTCGAAAAAAAACTGTGACAAGCCTAGGTCGGCTCTCCGGCAAACGGCCTTTTAAAACTTTAGAGCCGCCTAACTGGACAGGACAGTATCCTTTGCAGAGCAATGAGGGCCTTCTGATCGCCGTCACCAAGGGCATTCTCTTGCTCTCCACGTGCGACTACAGCTTCCGCAGGTTGTTTCTCTGATCGGGACAGTCGACGGTCGACCGTATTTAGGGACGCAACCGAGCAAGACTGCCTGCGCTACTTGGGCGGCGCCAATCGTGCTCAAATGCAAAGCCTCCCACCGAGCCGGAAGTACTACCGTGATGAAAAACTCAAATTGCACCTACAGTCACCCGTCAGCGGGATGGAGGTATGCCCGTCTTTGCTTTCTGTTCACGGGCAGGTTTTGGGGGTGCTTTTGAGGCTACGATTAACTTTGCGCCCCAGCCGGAAGTTTTTGGCTATAGTATTTTATTTTTCGTTATTGTAGGCGCAAATTAAAACTTTTAGGATAATTTTGACGTCGAATGGCGTTGCAAAAATCCCGACAAAACAAGCAAAAATACCGAAAGCTTTGCGACCCTTCGGCTGCGAAGGGGAGTAAACTCTTACCACGTTTGATACGCCATTAGGTGCGTAGTTGTCTCGAGATGAGTGCATACACCGCAGGATTATCAAAATCTTAAGGGTTCTGGTTCGTTAGCGGGGGGCGGGGGAATTCACGTACGCTCCCCTCTCCCTTCTCCAATAAGCCTCTTCCGGGGGAGCTATTGGGAGTTTCCCCGCCCCCCCCGCTAAGGAAGCAGCACCATCTGGAGCGAAAATCTAAGCTTCTTGACCTAAGCTTTTGTAAAGATACCGAAAACTTTTTTGTTAAGAGGCATTAGCCGGAATGTGTCGAGCCTAAGCAAGCGGTTCATTTTCAACGGGCCAGTTTTGAAAAGCCGCGAAGCGATTTTTCAACCCTGGTTAGTGTACAAAAATTTAGTTTCCGCCGGCAAAAATTTACCGCCATCAATCAGTCCGTACTAGAGATTTTTTTTATTCAGATACGACTAAACCGGAAATTCAACTAAGTAGATTTGGCTTATTCATATTCAAATAAGCATCCTTTAATCAATTAAGGACATCCGAATCTCAATAAGGAATCCGTAATTCGACTAAGCTTAGTTGAATTAGTCGAATCTTAGCCGAATAAGCGCAGTCCTGACTTTGCTTTGCTAAAATATGGCAAAGCTTAACAGAATTTCCGGGTTTTTCTATTTTTTCATAGCAATTCCTCGTAAAAATCCTCATTAGCATGTTATTCGACTAAACTCGGCTGATTCGACTAAAACGCGCCTATCTGAATAAGATTTTGCTGATTTGGTTAAGCTAATCGGAAATGAATAAGTAAATTTGGCATCGGCGAACCTTAGTGCGAGAACTTTAGTTGCTTACATATCTTAGTTGAATAATAACATCTCTAGTCCGTACCACCACCTATCCTTTCAGCGCCTCTCCCACAAGCGCCACTTTGACGCATGCGTCAAGGAGTTTCACGACCAGATGCCGTACCGCTCGATTCCGAAGCACGAGCTGGCCCTCCACTATGTAGGAAATTAAGACGCATTCGCCGTTGGAACCATCTTTTGCAGTTCTTGGCCACATCGGAGTCGGATCGAACTCGTTTTCTGGTAGGCCAATCGATACCCTACAGCCATAAGCTGCTTTCTTCAGTTGGCTCCCGAATTCGGCCGGCAGCTTGGGCAGTATGAAATGGACCCCGTGATGGAATACTACTGGAAGCATCACTACGCCAATTACCGCTAAATACGGTTTTTATAATACACTCGTGCTCACGACTTTGTGCCTATGCCGCTGTATACCGATGTATTTTGTGGAATAAAGGGCTGGCGATTATTTTTGGCGATTGAAAAACTACACGGTACTCTGTTTCCCACGCGTTCCGCCTTACTCGCTCTCGCTCCCACTCTCTTTCTCTGTCTCGCTTTCTCTCTCTTCTCTCTCTCTCTCTTCTCTCTCTCTCTCTCTCTCTCTCTCTCTCTCTCGCACGCACTCGCTATCTCACTCTGGCTATTTTCCGAAGAGAAATTTGCATTGCGAATTTGCATCCAAAATTTGAATTCCTCATCATTTGCCCTAGAAAAATGCACAAAATGTTCATTTTTCTACTCGCATCCCACCGATAGGTGGACCGTCTCCTTTTCTACGCATTTCGGGCCACCCATTCCGTTCTGGACAAGATGCCGAAGAAGCGTGGTGAAGGCGTCGAAAGCTCGACGAATGATGTAAGTGATATTGCAAACAATTTTCAAGCGCTTCTAGGCTTCGGCGTCGATGAGCATCGCCGCGACCGTGTCCAGCTGCAGGGGCCGGAAAAGAACCGTAATACCCAAACAATTGTCCCTATATATTTAAGATTCAGATCGCCACATCGCCGATGGTCTTCTCGCCTACTGTTTTGCCCGCCGCCAAGAAGTCGAAGACCCTGAAGGTAGTGGCGAGCGGTTTTTGTATCTTTGCTCCCGATTGACCCAGGGAGCTGTAAGGTATACAAAAATATTTGACATGTTTTCGTGTGTATTTCCTATACCTTACTGCTCTGTAGCGTAATGGGGAGCCGAGATACAGTAGGCGGAGATCTGCAGTCTAGCCCAGGGTCCCCGAGCCTCTGGCGGTTCGGTGAAGTGTCCGATTTTAACGGTTGTGGTATCTACCGAAACCTCTCGAAAAGACGAGTCGAAATGGCGTCTCCGATTTCCGAAATTTTTGAGAATTTTTTTCGATTTCTGAAGATTTTCGTGACACGTTTTTTAGGAAATTTCAGTTGTTTTTTCGGAAATTTCAAAAACATAGTATTCCAGAATTTTTACGCCTTACTGGCCCAAACTACAGTTTTAGAAAGCAGTGGGACCAACGCTTTGCCGGCAGTTAGTTTAAAAAAATGTACTTCTGGCACGAAAAAATGACGAACATCGAGCCAAAATTCCGGAATTTCGGGAACTGGAGACAGAATGGAACCGCGCCTTAGCGAAAGCTTTCGATATATCCCTAAACCGGAAAAATCGGGCAGGTACTTTCCGCACTCCGGAAAAATTCCTGGGGGCAGGGTGTCGCTGTACTATCCAACCTTGAAAACAACCATTCCAGAAGGCCCCCGACACGCTCCTCTCCTTTGAGGAGTTCAAACAAATGCCGCTTGACATCTGGCTGCTGTTGATGAACGTACTGACCCCGCCTGAACTCCTCAACCTCGCGTATTCGCACCCCTTCTTCAAGGTTAGGCGCAAAGATATGGCTAGACGGTTCTTTCACATTATCGGGGGGGGGGGGATTCACATTCTTTCACATTATCGAAAAACGTTTTCACGCTTGCGCATAGTCAAAAAAACATTTAGAAACACCCCCAATTTATATTCGATAAATTAGATCAAACAACGAAAAAAAGTTGCTTCCCCCTCGGAAAAATTCCCCCTCCCCCGATAATGGAAAAGAACCGGATAGACTACAATCGCATTCCAGGAGTTGATCACGTATTCTCCAAAGCGGTGGGGTACACTCGAGGTGGGCCACGACAAACAACCCTACAGCCACTCCCCGCTTGATGCAAGGTAGCGGTTCCCCCTTTCTCTTGAGATTTGACTTTCAGGACCTACAAACTGACGCACCGCGGACTGACTTGGGACAGCGAGTCCAAGTATCTACTGGCGTATGGGGACGATTACGGGTAAGGAGCGGTTGATTCATTACGGTTTTGACCAGTCTAGCAGTAGTGTTTTTTTTTGGGAAGCCAAGTTCTTTTGCACTAACGGGGAGGGGGAAGCAAAGTTTTTGGCGGTGTTTCAGTTTGCCATCTCCCCCCATCCGGCCCCCACCAACTGTACCTCGACACCCCGTTGTCGTAGGTGCTTGTGAAGTATACTAAAATACTCGCCAGAGGAAGACGAACATTTTGCTAATACTTTGCACGCCTGCAGGTCAACAGGTGGCCGAGATCGAAAGTTGGGGGTCGGTTGGGCGGGGGTTGGTTGCCCGTCAAAACTTTAAAATTTTACAAAGATATTTTTATTCATAAATATCAAAATTTTCGAATTTTCGAAAGATTTTTTCCTGGACTAGTCGAATTGCACCTAATCTGATTTTTTAGCTTCAAGAAACTTGACAAGTACACATACCCTGGCTTCGACGGGGAACGGTGCCGTCATGTGCCAGCAGATGGAGATCGGGAAACGCCGGCCGCCGAAGATCTGCGAATCCTGCTCAACAACTCGACCTTTGATCAGGTGCGTTAGTTGTGTGTCACGGGGTTTTGACTGGTTTTCGATTCGGTTATTTCCCATTATCGAGGGGGGGCAGAGACTTTATCGGGGTTCTATTTCTTCTATGTGCTTAGGTTCTATTTTTCAGATATGGATGTTTTTAAATTGTTTATTTTTGTTATTCCTAAACAGGACGGCTTTAAAAATTTGGAACAAAAATAATAAATAAAATTTAAATTTTTTCAAAAATTTATAAATAACTGGCCGATTTTTGACAAAAATTTCGGTTTTTTAAAAGTTTTCAGATAGTTTTTCTGGTTTAATATAGTTATATGATTCCAAAAACACTATTCAAATACTTTCCATAAAGTTGCTAGGCAGTTCTATAATTCTACAAAAACGGTTCGCTCCCCACCCCCGATAATGCAAAAAGAACCTTCTATTCTATTAGTTCGGGTTCGGCCCCGGCTGGATGTTGCCCGACGCCGACAAGTACGAGGTCAGCCCGAAGATTCGCGCTCTAACAGCCATGCTCGCCATCGAGGGCCCGAAGCAAGTCCTGTGCCGCCAGATCGGTATTCGGAATTTCGCAGTAAAAACATATTTTTTGTAGCCGAGACGGAGCCGAATTGTGTGGCCGTCCATTCGAACCCGGCCGGCCGAGCTGGCGAGCTTCGCGGCGTGATTTCGAACGTGGTGATGCTGATGCCGGTACGACCTCTAGCTGACACTAACAAAATAAGTGCTTTTTTTAGGATCTGAAAAAACTCTGGGTACACTTTGGCCGGGAGATCTGCGAGACGGACTGCCTGCTCGACGTGAAGATGCCCGCCATCGTCGTCTACATGGCATTGATGAATCAAGGTTGGTTGGCGTTGGGCATGGGTAAAACTGACGCTGATCTTGGCTTTTACGGTGGGGAATCCGACGTGCTGCAGAACCGACCTCTATGTACTTTTTTAGTACCAGCCGATGGGTACATCAAATACGAGCCAAACCCCGAGCTGATCGAGCAGTTCAAGAATACGATGATCCCCACATTGCAAGCCATCATAACGGTAAAATTCCCCAGACGGCTTCGAAACTTCGTTTTAGCAATGGGAGAAGCGCCAGCGCGACATCGACTGCATCGTCGTTAACGCGCGGCGAACGACTTCCGGCGGCAACCCTGGGGCCGAGTGGGCAGATCTCGACAAAGGTTTGTAATGAGGTTATGGTCTAATTTACATACCCATCTGATGTGTCGACCGCGTGCGGACTACCGTTTATGCCTCGAGCAAGAGTGCCCCACTCGCGCGCCGCCTGGCTCACTACACCCGAAATCGTGCAAACCCCTGTTTTTACTTTCGATCTTAATTTTCTAAATATTGATAACGGAAGTGTTTCTAAACTTTTTTTGCGATTTTTAAAAATCAAAACGACAAATTTTTATTAATAAAAAAAAATCGATTTTTCGACCAAAAACGTCCGTTTTTAACGAAGCTTTCGACTTTTTGAAAATTTTGCCAAGTTTTTAGAAAATTTTTGAGTAAAAAGATTGCTTTTTTTTACTGAAAACGTTAGGACAACACTTCCTCTTAAATAACTAGGCATTTCTTGATTACGACAAAAAAAAAATTTGTCGCCCGCCCATCACCCCGATAATGCGAAAGAGCCCCCGAAACTTACCGCTCTTTTTACTCACGTTCCCTTACGATTGCAGGGTTCCGCGAGCTGCCGAAAAAACTGTGCGAAGGGCGCGCCGATCTCTACGACGTCGCTTATGATGCGACGTGTTGCCTGATCCGTCGCGCACCATACGTGAGTCGATTTATATGTGGTCGCGACTTACTTCTTGCTTAAGAGCAACGAGGGGCTGCTCGTCTCCATCCACAGAGCCAGCATCGTGCTGATTACGTGCAGCTACACTGGGCGCAGGTGATCCTTCTAGGGGGTCAACTCACAACGGCGTAGGCTTAGCTTAGTTCGGAGATTCTGGGCTGTTAGCGGGGGGAAGGGGTGCGGAGTTTTAGCAGGGAGGATCATTTTTTATTTTCCCCACCTGTTGATGATATATTATGTATTTTTATAGTGTTTTTAGTAGTTTTTGATTGCTAGCAGGTCATATAAAAAATAACTGTGAAAATTGTAACATTTTGACCTTTTTTTGGTCACTTTGCATGCATTTTCGACCAAAAGGTATCTGATATCTAAACTATGTAAAATGCTATAAAAATGGTTTGTAATTTTTTATCAGTCCCTAAAAAATCGCAGGAAAAATGTGGTCCCCGTCAGCCCCGCTAACGCTACAGAACCGGGCTTAGCATATTTTTCGCTTAGAATTTTGAAAAATTACTTTAGCTGCCGGAGAAGAGCTAACTCCCACAGGAACAGGAAAAATGCAAAACTGAGATGAAAAGCCGGGGGAACTGCTAATTTCCAACTGAACATCGTCGACCCCATCCTTCCAGATACCGCACCTGGCACGACTTCGCGGAGTTCACCGACGTCATCGAAACGACCGGGGTAAATATGGAGAAAGCTTGCGTCCTGCGAGACAAGGACGGGAAACGCATTGTGGAAGAGGTATCGTTCAACTGGCGCTTTTAGGCTTTTTTAGGGCGCATTTCAGAAATCCATAATTCGGTTCTTTCGCATTATCGGGGGAAGGGGGTGGGTGATCGAATCTTTGTTGAATACCGTAGAATTGCCTAGTAACTTAATTGAAAATGTTTTAATAGGGTTCCTAGAAATCTATAACTAGATTTCACCTAGAAAAAGGATCTAAAAACTTTAAGAAAAGTCGAAATTTTACCCCCAAATATCGGCATTTTTCAGTCGAGAAATCGAACTTTTGATAATTTTTTAAGAATGTGGAAAGTTTTTCGCGTTTAGAAATGGTAAAAGAACATTTATCAACACTTTCACTAATTATATTTGATAAATTAGATCTTGAGAAAAAAGTTCGGTCCCTCCCCGATAAAGCGAAAAAACCCATAATTCCCCCGAAATCCAAAACGTCGCAAGTCGTAATGTCCAATTTTTTAGTTTCGGAAATTTGACTTATAATTGATCGAAACACGATGAAATTTTAGTACTGGACTGTTAGCGGGGGGACAGATTTTTGTGCGAATTTCGTCATTGATGCTCTTGACAATTCCATGCCAAAGAATAACACCTTATTTCAGCCGGCCGTGACGAAGCAGCGCCGCCAGACGGTCGTCAACGAATGGATCAACTCGGACATGTACAAGACGATGACGAGCCGCGACATGATTGTCGAGTTGACGGTAATTTACAGTGGCAATCCTGGCTAGACCGCTTTTTCAGGCCTACGGCTGGTGGTCGTATCGTTCGCACGCGTGGCCATATCCGGTGAGCCTTTCTGTACACTTAGTTGTATACGGGATAGCGAGAAAGAAGCAGACTGAGAGTTAGAGTTAGCTATAGTGAGCTATTATATTCTTGCAAAGCATCCCCCTTTTCAGCCCCACGAGAGCGGACGGACAAGCGTCGACCCCATCCTCAAGGCCTACCTTCAGATTGCCAAGAAGCCAAAGCACTAATTCTTTTTTTTGTGTTACTCGCCGTTCAAATGACACGCATTGTGAATAAAATAAACGTATCGTCGCCTCAGCATGTGCCTGCTTTTGATTTGCAGTCCGACTTAAAGAGAAAGGAGTTTTGTTGTTTGCAAGTTGGGACGGACCCGTATCTTGTGCAGAAGTTGCGTTCAAACTTGTTCTGAATTTCCGTCTCTCTCTATGTCTCTCTATCCCTCTCTTTCTCTTTCTCTCTCTCTCTCTCTCTCGCTCTCTCTCGCTCTCTCTTTCTCTCTCCCTCCCTCTCTCTCTCGCTCTCTCTTTCTCTCTCCCTCTCTCTCTCTCTCTCTCTCTCTCTCCCTCCCTCTCTGGCTCTTTTTCGAAGATAAATTTGCATTGCGAATTTGCATCCAAAATTCTAATTGCTCATCATTTGCCCTAGAAAAATGCACAAAATGTTGATTTTTCTACTCGCTTCCCACCGATAGGTGGGCCGTCTACTTTTCTTCATATTTCCGGCCACCCATTCCTTTCCGGACAGGATGCCGAAGAAGCGTGTAGAAGGCGTCAAAAGCTCGACGAGTGAGGTAAGTGATATTGCAAAACAATTTTCAAGTGTTGCTAGGCTTCCGCGTCGATGAGCATCGCCGCGACGGTTTTGACCTGCGGGCGTCGCAAAAGAACCGTACTACCCACACAATTGTCCCGGAATATTCAAAATTCAGATCGCCACATCGCCGGTCACCATTTCTCCCACCGGGCTGCCCATCGCCAAGAAATTGAAGATCCTGGAGGTACTTTAGTGGGGAGCGGTTTTTGGGCTCCGGCTTACTTTACCCCCCCAGCCGGAAGTTTTTGATTCTAACTTTTTTATTTTACATTATTGTAGGCGCAAATTAAAGTGCTTCGTTGCAAAAATCCCGACAAAAATAGCAAAAATACCGACAACTTTGAGACCCTTCGGCTGTGGGGGGGGGGGTAAAGTAAACTCTTACCGTTTTTTGTATTTCGGCTCGCGATTGGCCTATGGTGTTGTCAGGTATACCAAAATGGTCGTCTGAATTTTTTGAGTATTTTGATCTAAATTACAGCCCTGTAGCGAAATGGGGAGCCGAGATACAGTGGGCGGGGATCTGCATTGTAGCTCAGGTTTCCCAGGCCTCCAGCGGTTCGGCGAAATTTCCGATTTTAACAAGTTAGGTATCGGTCGAAGGCTCTCGAAAAAGCGAGGCGAAATGGCTTCTCCCATGTTCCAAATTTTAATATTTTTGTTAGCTTTCTTAATATTTTCGTGAGACGAGTACACAAACCTAGACAAATGTCTCTATATTGTGAAACTTCAGATCGCCACGTCCCCGATCCGCTTCGCCCCTACCGGGCAAGAAGAATCGGCAAGCAAAACCGGCAAGAAGTCGAGGGCCCTGAAGGTGGTGTTGAACGAAAGAAAAATCTTCGAAAAATCGAGGCTACTGAAGTTGAGAGAGAAGCAACATTTTTTCGGAACGAGCTTAGTATTAGGCTTACAATTACTATTGTAAGCCTGCGTTGGCTTAGGCTAGGCGTAGGCTACTCTTAGCTTGCTTAGCTTAGCTTTAGAGACCAGGTTAGGCCGGTAGCAGCTTAAAAAATGCTGTGGCTTCGGCATCCAAATTCAAAAACACCCGTTGCAGAAACCCCCCAATACGTTCGTCTCGATCGACCAGTTCAAGCAGATGCCACTCGACGTCTGGCTGTTGCTGATGAGCGTTTTCACCCCACCCGACCTGCTCAACTTGGCGTATTCGCATTCGTTCTTCAAGGTTAGACACTTATTCGAACGAAGTCCCTTCGGTTCTGGACTGTTAGCGGGGGATTATAGTAGGGGGAATACCACTTTCGGTTTTTCCACCTATGCCTACCTGTGGATGACATATTATGTCTTTTTATAGTGTTTTTAATAGTTTTTCTGCTAGAAAGTTAAAAAGATGTTGTTAAAATTCTTGAAAATTCGAAAATTTTGACCTTTTTTGGTAATTTCCATGCAATTTTGACGAAAAGATAAAAATTTATCGATTTGTCTAGCTTTATTGAGTTTTTCTGTCTCAAAGTTATGTAAAATCCTATAAAAAGGCTGGAAATTTACTATAGGGCCCTAGGCAATTACAGGGAAACATTTAGTCCCCCCGCTAACAGTCCAGACCGTCCTTCCTAGGGGCTGATCACAAAGTCACCAAAGCGCTGGGGCACCCTCAAGGAATGTACCGAACCTAAAAGGCGATTCGACATCTTTTCGCTTGATGCTTCGTGGGGCCCCCTAGTTCGCCTTGGAATTTGGGCTTCCAGGACCTTCCAACTGACGCGCCGCGGAGCCGAATGGGAACCGGAGCGAAAATATTTGCTCGCGTATGGGGATGTTTACAGGTGAGGATTGCTTGTTTCAAAGGCCGTCCGTGGGTCACCCGAAGAAGGCTTGGTACAGTTTTTTTTGACCCTGGTTTTTGACGTCATCTGAAAGAGCATGGTCGAATTAGTAGGGTGGCACTATTTTGAGATGTTAAAATGTTTATTTTCCTAGTTAAATTTGGCTCTAAAGTTGCAAACCTCAAAAAATTATCTCGGAAACTACCTGGCCGAATAGGCTCAAATTTTGTGACTAGGCCTAATTTTGGATTGTGATCATTTTGCTAATCCATTGCGACGCACGAAAATGGACGGAACATAGGTAAATGCGTACCAAAAACAGGTTTTTGCAGTTTTCGACTAGATGGGTGTTCGGCCGCATCATGAGACTAGCATAGAAAGATGCGCCATTCTTTTCTGCATCGATTGATGTATCGTTTATCGGTGGGCCAGACACCCATTTGCTCGAATATTCCATTTAGTGCGCTCAAAACGCACCAAAAATGTACCCGTAAATGGCATAACAAAAATTTTTTTAAATCCTTTCGCATTATCGGGGGAAACAACTTTTTTCTTACGATCTAATTTTTCTAAAATCAATCTTTGAAGTGTTTCTAAATGTTTTTTACTATTCCTAAATATAAAAACTTTACAAAATTTTATTAAAAAATATCGATTTTTCGACCGAAAATGACCGATTTTTCACGAAAATTTCGATTTTATTAGGAATTTCTAGATAGGTTTTTCTAGTTGAAATAAAGTTATATATTACTAAGAGCACAATTAAAGCACTTTTGATTAAGTTACTATTATTTTTATTCGAAAGCTCAATGCTAAGCCCAAGTTTTAGCCTGTACCCAGTATGTTTAGCTTCCAACGCCAACTGAAGTACACCGAACGCTCGTTCGATGGTCACCGTTGCTGCCACGTGCTTCCTGGTGATGATCGCATGAAGCCGGCCCTAGAAGATCTGTACATCCTGCTGAACAATGCCACGTTTGAGCAGGTGCGTTGCGTGCATGCGGCGGACAAGCGTTTCCTCTAGTTCGGGTTCGGGCCCGGCTGGCTGGTGCCCGACGCCGAGAAGTACGAGAAGGCGCCCTACATCCGCACTCACAACGCCCTTCTCGCCATCAAGGGCCCGAAAGCAGAACTGTGTCGCCAAATAGGTATTTGGCGAGCTCTTGAGCATTATAAGGGGGACCAAGTTTTTTTGTAGGATCCAAGTGTTCACCTATAAATAGTAGCAGAGTTTCTAAATGGTTTTTTACTATTCTCAACCGTCAGAACTTTACAAATTCGTATTAAAAAAAACTCAACAAAAGAATCGATTTTCGACGGAAAATGCGCCATTTTTCTCAAAATCTCGACTTTTTAAAAGTTTTTAAGTGGTTTTTCTGATTGAAATATGGTTACAAATTACCAAAAACAGGCATAACACTTTCCATTAAGTTACTAGGGATTTCTAGACCGATACAAAAAAGTCCGGTCCCCCCCGCCGATACAGCCCCGTAATCAAAATTTGGGGTTTAAAAATTTATCTTTTGTAGCCGGGACGAAGCCCTACTGTGTGGCCGTCCACTCCAACTCGGGCGAGGCTGGTGGTGAACTCCGTTCTACGATTAACGATGTGGTGATGCTGATGCCGGTATAACCTCATGTTAACAAAAAAAAATTGTTTTTTAGGACTTGAAGAAGCTGTGGATCCACCTTGGCCGTGAGATCTGCGAGTCCGACTGCCTCGTCGACGTGAAGATGCCCATCATCGTTGTCTACATGGCGCTGATGAAAACAGGTAGGGTTCGTTAGTGTGTTAAGAGGAGAAATGTTGTGAAGAATCTCCTGGTGCAGAGCTTCGTTATTTTCGCTATTTTCCCCAGATTTTCGGAAAGGCATTCGGTAGGGCATCGAAAAATATACTAAGAACTTTCCTTTGAGCTCAAAATGTTTGTAATATAAAAAAGCAGGAAACAGATAGTTAATCTCTTGGTAGTTAATCCTACCTCAGATTTTGAGACACTGCAAATCTTCTTAGTGCCCACCGAGTCCGTGTCGTACAAGAAATACGAGCCCGACGCCGGCCTGCTCGCGCAATTCAGCCACACGCTCGTCCCCACGCTGCAGACGATCATTACGGTCAGGGCGGGGTTCTGGACCGTTAGCGGGGGGGGAGAAATTTTGGCGGGGAACCAAATTTTTCCCGTTAATTCTCTACGGGGGTATCACAAAATATAAACCATTTTTATAGCATTTTGCATCGTTTTAGGTAAAAAAACAATATCAAAATAATAAATTTTTTTGCAAATTTCTGACTCTTTGGTTAAAAACGAATGAAACATAAGCAAAAAAGGTTAAATTTTCGAATTTACAAAAGTTTAAAAATATTTTTTGGAATTTTTTGGAAATCAAAAAACCACGAAACCCACTATGAAAATAGATGATCAATTATCAGCAGGTATAGGTGGAAAAATAGAAAGTGGTTTCCCCCGGCCAAGAATTTCACCACCCCCCCGCTAACAGCCCAGAACCAAAATACCGGGAGTCTTTCCCCGAACTCCTTCCGCTTTGCAGCAATGGGAGAAGCGAGAGCGCGAAATTGACTACGTGGTGGTGAACACGCAGCAGCCGGCTTTCGGACGTCGCTGCCATTGGCGGGACCTTGACAAAGGTTCGTAACGAGGGCTCCTATCGTTAACAGGAAGGCAAAAGCTAATTAAGTGTATTTTAAGAAAATGTTGAATAGTTTTTGGTTTCTAGAGAGTCATAACAACACTATAAGAAGATTCTTTCGCGCTTCCGGGAGCGTCTCATTTTTCAAATATAAGTGGAAGGAGAACTAGTGGGAGTGGAGGTACGGCTCTAAGCACATTTTACTATTCCTAAACACGAAAACTTTCGAAATTTGTTTTAAAAAATATGAAAAATATCGATTTTTCAACCGAAAATGGCCGATTTTTGACCAAAATTTCTAGTTTTTCAACATTTTTAAGGTTTTTTTGATGGGTTTTTAGTTGAACATAGTCATATATTGCCAAAAACACTATTGAAACATTTTTTATTTACTCCGTAAGCATTTCTAAATTTACATAAAAAACTTTTTCCGAGGTTTGCTTTCCAGGCTTCGACGATCTGCCGGTACAGTTGTGCGAGGGTCGCCACGATGTTCACCACCTTTATGGCGATGACAGACTCTGTATGATCCGTCGCGAGCCCTTCGTGAGTTGACCCTCCTGTGGACCCGATTGACGTTTTGCTTAAGAGCGATGAGGGCCTGTTCATCACTATCAGTGGGGACAGCATCCTGCTGTTCACCTGCGGCTACAACTCGCGAAGGTAATCGTTTGGAAGGATGTAGACTTCTTTTTAAGAAATTTCGCAAATTTTGCAAAAAAAAGGCTATGTGCGGTATTTAAAATCGGTTTCTTTATCGAAAACTTGGGGCGCATCTTTTTCAGGAGGTGGTGCTTTTGCGTTATCGGGCGATTTTTTTAAAGTCCAGAAATCTGGTAATTTATGAGAGGGGTTTTTGTATTTATTATACTATATATAAAATAGTATTTGTGTGTATGTGCCACTTTGCATCCACTTCCGTCTACCTATGGGGTGTCGGAAGAGGTGTTTTATGTATGTTCCTCATTAGGTGCGCAATGGTCTTCGGAGGTATATCAATTGATCGAAATCACCTATTTTCGACATTAAAATTACATTTTTGTGAAAACTTCTTTGTTAGAAAACAATTAACATAGACCGGAAGCGGGGATTCGACTATATAAAGGCACAGAAGAGGTTGATTTTCATTTTGTCACCTGAATTCAGGACAATTATGCAAAGTGAAGAATATCATAAAATCGGACGGGGCCAAGGTTGAAAAGTCGCGAAGCTGCTTTTCAACCCTGGTTTCAACTAAAACCATCTAAAAAACTTAAAAGCATCCTAATTTTGCTCAAAATCGGCCATTTTCGGACGAAAAATCGATATTTTTGATATTTTTTAATAAAAATTTGCAAAGTTTTCACGTTTAGGAGTAGTAAGAAACATTTAGAAACGCTTCCACTATTTATATGTAAAAAAAATAGGTCCTAAGAAACGGTCCAGTGAAGCGGTTCTTATAGCTAACCTAACGCCTTCTAGGCATCGAAGCTGGCAGCAGTGCTGCGATTTCATCAGGGCTGCCGATGAGGCGTCGCTCAGGATGGGAAAGGCAATGAAGCCGGGAGCCGACAACGGGATTGTGGCAGCGGTACGTCTTAACGGTGACTCGAGATCACCATGTTATAGCCCGAGGTGATGAAGTACCGTGGCGAGACGGTCGTACAGGAATGGGTCAACTCGGAAAAGTACAACGAGCTGTCGACCCGCGAGGGGCTTGCCGATTACATGGTAATTGGCAGCTTTCGTCCTTTGGTAATGCTTCAGGTCTACGGCTGGTACCCCTACTACTACCACATCATCGGATGGCCATACCCGGTGAGGAACTTTGCTTAATTGTCTACGGGAGAGAGAGGGGACAGGGAGAAAGGGAGAGGGATGGAGAGGGGGAGGGGTAGTGAGAGAGAGAGATCGGGAGAGAGAAAGAAAGCGAGGGACATGGAAAGAGTGAGGGCTGCGGAGCTACTGTAAATAAATAAATAGAAATAATTGGGTTCTGGACTGTTAGCGGGGGCGACCAAACTTTTCACTGTGACCCTCTATAGGGGTATAACAAAATATAAACCATTTTGCTAGCCATTTACATAATTTTTACTTGCAAAATAAAATCAAGAATTATAAAATTTGGGAAAATTTTCAAAATCTATAAAAAAAAATGACGAAAAAAGTAAAAAATTGTTTGATATTCTACAATGGTTCAAAACTATTTTTTGTAACTTTCAAGCACTCAAAAACTACTAAAAGAACTATAAAATACATAATAAACCATCAGCTGATAGTCATAGGTGGAAAAACACAAAGTTGTTTTCTCCCGGCTAAAAACCTAAGTTGTTTCCCCGCTAACAGTCCAGAAGCGGCTATTGCTAGCAAGAGAGTGAGGGCGAGAGAGACAGCAACGCTTCCACAACCTCTTTTTCAGCCACACGAGGTTGGATTTCGACCCGACCCGATCATGTGCGCCTACGCCGACCTGTCCGAGAAGTAGCCCTGCAATGAAATGATCCCATTCTGATTGCCCGTTCTTTTTATGATACTCAGGACCCGATGGGTCCCATTTTGTACTGAATAAAGCATTATTGTGTGATACAAATCACTCTGCTCCCGACTGCAATCCGGCTACTTAAAGAGTAACTGCATGAATGTTCCGTGGCTGCTCAAGGAACACATATTCGGTGATTTTGGCGTGGAAAACATGGTCCGCAGCGGTGCTACGCAGCTACCGGAAGGACGACTATCATTACAAGCAGGGTAACCGACATCGCTACCGTTTCAGCAGACCTTCGCTTGGCTCAGAAGCTGGTTCTTTCGCAGTTTCGGGGGGGGTTAGCCACCTTTTTTTCTTAGGATCTAATTTTCCAACTATAAATAGTGGAAATGTTTCAAAAATTTTTTACAAAAAAATGTTTTGAAAACACCGTAAAATATCAAAAATTTTGACCTTTTTTGGTCATTTTTCATAGATTTTTGACCAAAAAGTCAAGAATTTGCGAAAATTGCCTGTTATGTTGTTATTGCAACTAAAAATTATGTAAATGGTTATAAAAATGGTTTATATTTCGTATACCCCTATAGAAGATCACAGGGAAAAGTTTGGTTCCCCCCCCGCTAACAGTCCAGAACCCGATAATTTCTATTTATATATTTACAGTAGCCCCAGCCCTTTTGCTCTCATTCCTCGCTAACTCCCCGCATCTCTCTCTCTCTCTCTCTCTCTCTCTCTCTCTCTCTCTCTCTCGCTCTCTCTCTCTTTCTCTCTCGGTCTCTCTCTCTCTCTCTCTTGCTTTCCTTTCACGGATCTAAATTTGACTCCGAAATTCAAATACGCCGCATTTGCTACAAAAAGATGCCCAAATTGGTGATTTTTCTACTCGTTTGCCACCGATCGGTGGCACTCCTACCCTTTATTCGTATTCGGACGTATTCGAGTCAAAATGTCAAAGACTCCGGTATGTGCTTTGCCGAAAAAAAATTGAAAGTGCTGCTAGGCTTCCGCGTCGATGAGCATCGCCGCGTCGCCCTCCATCTGCATCGGCCGTAAAAGAACGGTATCACCCAAACAAATGTCCCTATAAATTCAAAATTCAGATTGCCACATCGCCGATCGTCTTCTCACCCACCGGTGTGCCGGCTGCCAAGAAGTCGAGGACCCTGAAGGTATTGCGAAGCGGTTTCAAGCTGGACGATGGTTCTGGGGACTGTAACTGATTGGGGGGGGGGGGCTTGGAAAGAGGAAACCAAATTCTGTTTTAGTACCTATCCTAAACCTGAACATACCTGTTGACGAAATATTATTTATTTGAGTTTAGTGTTTTTAGTAGGTTTTCTGTGCTAGAAAATTGGAACAATTAAATTGGTAAGAGTTTACTTTTCCCCCCCGCCCCCCACACAGCCGAAGGGTCTCCAAGTTGTCGGTATTTTCGCTTATTTTGTCGGGATCTTTGCAAAGCCATTCGATAGAGCGTCGAAAAATATATTAAGCGTTTTAAATTGAGCCTACTATAATGTAAAATAAAAAAGTTATAGCCAAAAACTTCCGGCTGGGGGTAAAGTACACTCTTACCGAAATTTTTCCGCATCGACATTGCAGTTATTTTTTCGGGTAAAGTAATGTTTACGAAAAATGGTTTATATTTTGGCCGTAGAGAAACACAGGGAGAAATTTTGTTTGCCCCCCTGCGACCCCCGCGAATGGTCCAGAACCTCGACGATTCCCGACACTGACCCGTCTCTTGGTTAGAAAACTCTTAAATCCACCATTGCAGAAGCCCCTCAACACGTTCATCTCGTTCGACCAGTTCAAGCAGATGCCACTCGACATCTGGTTGTTAGCTGATGAACGTGCTCAGCCCGCCCGAGCTCCTGAACTTGGCGCACTCGCATTCCTTCTTCAAGGTTAGACAACTCCACAAGCGATTGAATGAAATTCCTAGGAGTTGATCACCAAGTCTCCAAAGCGATGGGGCACCCTGAAGGAGTGCACGAAGGCCGACCTAACATACAGCCTTTTCTCTGTTGAGGCAAAGTAGCGGTTGTGGTTTCGCCTGAGATTTGACGTTTCAGGATGTACAAACTGACGCGCAGCGGGGCGGACTGGTGGCCGGAAGAGAAATATCTGCTCGCATACGGTGATGAATACGGGTAAGAATTGGATGCTTATAAGCTTGCAATCTGAGATCGACGATGGTCTGTTCAATATTCTCACCCTATGCTCGGACCTGAGACTCATCCGGTACCTTTAGCTTCAAGCGCGAACTGGACCGCGGCTATCCGCCGTACGAAGGCCGACGGTGCCACCATGTGTCGCCAGACGTGGATCGCGAGCCTCCGGCCGTCGAAGACCTCCAGATACTGCTCAACAACGCGACTTTTGATCAAGTGCGTTGGTTCTTCAGCTTCCAGATACAGTTCAACTGTTCCCCGGGAGGACCTAGATTGTTTGATATCCAGCGTTTTAGCTGTTCGTAGGCATAAAACTCTACACAATTTAATGAAAAGTCAATTTTACGTCGAAAAATAGACTTTGCCGACTCAAAAATTTTCACGACTCCAATTTTTTTAAACATCTTTCGAGCTTTTTGGAGGTTTTTGTACCTTAAGCATATTTAAAACTAATTAAAATCAGGACAAAAACAGTTATTTTGACGATTCTGTACTGTTAGCGGGGGCACCAATTTTTTTGATTCACAATAGAAACCATTTTTTTACAGCGTGTTGCACAGTTTTCAGCTTTCAAAAACGCAGAAAAACTTACAAAATGTACCAAAATTTAATTTGTGATTTTTGGCCAAAAATGTATGGAAAATGACTAAAAATTTTTTTCGGTTAACAGGTTGGAAAACAAAATTGGTCTCCCCGGTCCCCCCCCCCGCTAACAGCCAAGTACCGCGTTGTGTAGTTTGGATTCGGCAGCGGCTGGCCGGTGCCCGACGCCGAGAAGTACGAGAAGGCGCCCTACATTCGAGCTCAAACCGCGATGCTGCCGATCGAGGGCCCGAAAGAAGAACTGTGCCGCCAGATTGGTATTCAGAACTTTGCATAACAGCATTTTTTTTTTGTAGCCACGACAAAGCCGTACTGTTTGGCTGTACACTCCAGCCCGGGCAAGGCTGGTGGTGAACTCCGTTCTACGATTAGCGATGTGGTGATGCTGATGCCGGTATTACCTCAAGTTAACAAAAAAAATTGTTTTTTAGGACTTGAAGAAGCTGTGGGTCCACCTTGGCCGTGAGATCTGCGAGTCTGAGTGCCTCGTCGACGTGAAGATGCCCACCATCGTCGTCTACATGGCGCTGATGAAAGAAGGTACGGGTTCCTTGGTGTTTGGAGAGGAAGAAGGGTTTTTCTAACTGGTTCATTAGCGGGGGGGTGGGATTTTTTTCAATTTCAACCCCCCCGCTGACGAACCAGAGCGTTTTTTGTCGATAACCACTACAAATCTTTTTAGTGCCCGGCGCCAAAGACGATTACTACAAAACGTACGAGCCAGACGTCGCGCTGCGCGAGCAGTTCTACCACACACTGGTGCCCACGTTGCAGACCATGATCCTGGTAGGGCTTTCAGCCCCGTCCCGAGACATTGTTTTGCAGCAATGGGCGAAGCGGGAACGCGATATTGACCACGTCGTGGTGAACGCGCTGCGGACGGCTGCCGGAGAAGACACGTACATCACATCGGACGACTGCCCGGAAATTCTTCGAGGTTGATATGGCTAAGGACTAATATGGCTCCCTGCGCGCGTAGTCGGAACGCTTTTCATTTAGGTCTCGGAGCTAAATCTGGAGCGAGAGAACTTGAGCAGAAGCCCAAACTAGGGAACCCCCGAATAAACCCGGACTCAGAATTGGCCAAAAAATTTGCACACAAATAAAATCGACCACGCTGATCACCACCTCGTTGTCCAAATTTGATCCTGATCTTTAAAACGCAAAATATGGATCTAAAAGCTTTTAAAAAATGTTGGAAACAAATCGACATTTTTGTCAAAATAGGCATTTTTGGTCGAAAAATTGTTATCGATTAATTAAAGGGGGATTTCAGCTAAAAACATAAGTAGCACGAAATTTTGAGTGACTGAGCCTTGGTTTATACGGGGGTTTCGTGGCAAGCACCAGCCTCTTGCAGAGCTCTGGGAGCTGCCAGACAAGCTATGCGAGGGGCACGTCGACCTCCACCGTATCCTTAGGCAAAGGGGAACTTGCCTGATCCGGCGCGAGCCATTCGTGAGTTCATTTCCAAGGCATCCCGGCTGACTTTCCGCCTCAGAGCAACGAGGGTCTCCTCGTCACTACGCACGGGAGCAGCCTCATACTCATCACCTGTGGCTACACGGCGCACAGGTGGTTGTTTCTCTCGAGATCAGGGGAACAAAATGTTTCTAGAAACACTATAAAAATACGTGATATCAACAGACCCCGTTAGGTATATGAAGCTGTGGCAACGTTTTTCAGACACCGCACCTGGCCTGAGTACCGGGAACAGAACAACGCCGCTGAGAACATGCGGCAGAAAATG
>CATQJA010000877.1:0-14018 GCA_958295435.1 Mesorhabditis spiculigera
GATTGTCTACTCGTCCATATGGCCATAATTTAACATGTGGTTTCTCTATCTGTCTGTCTGTCTAACTCGCTCTCTCTCTCGCTCTCTCTCCCTTTCTCTTGCTCTCTCTCCCTCTCGTTCTCGCTCTCACTGCCACCCATCAACAATTTTTACGACCGATTAATGCCCGATCAACCGCTAAACGCCAGCTTCACCCGAAACTACAAGCTGTTTAGATATATTGTTTTGGCGCTTGTAGTTAATATTTTTATAATAATGCACCAGTAAAGCTGACGTTTTGCTAAACTAAAGTAAATATGGTTATCGTTTCTCCAGGGTCCATTTGAAGGGCGGGGGTGTCTGGAGAATACCAAAGATTGGTCTGAGGGATGGGAGGGAAGGACCCAGTCCCGAGTAATAGACGATATCGTTTACCATAGCCCGGTGATGAGAATACGACGAAATGGATGAAATATTGATTGGTATAGATTTATTGCATGGCAGTATAGCTTAATAATCGACCGCGGCGCGACACGCAACGCGCGATCAATTTTTCGCCGTTGCACTCGATTATTTCTTAGCGTCTTTGATAGCGCAATCGCATTCGATTACGCTATGAAAGTCAAGCCGCTGTGTGGCATGTTAAGGATCTCAATTTTTTAGCCATTTCCTGAACCGCGCCCCGTGACACGCAACGCGCATGCGGGTTTTCCCGAAAAGATCGTGTAAACGATTACGCAATACAACGTGCGCCGTGGCTTTTAGAGAATTCGAGACACTTTTTGCAAGCGCGTCGCGCCACGAAACGCAGGCGCCGTCACTTTTTTGCCGTTAAAGTGACGGAATCGCTCGCGCATTGAAATTTTTGGCGCGGCGTTGCGTGTCGCGGCACGGTAAAAACCGGCGCAGTTCATAACCACCAGGTCGGCCAATTTTTCCTTTACAGTCCCTTTAAAGTTCAAAAAACCGTACCTCCATCCTGGCCAATGCCTCTCCAGCACATTGACGTTTTCCCAGCGAAAAGGCAATCACCTAAAAATTGTCTATTTTACAAAATTAAGATTAAAAATCAAAAATCTTCAAAACGTGCGTCTAGAACTAAAAAGCAAATTGGGAATTAAAGTCAAAATCCGACCAAAATAATAAAAATAAGGAATTCCTTCAAATTACAAAAAAAAATCGATTTTATTCTATTTACTTTTTCCATCCTGTCCTTTCGCAATTCAATTCCGCCTTCTTTTGTTCGTTTGATGAATCTCTCCGGATTGAATTGATCAGGATTTTCAAATAGTTCTTCTGACGCCAATACGGCACTTATTTGGGGGAGTACGGTAGAGCCTGGAAACGGCAGGGTACTGTATTTTAAAAACAAAACATTTATAAACTTGGATTTGTAATTATCGATTTTTAAGCCAATTTTATCGTCATTTTCCACCAATAAAATAGCATGTGTTATTTTTGTGTTTTCCTGGAAATTTTTGAGTAATAGAAAATGACAGATTTTAACTACAGTAATTTGAGAATTGTAAGATTGCGTTTTAGGAAAAAAATAAATAAATTTTTAGTGGTTGTAATTTTTTGCCATTTCTGGATTTTAGAAAAATTTAGGATTCGATTAGGTTATTTTAAAAAACGGTACCTGCCGGGATAAAATGTTTCCCGAGCCGATCATCCCGATATGTTTTATGAAAGACGTTGAATGTCACCACATTGGCCATTCGGTGGATCTCACAGATTACTGCCTGAAAAGGGATGGGTTACTGTAGAATGCGGTATTGCCAGCACCCAGGGACCGGTATTTTAAAGGGAGCATGTCAGTTTGAAGGCAGCTTACTTGAAAACGTCGTAAAACTTACAAAATACTCCCAAAAATGCACAAAAATTACAAAAAAATTGACCAAAATGCAGAAAAATTCGAGAAATCTGTATTTACGGTCCAAACTCACTGAGAAACGGAGCGGTTTGTTTCATTTTCTTAGCTGTCACGCTCCCCTGAAATGCGCCTCGCGATTCCCTTACCTGTGCATAGGGCATCTGTGCTTTATCCCCAATTGAGATCATTCTATCACCAGCCACCCTCCGCATCTCATCTCCCAGTCTCTCCTTAACGCATTAATAAAATCGGAAATTCGATAAAAATAAAGTTTTCGTTTGGAATCGTTAAACTGACAGACAGTAGGTCAAAATACATTTTTATTTTTGTGTGGCGTACATCTCGGTAATGTAGTGTGCTCAATACTGTAACGTACTCTCGAGCACTCTACCGTAATACAAAAGGAAAGCAAATAAATATAAACTGTCCATCAGTCACGAAAAAACTGGCTTACTTTTTGTCTATCTTCCCTACAGTACGCAAAAGTACGTTACAGTACTCTATCGTACTCTTCCGTACGCTACCGTAACCCATAAATCAAGCTAAGAAAATCTAAATTTCTTGTGTAAATCGTTAAACTGTCCGGCAGGTAGTAAGAATCGGCGCTTTTTGTTTTTCGTAGGCTACAGTACTACCGTACCACCCCGTACAGAAACGTACTCTACCTTACCTGTACATCCGGATGTGCTGTCAACAATACAATTGCCCATCGAATTGTCGTGGCCGCTGTTTCCATACCTAGATATTTCTGGGCTCTACTAAAAACTCCAAACTGGCCAGCGAGCCATAGATCAGTGACCGTATTCACCAGATTGTCATAGGTGAAGCTGGCAGAGAGGCCCTTTCGGGTCATTTCCTGCAAAAACGGCTGGTTTGGATGGCAGATCAGCGATTTTTTGGCAAACTGACAGCCAGATAGCTAATTAAACAGATTTTTAGGTCGGTAAAACTTTTATCAGCTAAACCGGTATCCAGGTAACCGGAAAATTTTATGAAAACGGAAAGTTTTTGGATTTGCCTACAAAACGGCTGGTTTGGATGGCCGATCAATCGATTTTTCGACAAAATGACCGATAGTTAAAAATTAAACACATTTTTGGACGCAAAAAAAACATTTTATAGCCGGACTACTTTATACCAGTTTCCCTAATTTCAATAAAAACCGACCTGTTTGTATTGATTGACAAAAGAGGGTTCATCTCCAGACTGTTCGATCTGCTTCTCGACATATCCAATCAATTCCTCGGCAATCCCTCTCAATTCATGGTATCCCCATTTACCAATCAGGGGGAGGTGACGAGTCCAGGGGAGCGCCTGAAAAGTATCACTGTCCCATTAGGGGAGGAGAAAAGTCACTGATTTTCTTGAGTCTTTTGTTTCCAATTTTCAATTTTTCCGTACGCAAGGTGTGGCCTTAAAGGTATTGAGACACACGTTTACTTTGGGTCTTCGGCCAAAAAACCGGGGTAACCGATTACGCAATCTGAAAGCGACCGTGGGCGTCGCGTCTTGCGGCGCGACAAAAAGCATGGCAAATCGGTAGCCAACAAAATCCATAGCCACGACTTCTCAATCCCCTTAAAACATACCTGAACAATGAGAACCGACGCCCTGCTTCGCACCATCTGCATCGCCAGATCGATTCGGTCCTAAAAACCGCGTAATTGATGTGAAAAGCACAAAAATAAGGCTTTTTAAGCCAAAGTACCTGATAGTGTTTGAGTTCTTGTGATTGTTGATGCGGGAACAGATTGGCCGAATAGATTTCATGCACCACATTCCCCACACAAAGGTGAAGAGGCCAATTGATGTCGATGTTTGAGGAGGCTGAAATGGCATGGGGTAAGGTGTCATACTTTAAAGGGGTTGACAAGGCATGACTATGGTTTTTTTGGCTATCGATTGATATAGATTTGTGTTGGTCGCGACACGCAACGCGCCAGCCGATTATTCCGTTGCGTACTCGATTACGGCGTTTGAAGGGGGACTAGCGCGTCGCGTGTCGCGAAGGATAGGGAGGGAAAGTTAGAGGAACGGAGGAACAAAGAGGGAACGGTCGTGACACGCGACGCGGACAACCGAAATTTTCATTGTGTTATCCATGCGGGGGTTATGGTTACGGATGCGGCGACGCTGGTGCGTTGCGTGCTGTGGCAAGAATTCGTAATTACATGCGCAAGCGATTACGCCATTTCGATTATGGCGAGGCGGCGTGCGCGTTGGGTATCGCGGCGCTGACACAGCCTTTCCAGGCTTTCAATGCTTCGAAATCCCGACAGACACCAAAAATACCGTATCTCAAACTCACGTAGCGTGTCGAGATGATCGAATAATATTTGTACAGAAGATAGGATCTTTGCCTCCATCATTCTCGATCCAACACCAAATAGACGAAGACATTGAAGGGTGAATGTTCTTTGTTCTGTCCATTCTGCCCCTTCAGAAAAGATGATCCCTCCATTTGGCACATTCATAAATAGGGAATCGGAAGGGTTGTCGGGGCGACTAAAAATGAAAAATTCAATTTTTCGTTGAGGTACTGTAGTTTTACGTTTGCAATTTTTTATTATAAGTTATTTCTACAACATCTGGACTAAATCAGGAAAATTGGATGTCAATTAAGGAAAAAACGGGGGCTTTACTATAGTTAAAATAGAGGATATCCGGTTACGCTCTCATATAAGCAGACTACACTGTTTCCTTGTTTATACCGCGAAAACTAAAAACTACAGACTACAGACTACAAAAATGCAACCTCACGCACTGGGAAAAATTGCCCACCATGTAAAATGGACTACAAACTACGCTACGAATCGATTAAACGGTGTTAAACTGCAGACTACAAACTGCAACCTTGTCTCAATGGGAAAAACCTACTTTCTGGACTACAAACTACTAGTACGCCAACTTAAAGCTCCAACTACTGGCAAAATTACGGAGTACAACCCTTTCTCACCTGGAAAAATTATCCGCTTTTGGCCCCAGCAGCGCTTCTTTATGCTCATCATACCCCGTAATAACGATAACAGGAAGTGGAAGAAATACAGTAAATACAGGGCCATAAGGTCTCCCGATTGCTTCGATTGTCTTGTGGGGATATTGACTGATGGCCAGCTGGGGTAAATTCCCAATGATTGGCCATGGAAATGGACCGGGAGGGAATTGACGGACCCATCTGTAGTACGCAACAATCCCCCAAATGACGGCTAGCAGGAGGACGGCTAGCATTGTGAATGGATGCAGTGGAATACAGAATAGCAGAATAATAAATAGTTACCGTAGTTGGAATCGATTTTTGGGGCGATTTTCCGGTTGACAGTATGGCAGTTGCGATAAATCCGGAATATTTTTTGTAGGTTATAGCTTTCGGAAATTTTTCAAGCTATTTTTCGATCAACTGGGTGCCAGTTGGGTTGAATCCAGAATACTTTGTAGCCTGTAGTTTCCAGAATTTTCTAGAGCGATTTTTAACTGGATGTCAGTTAGCACAGGTTCGGAATATTTTTGTTGACTGTAGCTTTCGGAATTTTTTACAGTGTCCTCGGTTTGCTGCCTGTCAGTTAAACAGAATCCAAAATATTTCGCGAATCCGTAGCTCCAGAAATTTTTCTGAAGTAATATTAGTGTGGGCTGGCTGACAGTTTAGCGATTCTGACTTCCAGAGATCACAAAATGGGGCAGAACGCCCTCTTCTCGGGGTGTTCAACTGGTTTACTGTCGATCCGAGACGTGCCGATCTCCCCTCTTGTTCACTGATAACACACCCTATTCAGGAAGTATTTTTCCTCGGTCTATCGGCTGTCAGTCTGCCGGAATTCAGCTAGAAAAATGGCAGGAGTCGTGCAGCGGAATTTTTTTGCTTGATCTGCGTGATTTTCGGGTGACAGTTAGCTTCCGGGTCCAAAATATTCCTGTTTGCGGCGTCAAATTTTGAAATTTTTCGGGGAAAATAAGATTCTTGCAAGACAAATGGGTTCCTTGGCTGTCAATTCACCGGAATATAGCCTGCGATCCAGAAAAAAATAGCTGTAAAAGTATGCAGTCAGAAAGAAATCAGAAAAACGGCCGAGATCGAGACGGACTTTCCTTGTGCTCATGCTCAAAAAAGGGGAGGAGGAGTGAGACACACTGCCAGACGGAGAGAGAGCGAGATAGAGAGAGAGACTTGCGTGATAAGCGAGTGTCCTGGTTCGAAATTTCCTCTTTTTCTCTTCCGTCCTTCGTGGGCGGCATCCTCGTGCCCTCTCGACTCCTAATTTGTGTCTTGTTTTCAGTCTCGCCCTTCCTTTTTCATCCTCTTTTCACGTGTTATTTGATAGGGTGGATTTGTGGGGGAACGAAACGGAAATTCGCGGGTTTGGAAGGTCAAAGACAACATTCCACACCGAATTAGACGGAAACGCCCAATTTCAGCGGAACTCGACATTTCTGGTTCAGCGACCAATAGACATCATATTTGAACTGGTTTTAGAGGACCGGGGTGAGGGCATGACTATGGATTTTGACGCGCCGCGACGCGTAACGCGCTTGTCTGTGGTTTGTTTTCATCGTGTAATTGCGCTCTTAAATCCCGGCAAAGAAAGTTGCGTGTTGCGTACGGGGCGCGACACGGGCTCTATACGAATTTTCTTGGCGCCGCGACACGTAGCGCATGTCAGTTCGTAGTGAAAAGGAGTTAATCAATTACGCAATAAAAACCTGCGGCGCATAACGATCCTTGGAGAATTCTACCGCCCCGCGGCACGCAACGCGGCACCGCTGACAGTCGAAAGCTGTCGTAATCGATTACGCAAGTAAAAGCGACGGTATGCGTTGCGTTTCGCGGGCGGGGAAAAGCCAGCAAACTCGACTGACAAAAACTCCATAAATGCCTTGCAGGTCCCTTCAAAACGCCAATTTCCTGGTTCCCCGTTTTTTGGCAATTTCTTATCTGAACCCATCTTCCAATATATCTCTCTCTCTCTCTCCAGTCAGACTAGAATCCATTTATTCAGTTCTGTTGTTTGGAATACAATAATATACTGTAGTCCTCAATTTGTGTCAATCGATCGATAATAAATATCAGAATTTGATGACTGAGTGAAAGGAGGGATGGATTAGACGGGCGGCAATTCGTGTGTCGAAGGTGGTTAGGCATGGGGTCTTCTGCTACAAAAATATTGATGTGGTCAGATTTAACTAATTTGAATTTATTTAATCAATTAAATCACTTAATCATTGATAAAATTAAATTCACATGGATTTATTTAACTAATTTAAAAAACCTAATAAAACACGAGGCCGAAAATGTAAATTAAAAATTTAAATTTATCTATTAAAAAGAATAAAAAAACGGGTAAGGCATGGTATCACTGGAGGTTACGAACAAATACTACAAAAAACTGATCACAGACTACAAACTACAACAACTTACCGTGCTGATTCCCTGATTTCCCTGCCAAGCGAATGACAATTGAGACGTTGGAATGAGTGGACGGCGCGTTTGAAATTCTGAAATTGTTTGATAAACTTTATTACCGTCAAAAATCAAAAATGACAATTACACACTACAAACTGTCATCCGTTTCCCTTGAAAACAAAAAAAATTGAGTTAAATTTTTGTAGCCGTAAAAATCTAAGATGGCAACCAAAAACTACAAACGGTCATCCAGTAAACTGATCTGAGGCTTAGAGAACCACAAATAATTATATTTTACCTTCTCCTTCTGCCAGGGCACGATCAAATTGGCGACAAAATGGCCGTGCGCGTCTCGATTGGCCATGATCAGGACACGGGCGCTAAATATGAAAAATTAGATCTGGGTACGGTAGATTCGGATTTATTGGATTTTATTAGCTTTTACTCGACGCGAAATTTGAGTCAGAATCAAGCCGATCGATGTTAATCGACAGATCGATCGATATTGGGCGGGAGGGCCTTTTTCTCTATCCTCTCTTCTCTTCTCGTTATCTCTCACAGTGACCTGGCTTGAATTGTCGATTTTTGTCCCATCTTGGTTCGGTTTTTACACAAATTTTATGCCAATTAAAAGACTTATAAAATTCTGACCCACCTTTTATCCGTCGTCTCCAGCACTTCACATGGACAATCCTTGCCTTGAGCGGAGAGTTGGATTTCCTAGAAAGTATCATTTTTTAAGTGGGGGAATCACCTAATTGTCTAGCAGCTAATTTATTAAAGGAATTGGCAAGGTATTGTTATGGATTTTGTAGACTTTGATTTCCTATGGCTGGATTTCCCGGTGCCCGCAACACGCACGCACGCATTTACCTTGGGTAATCGATCATTTTGAGGGTGGCGAACCGTTCTTTCCTGGTTTTTTTTTCGGAATTCCGCGGCACGCACCGCGCGAGCCAGTATTTCCATTGCGTAATCGATTACGACACTTAAATCGCAGTCATGCCTTGTTTAGAGCTGGCAAATCCCATAGTCATGTCTTGCCCGGCCCTTTAAAAGACCAGATCTCGTTTGTTAGGGCTAAAATCGTCAATCTGTCTGCTTCTCTACGCTCTCGCGCTCTCTCTCTCACTCTGTCTCTCTCGCTCTCTCGCTTTCTCTATTTCTCTCACTCTCTCTCCCCTACTTACCGTTTCTCCAACCGATCTCCTTCTATCTCCCTTCTTCAGTGATCTCGCATTCCGTACTTTGATCGAATTCGACGAGATCTTCCCCAGCTTGCCTTTCACCACTGAAAACCAGTTATTATCTGGGTTAACAAGTAGTTTTGGCCGGCTTTTCAGGCGGTGTACGGTAAACTGGGGCACCATATAGGCGAGTAGCACGTGCTCCTACTCGTGCTCGGGCGCTCTCTACCCAACTTACCAAGCGAACTCCTGCAAAAGTTGTCGACCAGATTTTCGTAAGTGGCAACTTGCTGGCAGGCCGCACATGTCGATTCCGTTGCTGAAAATCGTTGATTTTTGGGTACTGATCTCTTACCGGGGGGCAAGCGAAAATAGCCATAAATGCTAAACTGTTCAATTTTCTAAAAATTGTGCTTATTTGGGAAATAGATGGCATATACTAGAGAGTTTTTACCCCCCGCTAATAGGCCAGTCCCAATTTTACCATCTCCTAACTCTAAACTGTCATCCGCCAGTTTCAAAACGGCACCTTGTTTTTTTAACGAAATTGATGTTTTGACAGGTGACGAGGGAAAGGGAGAAGGAGCAGCGCCTTGAGCACCACAGGGTAGGATCGGATTTCCCTAAGCGGCAAGATGAAAGGGAGGATCTGTCTGTCTGTCTGTCTATCTATCCTCTATCTGTCTGTCAATATGTCGATCTGTTCTGCTGTCTGTCTTCACTGGCCATCAGGCAACTCTCCGGCTGGCACCAAACGGCACAAAAATGGTTTTTCGAAGACTGAGTTTTTGGGATTTTAGGCTTAATAGTTCCTTTAAAAGGTGGTTTGTATGTCAGATAGATGAAACAAGGTTGAAAAAAGCGGAATCAGTGGCTGTTTGGCGCCAAACAGCACCAAAATGGCAGTTTTCGAAGACTGAGTTTTGGCAAGGCTTCACATTGGATTTTCTTGGCTTCATAAGCCCTTTAATGGGTGGATTGTCTGTCATATAGATGGAATGACGGTCAGAAAGATGGAAAAGGGCTGAATTAGTGGCTGGTTGGGGAAAATAACCAAAAACTGCACAAAAATGGAGTTTTCGAAGATTGCGTTTTTGGGATTAGGACCGATTTTAGGCTTCGCAGCGCCTTTAATGGGTGTATTTCCTGCCAGGAAGATCAAATAACGGTCAGATAGCCAGAAAAACTTAAAATTAACTCACGTTTTAGCGAATTTACGGGTTTTATGCACATATCCCCCTCCTCGTATCCGCCACACGACAGCATTTCCGGCCACGGGAACCCATAGGCCGCCATCCGGGGTTCGCAACCCTAAATTCAGCTTTTAAAGGGACAGTGACAGATGGAAAACGCCAAAAAATCAATAACGAACATTTTTAACGGCCTGACAAAGTGATTTGCAGGGCAAAATCTCCTTATCCAGGCAAATCGGGGCGTAGAGGGAGCACAGGAAAAGCTGAAACTTCGAGCATTGCCCTTCGAAACCCAGATTTTTTCACGAAACCTGTGCATCTGGATGGCAGTTTAGCTGGAGAAGCCGTTCCCAATCACGAGAAGCGTCGATAACCTAAAAAATTTCCATTTTTTAGCATTTTTTGGTGATTTTTGGGTGAAGATCGAATTTGAAGTCTGTAGTTTAACATTCTTTCCTACCTCTCTCAACGTGTCATGATCCAACAGATTCGGCAATCGCATTTGCGTGTACTAAAGTACAAAAAATCAATAGATTATGGTAGGAAATTCTTCAAACCTGCATATTCTGGCATAACGTCAAATTCGCAGGGATGTCGACACATTTTGGGACATTTGGACGGTCACTAAACTTGTCGGGATATGATTTGTAGTGTATAGTTTAAACTGGCTACCAAGGAATCCGGCAACCTAGCAGGGCTCTTTTGGAAGTTTTTTTAGTAGCTGTCGCCGTCCCTTTAAAAGCACAAACCTGGACATGAGGGACCATGATTCCGAGAGATACGCGTTGACGGGTAGCCAGCTTGTCGTTAGGAGGGATAATAGAAAATACATGCACTAAATGGGTGTACTGTAGGGCAGATTGAAGGGCTACAAAGTACAAAAAAATCTGACTACTAAAACTGAAAATATCAGAACAAGCTTGGATACTGTATTCCAAACGTAGATTACAGACGACAAAATGCGTAGTGTTTGTCAGTATGCCAAACCAAAAAGTTTAAGCTGTAACTGCAAACTCCAAAAAAGTATCTGGAGCACAAAAGTGAGAAATATAGACGAAAAACGCGCAATGGTACTCCAGGCGTGAGAATTTGAGACTACAAAATGCGTACTGTATGCCAGATCGCCAAACTACAAACTTGAAATTGTAATTTTGCAGCCAGAATAAAAATCAAAAAGATAATTTGACGATAGAATTTTGTAAATCGGAACCAATCGATAATCGGCAGGGTGGGAAATCTGAGGGGTGTCGGGGAGTACGAGGTGGAGGAGGAGGGGAGGAGGATCTGCTACTGCTGCCCTCAAGGGAGATCAACTTTCAGCTCCTCAAAAGAAGAGAGACAGAGAGAGAGAGAGAGAGTGAGTGAGAGGGAGAGAGAGAGAGAGAGAGGAGAGAGGAGAGAGAGAGGAGAGAGGCGAGAGACAGAGGGCCCACTAGAGACACCTCTCGTGTCAGTCGGAATACAATATCGACAAATAGTACGGTACACACCCCTGAACGCACCATTCCACACATTACTTGGGGTAATTTGACACCCCCCGTGTTGGCTAATGAACGTCTTTCTAGGAGTTCTGACAAATCACGCCATGAAATTCGTGTTATTTTGGATTTTCTGGCAGCCAATATTACTTGAGCTAAAAATATGGAGTTCGGAGAATTGAGGCAAAACGATTACGACACGAAAATGGTTAAAAATGCTAATTTCTCAATTTTACGGCTAATTGGCTGGCAGTCTATCCCAGAAACAAAAAATTCATTAAATAGTTAAAAATAGTTAAAAGTCGAGGATGGAATTTAATCGTTTATGCCATGAAATTGGTCAAAAATCATTTTTCGAAAAAATCGGAATGATCGGCCGTTGTTGTTTTTATTTTGCCTGATTATTGAAAACAAAACACAGTTACAAAATCGGATTTTTAAAAGTAAAATTTACAAAATTCCAAAATGCAAAAAATAAAAATCGATAAATCCGTCAAACCAAGCCACCTCAATCGAACCGATCGATAATCCTTACAAATTGAGGTGTGAAAATGTGGACTGGCAGTCAGATTGTAGGTTCAAAGAGTCCGATCAGGGATGTTGAGACCCAAAAAGGAGATAGAGGGGAGGGCAGGGCCAAGGTGTGAAAAACCCGGGTCAACATCTCGGGGGACCTCTCTTCTTTCGATTGCATTTTGGATCAACGGAGGGTGATGGGTAGGGTTAAGAGACAGTCATCTTCTTTTTCTATACTCAAATACTCGTTTCCCCCCTCTCTCTCTCACTCTCTCTCCTTCGCTATCTGAGAAGTTGTCTGACACACCCGGATAATCCTCTATGAAGCGACCCGATTTTCATATATGGGGTTTTGAAGGCTTGGAAAGGTTTTAGAAACTTTATTTTGTAGCCAGAAGGGCAAACTGGCAGGAAAACTTGAGGAAAATGAGATTTATGAGGCTTTTAGGGGTCAGGGCAAGCTAGCAGAGGTCATTGGATCCCAAATAGCATAAATTCCCATCTGCCAATGTAAAGCGAGCAAATATCCTTTAGCAAACGTCTGACTGGCCGTAGTCAAAAGCCAGGCAAGCTAGCATAGATTATTTAGAATCCAGAAAGAATTAATAATTGTTTGTTAGCGAAAAATAATGCTGGTGGCTGTATATTTCGGGGTAATCAAGCGAGCATTCTCGTTCGAGGGCCCTTCACTAGGTCCTTTCTATACTAGGGCCACAATGGGACCTCGTTGGCTCTCTCTCTCTCTCTCTCTCTCTCTCTCCTCTCTCTCTCTCTTTCTCTCTATCTCTCTCCTCAAGAGTTCAAATGTGCATAAAGAATTGAGGAACATCTCCAATTTCCCGTAGTGCGTTTTCCGACATTCACCTTTTTTGATATACATTTTCAAAACAAACACCTCTATCTTGCCGTGTAATTTGCTTATCTGTCATGCAATTTAACGATTTGGGCCGGTCAAAATTTTATTATATTATGTTCAAAAAAATGGCGTACGAAATTCCAAAAGTGGAAATTGAAACTAGGGAACTGAACGCCTTTTGTCAATGGTTTATCGAAAAAAATGCCGAGAAAACTAGGTCATAATGAGATTCGTGTATTATTTGCGTATCACAGCTAGCCTTGCATTAAAAATCAGAGGGATACACGAGCATTTCAAGCAAAAACGTTTTTAGGCTTGAAATGAAGATTTCAGGCACTAAAACTGGCAGCAATTTTTTGTAGATTTATTTGAAATGTTGTTTTCACTATAATTCTTAATATCATGGTGACTCTAGGCCAATTTCCGGGTTTTCCAAAAATCAATTGGGTGATGAAGGTCGATAGAAACCGCTGAGAGATGAAGACGTGCCGTGGTAGTTGAATAGCTCGTTCTAAAGTGTTGGCAATTAAACTGAAAATGACAGTTTTCCCTAAAACAATAAAATCAAACTTCGACACACCAATAAATTGCTTACGATTGGCAGTGATTGCTGATTTGGGGTCCGCGGGGATAAGTCCATATCCACCTCGTCCAGCGATGCGCCTTCAACCGGATCGTATGTATAGCCATTCACTTCACGGATACGCTAAAAAAAACCATTTTTGCTAATGTTTTCTTGCGATCGACGTAACCAAAAAAGAAAGGAAAAATACGTTTAAATAAAAATCCAGTTATATTAAGCCTTACAGCGCGACGGAATGCCGACTAAAATATACCTCTAGGGCTTCGAGGATAGTAGTAAAATCCGGACGCCTGCGCCATTCGAACTGGAAACACGGCATCGTGACCTGAATTGAATTGAATTGATCTACAGGACAGCATGTGATACCTGTTGATAAACAGCATCCGGACACTTTTCCGCTTTCTTCAATCTATTCTCGTCCCGCAACCAATGCAATAATCTGCGCGGCGACTTTTGGACAGCTAGACGCTTGTTTGAATTAAAAATGGCTAAAATTACCTTTGTCCACTTGATCACCATATGGCCGCTGCCCTCGGGTGTACACCTCGAAAATGACGACGGCGAATGACCACGCATCTGACTTGGCTGTCCATTTCCTATCTTCCAACACCTGAAATTTTCGCGTCCATTTATGCGTAAAATCAGATAAAGCAAAAGAAAATGCATTAAGAAAAACCTCGGGTGGGCTGTGAAGTATCGGCAAGTCCGAATCTAATTCTTGATAATATTCCCCACCCAGATCTCGGGCCAGGCCAAAGTCGGCTATCTGGAAAAAATCGAGAATAGGTAAAGAGAGGGCAGGTAATTCGAAGGAGCAAAGCAAAAACCGAAAATTCGTTCCATCCCAACCTTGACAACAAATCGATCACCATCGATCAAAATATTCCGTGCCGCCAAATCGCGATGAATTTTCCCGCGGCCCTCCAAATATTCCATCCCTCTCGCGATCTAAATG
>CATQJA010000878.1:0-19994 GCA_958295435.1 Mesorhabditis spiculigera
TAATTTTAAAGCTAGGACATATAAGCTAACCCCTCCAAAAGACCCACCTGGCTTCAGTATCCTCAACAGATCCGGCTGCTCGGCGGGCAGTACGAACAACAGCATTGACACCAGTATCGCCGAGGTGGCATCGGTATAGAATCTGTAATATGGCGAAATATACTAAATAAGCAGCACTATTAATCTAAATTTCAAAATCTCACCCCTTCGCAAAATATTTCCCAAATCCCGGCACAATCCCCGGATTCCTGCCCATCCACAACGCCAGCAACAGCGCGAAGCAGAACATCACCGATTTTTCCGCGTAACTGAGGCAATTAATAAAAAATTTGCGTTTATTTTAGCCACCTCGTCCTCGGCAATTTCTCATACCGATCGTGCAGCATCTTGGTGACGTGCTCGTCTTCTTCGGGAGCATCCTGAAAAATATTGGGGGTTCTTTCTGTGATTTTACACGTCGCATAGGCTTTACCTGTTAAAAGACCAAATATTCTACTCACCCGAAGGAAAAAGAGCCACAACGTCGTCCAGCAGGCCATCAGACAGCACAACATCAGCGGAACGGCGAAGAAGATCCAGGAAATGTAGTTCAGGGAGCCGTCCTCGTCGGGGAATAGGCTGAAAATGGGGTCGGTGATAAGTATTCGGAAGGTTCTTAAAAATCTATCTTTCTCTCTCTCGCTCTCGTTCTTTCTCTCTCTCTCTCGCTCTCTCGGTTTTTCTCGTTCTCTCTCGCTCTCTTTCTCTCGTTCTCTCTCTATCTCGCTTTATCCCTCGCTCGCTCTCTATATTTCTCTCGATATCTCTCGCTCCCTCTCGCTCTCTTTCTCTCTCTATCTCGCTCTCTCTCTCTAGCCCTCTTTCTCTCTGTCTGTCGCTCTCTCTCTCTCTCTCTTTCGCTCTCTCTCTCTAGCCTTTTCGATCGACTCACTTTGTCAACTGGCCGAGCATGACCAGATTAGAAGGTGTCCCCGTGGCAGTCCCAGTTCCGCCGATATTTGCCGCGAAACAGATCGACAATACGAGTCCGGTCGACATCTTCTTACAGCCCAACCTAGGCGGCATAAGGTGTTGCCTCGGAACTCCACTTACCGACTGCCCTGATTTGGGTGGGAATTGAACGACTCGACGAGTTGGCCGATGACCGATTGCCCGATTGGTACCATCATTGCCGTTGTTGCCGTGTTCGAGATGAACATACTGTAAAAATTAAATTGTTTACATATGCAAAATGCTTCATTTTTCAGTTTATACCGTTTATTTAATACCATACAGATATTATTAGTTTTTCCTGGCTAAACCCCCCCCGCTAACAGTCCAGTAACGATTCTTGGTCACCCTCGTTCGCAACGAGCCCTTGAAACACAGCTGCCCTACTGCGTTCCGCTCCTATCCACACCCCTTCACACACATCAGTGCGTATTGGCCAGAAGCCAGTAGTGTCTCTGGATGGGCGTCAGAATGGGTGTATGTGTCTATCTATCTGTTTGCCACTATCTCTCTCTGTCTCTCTTTCTCTCTCTCTCTCTCTCGCTCTCTCTCGCTCTACTGCTGCCAGTCCCGAAGCGATCCCCTTCGACCCCTGGGACAAGAGACGATGGCGCCAATATCAGCCCTAGAATCAACAAATCTGTCGCGCCACCCGGTCGACCCTCTCTTCGACTCCATGGAGAAGCCCCCGGTCAGCTGGGTGAAAATCTGATGAAAATTTGAGATCAGGGTGATCAGGGGAATTGCTTAACGTTAGCAACCCTGATTAACGGGAAACCGCCAAAATCCCGACATTCAAAATACCGACAGCCAGAAACCACCAATTTTAAAACCATTTATGCGTAAATCGGCCGAAAAATATCACATTTTGGCTGTCGGGATTTTGAATGTCGGGATTTTGCCTGTCTGGGTTCTGAATGTCGGGATTTTGCATATCGGGATTTTGGCTGGAATTCCTGGTTAACCTAGGTCTATGCACAAGAATAGCTAAAAACTACGCTGATTAAGCATAGTTTAGGTACACCGGGGCTACCCTAAAAACTACGTTACTCCGGGCAACATCCCAGACTCGCAGATGGCACTCTCCCTTTAGTCAGCCACCCAAACTCATGTCGGAGATATCCCTCCCCCCCCCGCGGAAACCTGTAACTTGTAGTGTGCTTGCACTTTCCTTGCTTTTTTTGCAGCAATGCTGTTAAAAGCACAAGGAACACTGGGCAACATCTTGCCCGAGTGCAGCGAAAGAAACGAACTTCTGTCCTGGTCAACAAGGCTTTTCCCTGATTTCTTCTCTCTCTCTTTCTCTCCCTCTCTCCCCCTCGGCCTGCCTCTTCGGCTTTCTGTCTCTTTTCTTCTGCTTGGGTTGTGCGTCACGGGGCCACTGTGAGAACAGCTTGGAGGAGGAGGGAAAGATCGTTGACCTGTTGATCAGGTAAGCGAGAAATAGCGTAAGCTCAAACGTAAAAAAACGTAAAGCAGCGCGTAGGTGACTTAAACCTAAGCCGACTCTACGCCTAAGGCTGAACCTAATCCTACTCAAGTCTAAGCCAAGTCTAAGTCCAGGCCCAAGCCCAAGCCTACACCTAAACCTAGGGTGAAGCCTACGCCATAAGCTACGCTACTCCTGAGCATGACCCTAATTTCGGGTGAAGGTACTTTCGAGCTTGTTCCCAAATTCAAGCATTTTTTCATTCCAACCATCTCCCGTCAAGTTCAAAAAGACAATCACATGCCCCCCTCCGGGTATGCCAAAAGCAAGCCGCTCGGGTTTCGCGTCACCTTTTCGGCATTTCTCTGGGTGCACCCACCCCAAAACAGCTGACCGCGGGCCCTAAAGGGGAGCCCGGAATTCTTTGCCTCTCACCTGCGTCTGCCTGCTTTTTATTTCATGCCCCGTGGCCTCTGGGGTCGGGACAAAGGCGGAACACACATTCTCGCGGAGCGCTGGGATTACGGTGGGCTCAACGAGCCGCTTGAGCCCCTTTTTTGAAACTTTTCAATGGGTAGATGGGGGGAAAGAATGGCCGCCGAGATGAGGGCCCTTTGGACTCAAAAAGCGGCAGAACAAACGACAAAAAAATTTTAGAGGTCGAAAGGTAGGGGTTGACGGATGGCACCTAATTACGGTAGCTCGTACCCCAATTTTTAAAGCACTTGATTTTTTAATTTTTTTATTAAAACGGCTTAGCGTTCAAAAAAAATTATAAAGCAGTTACCTCAACAATGCCGTGACGGTCATAAACCCGGCCATAATCCATTTTGGCTGACTGCCCACGAGCCGCAACACCGACAGGGCAACCCTGAAAATTGTTGATTTTGCATCGAAAAATGGCCGGAATTTAGATCCCGCTAATTCTACAAAAAAAACGTTCAACCAGTTTATTCCAGTCGAATTACCGTTATTTCCCACGAAATAAAAATCTATCTTTTGTAGCTTTTTACCATAATTTTAAGGTGAAAAATCTTCGACAGCCCCACCTTTCATGCAAATCGCACTTCTCCACGGCCGCCGCCATGATCAACCCGCCGATGAACAGGAAGTTGGTGTCCTAAAAAAGTTCCGTATTTTTAGATTTCACATTTTACGATTTTTTGGTATTGGCCTGTTTGCAGGGGGTGTAGCAATGCAAACTAACTTTTGTCTTTCCCCCTCTACTTACCTGTTAATAATATAAAACGTATTTTTCTGGTGCTTTTAAGAGTTTTTCATTGCTAAAAGTCATAAAAATTTTTTGGTAATTTCTCAGGCATTTTGTAATCGTGAATTCGAAAATCGACAAGAAGTTTATAAGTTTGTTAAGAACTTTTTATATCTGAGGACTGCGTTTGCTCAGAATTTTATATGCTATAGAGCCCTAGGGGGTTTGGTTTTACTGGGAAAAGCTAGTCCCCCCCCCCCCCGCTAACAGTCCAGAACTTTTTTCTTTCCTGTCCCTCTACCAATTCACTAATTAACTCGCGGTGTCCCCTTTCCGGAGTCCCGTTTTTTTCACTCATCACGGCCGGAGTGGGCCCGATTGGGGTCCCAATATTTGCTGGTTGGGTGGGGTGGCCCGTTCGGGGGGATGGAAAAGCGATGAGAAATGAGGAATTTCGCCCCCCGGTTGGCCACACAAATTGAGAAGCAGCCCAAGAAGAGGAGGAGGAGGAGGAGGAGACGAGGAAAGAAATGGTTTGGTTGAGAGAGATAGAGAAAAGAAAGAGAGAGAGAGAGAGAGAGAGAGAGAGGGGGGGAGGGGGGGGGAAGAAGATTGGAATTCTATCTGCAAACGTGATGATGGGGGTCTGGGTTGGGATGGAATGTATTATGGGAAGGATACGGTGGTTGGGACTTTCCCCAAAAATCCCTGCTAGATGGACTTTCAAAATGTCAAATTTTCAGAATATCAAAATTTTCGAATGGCGAAGTCTCAAAATGTCGAAGTTCAACTCGAAATTTACATAACGTGGAAATTTCATAACGTCGAAATTGACGTATGCAAATCTGCCGGAAAAACCCCCAATCCAATCCAAAAATTTTTAACATCTTGAAATACCGACATTATGGATTTCGAAATTATCAGTTTCGGAAGGCAGCAAATCCTGCTACATAGCCTTCTCAAGTAAGACGCGCAACTTACGTTAATATACTCCTTGGCGGTGTTGTTACAGTCCAATACCCCGGTCAACGGGAATAGAATGACCGGCATCATTGCTGTTATCGCCAATGGCATCACCTGAAAATTACTCTCTACTATTTTTATATATTAGGTTATATGATCATACAGTACTCCTCGGCATCCAGCTCCCAAGTTCTACTGAATTCTATCACTTCTCAGCCCCCTTTAAGGTACGAGTAAAACGCACCTCCGTCATCCAGTAGACGGCCATCACGCATACACAAAAGGCGCATCGGAATTCCTGAAATATAGTTTGATTTTAAGCTTATAGATCATTGGCTTTAACTTTCCGCCTAAAAGCTATTCCCAATTAATTTCGCCGGACCGCAGACTTTGGACCGAGATTCTAGGGGAAAGGCGCGAGAGAGGGAGAGAGAGACAGCGAAGATTTCGAGAGTATCGGTAAATACAGGGGGGTGTCGATGTGGATGGGAGGGCGCTTGAAAAAGTGCTAATTCCATGAAGATCTCGTTTTTCGTTTTTTTTTTTGCATACAAAGACCAAAGTTTCAGTTCTTCGCGTATAGGATTGTTCTCAATTTGACTTCAGCCAAAATTTTTTCTCGCTATTTGGATATTAACATTTTGCACTTGATAAAAGAGAACCATAATCCTGTTTTCCGGGTGAAAATCCGGGGTACTACAATTTACACCTGTGCACAGGATAGACACTCAAACCAGCGAAACGGAACAGTCGACCGCTAAACACAAAAATTCGGATAACTTTTCTACAGATTTCAAAAAGCAGCATCTATATTTATAGCTCTCCTCTCTCTCTCTCTCTCTCTCTCTCTCTCCTACCTTTTGCTGAGGGGGATTTTTAAAGTCTGCGATGCCCAGAGGAGCGTCCGTTGAGTGTAATGCGGCGGACGTGCCCTGCAGAGAGTCCGAAAATGTGCCCTGAGGGCTTATTCGAGAGTGAGAGAACGAAAGAGAGAGAGAGAGAGAGAGAGAGAGAGAGAACGAGCGACAATGAGAGAAAGAGAGGATAGAAAAAACATCTCAACCAGCTATCAATCTAATCATCCCATTTTCCGTTCTTTAAAGATCCCCCTTGGGGCGAGCGGTCAACAATTGGCAAACATCAAGGTAGATTTGCGGCTTTTGGGTCCTTGGCTCTTAGCGGGGGGCCTTCACATTTGCATATAGCCCCAATTATCCATAGAAAGAAATTGACGCCATTTTTGTAAACTGGGAGGGAATTTTCCGGTTTAAAACATACCAAAAAATTCGAATTGTCTATTTTGATTTAAATAGATTAAAATTGTTAAAGTTTAAAATCCTCTATCGATTTTAAGATGCTTGAAAAAGACACTATAACAAAACAACTCATTAATTTTGCCATGGAGGTGTGCGTTAGATGCCCCCCCCGCTGACAGTACAGTACCGCTTTCAACATCCACCAACCTTTTCTCCGCCTATCAGCAGAAATGAGAATATCATCGGCGTCAAAATGATGATCAACGCCGGCTTGATGCGCCGCAGCAATTGGATCACCTTCTCCTTTAGCGTCGCCTGAAAAACATGGTATTTACAATGACTCCATTCGACCCTTAATTTTCATAAAGTTATACCACATGTCCATCGGGAAAATTGTCAGCCTCCGGCGAAATTTTGGACATAATTTCAGTAGGTTTTTAGGTAGAATGGCCAAAAGCAGCAGATTGACTGTACGGAATGAGGAGTGTCCCGTAGCCCATTTCACCACCTTTGTTTGACCTTCGGATTTTGGAAATTAGCCTGAGGCCCCGCAGGATTTTTCGATGCTCGAAATTTTGAGATTTTTTAGGAGAATGACTCCGAGAGGAAGTGGAAAAACGTACGTCGTAGTACTGCGGAAATTGGCTGCTCGACGCCGACTCGAGCATCCGTTGCCGCGACTCTAAAATTCGGGAGGTAACGGGCGATTTTTGACGTAGGAGATGCTGCTATCATACTCATTCCGAGGAATTTTCGAGGGCATCTTTTGGAAAATAGTTCGGAATCGTTTTATATTTTCAAAACTCATTTTAACAATTTTCGAATCTTCAAATTCCGAGGCAAAACCCACCTGACGAATCTGGCCAATCCGATTTTAGCAACGACATACGAATTGGATTCATCTTGTCGCCTGAAAATTGAAGCAAAATTACGAGGTAAGACTTTAGAAGAGAAAAAATAGAAAATTGTAAATTTATCATTTTGAATCGAATCAATTAAAGCAAAGCAAAAAGGTATAAAAAAATCCTATGAAAGAAGCATCAATTCTTCGCCAATTTTAGTCGTTACTGACAAAAACCACTAAAACCATCAAGAATTCAGAAGTGACGAGTAGAATCGCGCCGAGATTCAACCACTATGGGCCCCCACCCTCTTGGGTCCAAAAGGGGGCGGAGCGTGGTCTTTTGCTTTGGTGACGTCCAGGGCCCCCAGCTGTCCCCAACTGGGTCTTTCAAGGTCTCGCCTTCTCTCTCTCTCCCTCTCTCTCTTTGTCTCTCTCCTCTCTCTCTCTCTCTCTCTCTCTCGCTCTTTCCTCCCCTCTCCCCCTCTTTTGCAAACCGCATCCGGTCACAAGCTTATCAAAAAGGAGGAACCAGGATTGTTAAAGGTGGAGTGGAGATGACACAATGTAGCGTCACCCTGTTCCCCTTCTACCGTATCAATATGTAGGCGGGGGACAGTTTAGAAGTAAGTCCTACGCATAAACCTAAGATTAAACCTAAGCCTAGCCTAAGCCTAAGGATAGGTCTAAGGCTTACCTAAAGCTAAGCCATACCTAAGCAAAAGTCAAGCCTAAGCCCTCGCGCAGCCGCCATCTAATTTCACGCCTAAACGACGAGCAACAAGCCTGAGCGATTTAATTCCAACCCCCATGCCTATCAGGGGGCACCCAACCATAAACGTCAAACCGACACGCCCTGTCGACTCGACTGTCAAGAACGCACTGGGCCGTCAATAAAAGCCAACGTATTGCTTTGTTATCGAAAATCGGGGTTGTAGTTTGGAGGGCTTGCTGCTGATAGGCTAGGTAGCCATCGAAACCACACAAAAAACCTGAAAATCTAAGTCACAGAGAAGCTTGGCAATCTCCTTAGCTTTAGTATTTGGCTAAATCACCGAAAAAATCAACCTGAAATTCGAAAGTCCATCGTCAAGAACAGGTTTTCCGCAATGTATTTTTATGGCGGCAAATCGTGCGAAAATGTATAATGGATCGTCGGGTAGACAGTCCGACCCGGTCAAAATCTCTATGTGGGAGCCAAGGAAACACGGCCAACAACCCCCACGCTTTATCGCTCAGAATTGCGGAAAGTGACGTAGGTTATAAGCAATTTGAAGGTATCAAAAAGTAACATAATTTTTCTAAAAGAGTGCCAAATTGATGCGTTTTTGGGGGGAATTTGGGGAAAAAACCGCGGCTGATTCCAAAAATCGAAACAAGCCGAGCAAAAAAAAAGAAAATCCATTATTTGCACCTTTAATGGTTGAATTCAAAACAGCCAGTCGAGCTATGGGGCTGGAAAATGTTTTTTTTTAGGCTGGCTGCCGCCATTTGCACAGCTGGCATTCCAATTTTTGGGTGGGTAGAAACATTTGGATTTGACTGGGTGGGGGCGGTAGGGAGACGCTTTGTGGTAGACCCCGAAAAAAATATATGAAAGCCATTCTGATACGATAAGCAAAATCGCAAAAAGGCAAAAACGAGAATTACGGAAAAACAGTGTTTGGGGGCACCCAGCACTTTAAGCCTTGCGCGCCTATTGCGCAATGTTGGACCTAACACTAACCCGTTTAAAATGCTAAAGCAAGCCTCTTTAATAAACAGCCATGAGCTACAGTAATCCAAAACAGATAGTCCAGCGCCCCACCGGAGAAACGGTCGAGAAAAATTCGACTCAGAAAATTCCGGAAGCGCGCAAAGGGGAAGTGGCCTCCTCCTCCCGGCTGGGGTCTATGAATTTCGCTGCGGGAGCCCGCGGCCAAAAAGGGCCTTTTGGCCGAGCGGGGCCCTGAGAGGGGCGGGCCTCTTTAGGGCCCGCTGCGGCCCGACAGATAGAGCGGAGGGAAAGGAGAGGGGGTAGAGAAAGAGAGGGAAAGAAGGGGAGAAGGGGAGAGTTGATGGAGTCTGAGGGGAGGGCAGAGAAGCGAGAGATATTGGGGGTTGGAGGCTGAGACGAGGGATTTGGACGAAAGAGGGCTTTGGACCCAGAAGAGACTCCAAAAAGGGGAGAAGCATAGCGGTGAGAGCCTGACATTCAGGAGAGACCCAGAGAAGACGGCAAAACGAAGGAAAAGGGCAGGGAATTGGGCGAAATGAGAATGGGAAAGGGGGAAATTAGGGGGAGTGTGCGAATGAGAGAGAGCGAGAGAAAGAGCGAGCGAGAGAGAGCGAACGAGAGAGAGAGAGAGCCGTCCGCCACCTCACTTTGCATAGAAATGCATCCGGGGCAGCTCTTCCTTTGCAACAGCTTGGCCGCGAGCCCGATCCCCCTAAATTCGTCACATTGCCCACATTTCCATGGTGACCGGTAATTCGACGAATCCGGGCCAATGTCAGCAAATTTGGGGTGCTGGTGAAAAAAAGGCAAAGTCTAAACCTAAGCTTAAGCCCAAAGCCAAGGCCAAGCCAGAACCCAAGCCTAAGCGAAAGTCTAAGTCTAAACCTAAGCCTCACGAGCATCAAGTTCAAGAGCAAGTTCTAAAAAGCTTGTTATCCCAAAGTGAATTGCGCGAATTTCCTTAGATAAGGCTTTAAAGGGATGCCGACGGCATAGTCAATCGGTTACGCGTTGGAAAGAAAATGTCTCTGCGCCTCTCCCCGGGGCGCGCCCTCCCTGTTGGCTTTGCCAATTTGTTGATGAGGGGATCGACACATGCCGTCGGCAGCCCTTTAAGCGACCAGGTCCCCCCCACAGCCGAAGGGTCTCCAAGTTATCGGCATTTTCGCTATTTTTGTAGGGATTTTGCAACGCCATTCGATAGAGCGTCGAAAACTATACTACGAGTTTTAATTTGAGCCTACAATAATGCAAAAAAATATAGCCAAAACTTTCCGGCTAGGGAGGGGTAAAGTAAAGTGTAGCCTTTTATTAGCATCCAGTCTATTGATGTGCCTCTTCTCCGTCTCTTGTCTACTAAGGCACAAAGCATATAAATAAATGTAGACGACCTTTAGATGGTGAACACTCTGCTGGCGACCAGGCGGGACCAGAGAAAAAGCATGATTGGAGGGGTGGAGGGAGACAGCGCCGGGGAAATGGATGGATGGACCCAGCGACGGCATTTTGTCTGGATTACCGAACGTGCGCGCACCGGGTTTTCGGCCTTTTTCATATGCCCTCGGGGCACGTAGCGGACGGAGGATCTAGCCGAAAATCGAACAACACGCAAGGGATTCGAACAACTGACAATAAAGATATAAAAACGGCTAGACTGCAGACCCCGAGCCGAACCTCATCCACTGTATCTAGGCGGCCTTGAGCGCTGCAGGGGGCGTAATGTACACCAAAATACTCGCCAGACAAAGACGAACATTTTGGTATATTTTACACTCCGGTAGGCCAAGGGAGAGCTGAGATACAAAAGCTTGGGGATGGGTGAAGACAGAAACCGCGAAAAAGGCGAGTCTCGACCTGGATTTGATGTGAACTGCGTCAAACCACACGTTGGAAAGATATTTCGATATTCCTTTCGAAATTATATTTAGGGGGCTGCGAAAAATGTTGTGGACGGGCGACCGGAGGGCCAGACTCTCGATTTCGGAATTTTTTGGGGGTTTGGGGTTGGCAAGGGCAATTGGGACGCGAAAACGGCAACATCAACTTGGGGCTGTTGACTGTAGATGTCTTCACGTCGCAGTGAGATTCGGGTACCTAATGTGTGCAGAATTTTTTGCTGATCAGGAACGCGTTTTCAAAAATTTAAAAATCCTAACCCTTTCAAAAACCCCGTGAAATCTTCGTGAAAAAACTGTATGACTTTTTCCAGTTAAAAAATGCTGACGAGCTCCAGAAAAGCTCCAGAAAATTCTCGGCGCCGATTTCGACATGTTTCGACAGACCCAATGGGGGAACGCGCAGCTGGTCTTTCCCCTACCAGACATGCGGGTTTTGGCGCGCAAAAGGGCCATTCGCAGCTTTTCAGGAGGCTCCGGCTCGCTCGTAAGTACGGCGGTACTCTTTAGCGGCTGGTTGATACCCAAAAATTTGTGTAGACACTTTGTACACCTCATTTTAAAGTGAATCTTTAGTATTGGGGAACGGTATCATTGTTCGCAATTTCATACAACGGCAGGTAAGTTCAAATTACTTTATTGCAATCATCGGTTCCGACCACCTAAGAACCGAGAAAAAGGACGTTGAGCAACGGGGGTGAATGATCAAGAGGCATTTCAACACTCAGGCAGCCAGTTAAGGGATGGAATTGGCACGGTTGGCTGTAGCCTGTATGGATGGGTCTATGGGGAACCCGGGGTGGCTGGCGTGGAATTTTGGTAGACCTCAGAGTAGCCGACGGACGGGCAGGAGGCTTTGCTCGACACCTGAAGCTGGGGTAGTTAATAACGACTTTCGCGCTATATCTCTCTCTCTCTCTCTCACTCTCTCTGTCTCTCTGTCTCTCTCTCTCTCTCTCTCTCTCTCTCTCTCTCTCGCTTACTCTCTTTCTCTCTCTCACGCACTCGCTCACTCCCTCTTTCTATCATTCTTTTCTCTCACAGACTCTCTACATCTCTCTCGCTTACTCTCTCTCTTTCCCTTTCTCTCTCTCTCTCTCTCTCTCTCTCTCTCTCTCTCTCTCTTTCTCTTTCTCTCTCGCTCGCTCTCTCTATCTCGCTTACTCTCTCGCTTTTTCTCTCACTACGTGTCTCTCCCTCTCTCGCACCCTCTCACTCCCTCTTTCTAGCACTCTCTTTCTCTCGCATTCTCTCTCTCTCTCTCTCTCTCTCTCTCTCTCTCCCCCTACCTTAGTGACCGGCTTCTTCGCCACAGTCGGTGTCCGGCTAATGCTAGTATGATACTTCAAATCGGCATGCGATCGGCCGCGCAGCGTCTTAAAATAAAAGAAAAATCAAATATTAAACAAAACCCATACCTTCATCAAAATCTCCTTAAACGACGGATTCAACCACGCGTACAGAAATGGATTGGCAACGATGGTGATCATGGCAAAGCTAAGAGATTGGTTAGGTGAACGCACTCTCCGCACGTACCTATGCGTAATAGTGCTGACAAAATACTCGTAATTCGTCTCCCCGTAATAGAAGAAGCCCTCGCCGTAGTCAACGAGCATCGTGAATAGGTTGTACGGTAACCAGGTCCCGCCGAATAGCAATACCTAAATAATGCGAGGATGAAAAAGAGAATCGGAAGTCCTTACCATAGATGCGAGAATCATGGTTGTTCGTCTTTGCTGCATGACTACGGTGAGTCTTTGTTGTCCTTCAGCTGCTGGTACGTAGTCTCCAGTGTCCACCGATTGTTCATGCGCCAATGCCGTGCTATTCTCCAGAAGTTGGCTCCGCTCGCTTAGTTTCTTTAGTTTTACGGCGGCTCGCTGAAATTGGGAAAGTTACTTTGGGGAGGTGGGATGTAATTTTTTGAAGCGAGAGAGTGTGAGAGAGAGCGAGAGAGAGCGAAAGAGAGAGCGAGAGCACGAAAGAGACATAGAGGGGGGAGAGAGCGAGAAATAGATAGTGAGAGAGAGAGACAGAGAGATAGAGATAGAGAGAACGAGGGATAGAAATAGACACAGAGAGAGAGAACGAGAGTGAGAACGAGAGACAACGAGAGAAAGAGGGAGAGAGAGAGAGAACGAGAGACAACGAGAGAAAGAGCGAGAGAGAGAGAGAGAGAGAGAGAGAGAGAGAGTGAGATAAGATGATTTTTGGCAACCCTAGTAGTTTTCTAACCTCCTTGAGCACGGAAAAGATGGTATAGTAGCAGACGGCCATCGTGGCAAATGGCAGAAGGAATTGGGTGGTCAACACGAGAAGCGCATAGCCAAGACGAACATCTTGGGACGGCCAACTCTCCGAGCAGTACTGAAAACGACTGGCTTGATTTTGGATTCCAATTCTCGCACCTCGCCGCAAAATCCGGGATACGTCTGGATACGCATATACCATCCATACGGTAGACAGACGATGACGGAGACGATCCATAGAACAGCAGCCACGAGACACGCGCCTAAATAGGGTTTTCAGGCTCAGGAAGTATGATGGCGACTATAACCGATATTCATTATAGATTTTCTCACCTCTGACATTTAATGGATGTGCATGTGGTCTAACCACCAAATTGTATCTATCCAGCGCTATCGCTGATAGAGAAAACGTTGAGACGAAGATGGAGACGCCCTGCAAATGTTTCCAAATGCGAACACTTTGATAGCTGACAAAGAGTCGTTTTTAGGTGTCTTTGGAGTTTCCGGATGGGACCTAGCTAGCTCGATAGTTTTGAGCCAGATACCGTAAGCTAGGTCCCGTCCCGAAATTCCACAAGCACTTAAAAACGAAAACGTATAGCGATGCCAAACCACTGACCTGTACCATTGGCAACAAATGACAAAACGGGCTGCCAAAGTACCAAGCCTTGTAGATGTTGGTGACAAGGGTGAAGGGCATCGATAGAAGGCATACAATTACATCAGAAAGGGCAAGGTTTAGTATGAACATGTTCTGCACGGTTTGAAGATGGCGGTGCTGAAAATTTGGGGGTTATTGGAGACGTATTTTAAAGCCGTGCTAATGCTAATCGCTTACTCTAGAAAATAGTGTTTTTATTACATTTAAATTGCATTATATTTGATATTATTTTTATTATTGACGCTACCTTAAACGTGAGGTAGATGACGGCCGTATTGCCAATGAGGCCGAGCACAAAAATGTGAAGGTAGACGACGGAGAAGACGGCGATCACCCAGCCCTCATTCGTCGGGTCGGGGCGGGATGTCGTGAAATCGGCGCATTCTGACCGGTTGCCTTCCATCTGAATATGGAATTTTTAAAGTTAGCATCGTTGCCGAAAGAGAGCATCACGCTGAATATTTCCACTTTTTCGGTTTCCGGAATCGTCAGAAAACTTTATAATAATGATGGCAGGTGAAAATTGTTCAGCCCTGCTTTTACACTCGAAATGGAGGTTGGAACTCCATGAATTCGAGGATGGACCCGAAAAAACTAGGAATTTTTTAGGGTAATTAACATATTACGGTGTATCTACCCTCACCGGTGCCAGGCGCGGGGCCTGAAATGACCGGAAACACCTCGGAAATTCTCGATGACCGAAAGCCGGCCGAGTGTAAACAGGAGCATGCGGAATTGTAGCGGAATTACCGGAACTGCCGGGGATAAAGAAGGCTTGGGCTTAGGCTCCGACTGGGGCGTCGGCTTAGGCTTAGCCTTGGGCTTCGGTTGGCATAGGCTTGGGCTTAGGCTAAGCGCTAGGGTTATACTGAGACTTAGGGTAAAGCTAGAGTGATGCTTAGGCCAGACTTACGCTAAGGGTTAGGTTTAGGCCTAGGCTCCGGTGAGGCACGAGCTAAAACTTATGCTGATGCTTAGTTGCTCCCCGGAATTCATTACTAACATAAAAAATTTCGCCACTTCGCCTGCCTCATTTTTGGCGCATTTTCGGGGGTTTTGTTCGGCACTGCCCAGCTAAATGTAAGCCCAATGCAATTAATTGGAAAAGCAAGAATGGCCGTGGCAAAGAGGGAATTGCGAATTGCCCCGTTGTGACCAACCCGAAAAGGGGTATTTCCGCCTTGCACCTCTTGACGCCCTCGCCGAGGTGGAATTTATTTATTGGTGGGTTGGCGGGGAGAGAGCCGGTCGTGTTTTGAAATGTGATTAAGGGAATAGCCGATATTGTAGGTGTTTTCTACGGAAAGATTTAGTCGGAACGTATGCTTTAGAGAGAGAGTGAGAGCGAGAGAGAGAGTGAGAGAGAAAGAGGAGAGAGAGAGAGAGAGAGAGAGAGAGAGAGAGAGAGTATTTCTGAAAGAGTGAGATTAGACTGAAATTTTCAATAATGAAATGGACCTTTGGCACAATTTTGGACAAATTTTGAGATTATCCGATCCGACCAAGAACGACCATCAAGCCCAACTTTTTCACAGAACTTGAAGACCTTATAAAAAGTTCGGGAGATCAGCGAATAGAAAGTGGGATCGCATGCTCAATAAATACGGGCAAAACTCTAACGATGTACGTCAGAAAATTAGAATCCAAAATACGGTCGATTGCTTAGGTCCAGATACCCAAACCGATTAAGGTCCAGATGAATTGTTTGCACAAGTACGAAGATAAATACTGCCTTTTTTCTTGAATACGATTAGTGGCGAGGAATCTTTAGAATTCGGTACCTGACGATTTGCCTAACCAAAGATTGTAAGAAAATCGCAAATTCCCCGGCCAGGTTTTCAATTAAAAGGGATTAGCCGATGGGGGATTAATCTGGAAAAGGAAACCCGGCGATTTATGGCCACAGCGTTGATCAGGCATGCTGAATTTATAAGCTCATGCTTTAAAACTACTGTGGCTGATGGCTAATTGGGAGGTTAGAGAAAGAGAGAGAGAGAGAGAGCGAGTGAGGGAGAGAGAGAGAAAGAGAGTGGGAGGGAGAAGGACGAAGAAACAGTAGAGTCTATTCGCATTTTATGGCGCGAAATTATGGGGGTGGAGAGAAGGGCAAAATACATAGATGACGGAAAGAAAAAAACGTAGCAAATCAAATTAGAGGGATTTAAGTGGTAATTGGTGGTGGAAAGGGCTCTTGAAGGTTTGCTGAGCTTTGGAGAAGTTGTAGAAGTTCATGGTGCACAGAAAAAGGCCGGTCGTAAGCCTAAACCTAAGCCGAAAGCAGAGCCCAAGCTAAGTCCAAGCCTAAGAGCCTAAGCCTAAATCTATGTCTAAGCCTATCCATAGCCTGAAACTAAGCCGGAAACTAAGCCTAAGCCCAACCTAAGCCTAAGCCTATCCATAACCTGAGCCTAAGCCTTATCTACTCAACAAACCAAAAACCCGTCCAAAGAACCATCCGGGCTTCCCAGAAATTCTGAATTTCTCGGACCCCTATATTGCGCCCTGCGGCACATGCCAGCAAAACTTATTGGAAATGTGTGTTCCATCGAAGGCGTGGAGAGTGGATATTGGCCATGTCCATCCCTGTCCACTAGCTGCCAAAGATCGACACCACACATTCCAGCTGGTGCTCAAAGTTCCGGAGCTTCCGGGATGAGCTTGAGCGGGAGCCGAATCTCACAGTTACTACCGATAAAAAGATAAAAACACTAAAAATAATTGACTTCCGACCTCCAATCTGGCTTGTCTGACGGAGCAACCCGAGAAATCGCCGCCCACCCCGTGGAACAGTCGCTAATTTTTTGAGTGTCAATCAGGGCTGTGGCGGTCTGAGTTTTTGACGAGCCGCCTCAAAAAAGTGGGTAGACATCGGGAATGACTGATGGTGCTCACAAGAAACATTGGTGTTCCTCGAAAAATACGCGGTTTTGACCACAGATCAACGCGGAGGTTTTGGAAATGTTGAAGCTGATCGAGCAACTAATGGTGCTTCCTGTTAGAGTTCTTGGAATGAGTGAGGGAGAGAGGGGGGAGAGAGAGAGAACGAGAGAGAGACGGAGAGAGACGGAGAGAGAGAGAGAGAGAAAGAACGAGAGATGGAGAGAGGGAGAGAGAGAGCGACAGAGGGAGAGGGAGAGAGAGGGTAAGATGTAGAGAGATGGAGAGAGAGCATAGAGAGCGCGAGAGAGAGAGAATGAGGAAGAGACAGAGCAACAGCCACACCAATATATCCATTATAACGTATTACGCATAGCGTTTCCGAGAGCAGCTAATCCAACCTCGAAAAATCTGCGCAAACTCAAAATGCGGAACTAAATCCCAAGATCCCCGTTTTTCACCAATTTTTCGCGTCAATAGAACGGTACTGAAGCCACAACGGCGTAGAACCCAAATCCGGGTCCAAATTTTGTGAAAAAAAAAGAGGGAGCCCCTGGGGACACAATCAGAAGAGTGCAAGTTTGAGTTGAAAAACATGTTTTTTTTCGGAAATTAATCCGCTCAATTATGCTAGATTATAGCGAGAGCTAAAAGAAGGCACAATTAGTAGGCAATGGGAGAGAGAGCGAGAGAGAGGGAGAGAGTGAGACAGAGAGAGCGAGAGAGAGAGTGAAAAGGGGGAGAGAGAAAGAGCGAGATAAAGAGAGAGAGAAAGAGAGAGAGAGAGAGACAGAGAGAGAGAGAGAGCGAGAGAGAGATCATCAAATAGCAAAATAAATAGCATTGTCAAACGAGAATTCCAAATGCGTAGGTACGAATGTTGACTGACCATTGACCATGACGTTCCCCCAATTCTCGGTCCAATCCTAATCAAATCCGAGGTACGACGCACAGCAACCAATTTTCGCCCGTATGTCTGCCAATAAAATTTCGCCTTTGAGGTGCTTTACGCGGCGGACATTACGGTATTACAACTGAGACGATAGAACGTTTAATGGAATTGTTAGAAGTTTTCCTAGGAGTCGTAACATCATTGTCCTGTATCGGTAGCCCAGCGAAAAGTTATGCATGCCTGATAGTCAAAAAAGGTAAGATTTTACTTTACCCCCCTCCCCCCAGCCGGAGGGTCTCAAGGTTTTCGGTATTTTTGCTTATTTTGTCGGGATTTTTGCAACGCCATTCGATAGAACGTCGAAAAATATACTAAGAGTTGCAATTTACAATAATGTAAAATAAAAAGTTAAAGCCAAAACATTCCGGCTGGGGGAGGGGGTTAAGTAAAGTGTAGCCGGAAAAAATGCACGAAATTTGAAAATCTCCTTCTCACAGATCCAAGCAACTATGGCGATTTTTTTTGATCAATAATCTAGCCAATTCAAAGAACCATCCATGAAGTTAGTTAAGGGAAGAGGATGTGTGGTGGTGAGTTCTGATGGTTGGGGGTAGATGGATGAGAAGATGTGATGGCTTTCAAGGATGAATGCCCCCCACGAGGGCTTATATGAATGGCCACTGGGGGAAAAGCCTTCAATTTGTGTCTCTGCTCGCTACCCATTCCACTCCACTCCTCATCACATCGTCATTTGGGCGAAGAAATGGATTGTAAAAATAGGGGATTCGTGCACGGCGCAAGCTCCACGTAACTAGCTCAAATAAGCGTTTAACGAAGCCCAAGCTCAAGCCTAAGCTCAAACATGAGCCAATCTTAAGTCAAGCCTAACTAAGCCAAGCCTAGGCCAAGCCTAGGCCAAACCTAAGCCAAGCCTAAGCAAATCTTAAGCCAAGCCTAAGCCTAAGCCTAAGCCAAGCCTAAACCAAGCCCAAGCAAATCTTAAGCCAAGCCTAAGGCTTGCCACAAACCTAAGTCTAACCTAAGCCCAAACCTAAGCCTTAACCTAAGTCTAGAAAAAAAAAAATAAAAATCTAAATAAGCCAAAGCCTAGGCCCACGCGATAAAACTACTTACTAATAACGGATTCCAACCGGAAATAGCCTCCCGATGCCCCCTCTGAGAGGTTGTGTGGGCAATTAGCGCGGGTTCATCATGCCCGGAAACCCAATAAATAATTCGGCAATTCGGGACGAAGAGTTTCGCGTATGCCCCCAGAAAAGGGAATGCTCAACTTTGGATGGCCCCAAGGTTAAGCCCCAAAATCTCGCCGCGCCGGACGTTTTTTGGTGTTCGGCGGGCGCGCTCAGCGCCGAAAAGTGCGTGTGCCCAGAAATGGGACTCTGGCAGGGTGGGGGGGGGGGGCTGGTTGACACGCGAGATTCTGAAAAGTGATGAAAAATGGGGGGATGAGCGGCACTTGTTTCGGGGGGAACGTGGAGGGCTTTTTGAACGTTCCAAGGGTTTTGAGGGCCGGAATTTATGGAAGGGGAAGGGTTAAAGGGGCTCCGAACTGCCAAATCAAAGCCCTTTTGTGAGGCCTCTTTGATTTCTGGCAAATTGCCAGCGGGCGATGCGTGACGAGAGCGCTCGCTCTTTCGATTTTTGCGCGAAGTTGTTTTTGCCCGGTTTCTTTGTGAAAACACTATAATTCGCACATACTCGGCTCATTTTTGAAATCCTCACTCAATTTGAAATAGTTTTGGTGTTTTAATCATCAAATTTGGCGCAGGAACAGCCGAGAACGTGATCAGGAGGTGACAACAGGGAATTTCAAATTTGCGAGCCTCCCGGGCCCGAGGGTGTACAGGCCCGATTTTCGGGTCGTCACTCAATTTTTGGCATTTCGTAGCCCCTTTAAGGAAAAGCTTATAACGTTTCAAGGCGAAACTTCGCTGGTATCATACATTTTCATCCGCTAGACTGGATTCTACAAGGTGTCCCAAAAAAAACCCCTCGGCATTTGGCCGGCTTCCATCCGATCGGGTCCAAATTTTTGCCAACAATGGGGACCCATAAAAGCTATTTATAATTGAATTTTCTAAGCAGAATATTGTGAAACAAAAATTTTATCGCTGAAAAAGTGGTTTTTGGAAACGCTGTTGCCCATTTTTTGGCCATGTTTTCGCATTCGCATTTTGAGCAATTTTCCCAAAAATGGTCATTTTCGGGTAGGTTGCCGTCAATTTTGATAATAAAAAGAAATGAAAAGTCTTAATTTAGACGTAATTTTCGTGAATCAAAACATTTCTCCGGGTGGAAAAAGGTCGAAGTCCAAAGCCATTAAAATCCTAGCGAAATCGGAAAAATAAACTTTAAGCGTAATATAACCTTTTATGTTAGAGATTAGCTGAGAAAATGCGGCTGCACATAGTCTTTATCGGTCCCCATCACTGGTCAACATTTGGCCCAGATCGGATAGAAGACGGCCAGATGCCGAGGGTGTTTTTGGGACATCCTGTATAAATCTAAAGGGAACATTTGGTTCTTTCACCTTATCGGGGGGAGGGGCAACTTTTCGCTAGGATTGAATTTTCAAATAGAAATAGTGTGTTTCTAAACAGCCCGGCAAAGCATTTGGAGCTGCTAGAGATCCAGCCGAGGCCAAGAAGCGGATGAGATCTTTTCTGGATGGGATACATAAGTTATTAATTGGCTATTAATAAGCGTTCGCCCATTGTCTATACCAAAAAACCCCTCCGGGATCCGGGTCAGAAAATAATAATCACAAATGCAAATATTTCCGAGAAAACAGGATGTATCTCCTCAAGTGCGGGGGTCGGGCTGATTTAGGGCGCTTGCATTTCGGAGTAAGCCTTCAAGTGGGGTGAGGTTGATCTGAGCTGTGGAAAGTACCAAATGTCGTAAACATATCCGAAATTAGCGTAAAATTCCACACAGTATTGTCCCAAATCCAACGACGCTAAAAACTATAGAAAATTCCTAAAAAAGCCCCG
>CATQJA010000879.1:0-55728 GCA_958295435.1 Mesorhabditis spiculigera
TTTAGAGCCCAGTACCCTCTTCTTCCTGGCAAAACAAACATGTGTCGTATTTTCGCCGCGCTGCAGCCACTTCTTGATGCTGTAGATCCGGTGGCCGACAGCAAAGTAATGGTAGTGGAATTCGAAGACGTCTCGGTAGATGCCATTTCGCAACTCGTCAAACGACTGTGGAGCTCTGAAAGTTTGTGCAGTGATTATTTTTCGTATGAAATAGCCTAACCTGCATAGTTTAAATTTAGACCAGCCTGGTTTTCTATTTTTCCATTTTTTTCCAGATACAAAACCGGTCGGTGATTGTGATCATCAATTACTCTTAATTTCTGAACCGTCAGGGTTTTCCTGTCATACTGATTTTCGCAAAACTTCACCGAAATTGATGATCCCAATACAGCCTTTTAGAAATTGGAAAACAATGCCCTTGGATGAAACAATTTTTACTGCAACCAAATTTTTGGGTATAAGCTGATAATGCCGATTCACAGAATGCCGATTTTACAAAATGCCGATTTACAGAATGCCGATTTAGAAAATGCCGTTTTACAAAATGCCGATTTACAGAATGCCGATTTACAGACTGCCGATTTACAGAATGCCGATTTAACATATTTTGGGTTTTACTTCAAAAATACAAACCGGATCCCCATAATCGGACCCGACTTGACCATTGCGAAACCGCCAGAGCTGAGGCTTAGCTTGTTCCTTTTCTTTTTTCTTTCTTTCTGGGGATTATCGGGAACTCGCAAGCCTCACGACAAGTTTCAACCGTTTTCGCTGGTCGCCGACACTTCTAACGAACTGGTCCACAGCGACAAAACTAGACGATTCATTATTATTTCTTGGTTGAGAAGGCCTGGCCTCTCGTCGAGAGGAAGGCAACTTTCGCAACCCCTTCGCAACATGGAACTAGGGTTTCTATGAAAAAAAAGAAAAATCTAAGCTTCAGGTCTGGCGGTTTCGCCATGCCCAAGTCGGACAATGTTTTTTATGGGGATCCGGTTTGTAGTATTGATGTAAATGCCAAAATATGCAAAATCGGCATTCTGTAAATCGGCATTCTGTCGGCATTCTGTGAATCGGCATTATGTAGGTGAATCCTATGATGATCCCAATACAGCCTTTTAGAAATTGGAAAACAATCCCCTTGGATGAAACAATTTTTTCTGCAACCAAATTTTTGATTTAATGCTCTTGTCGTTATTTTGTTTGACAACACCAATGTAATAACAAATTTTGATGATGCCGTAAAGTTTTTGTTTTACGCTTAGAAACTTCTTTTATTCCATTAAATGTTCTATCGATGTTCTAATTTCTATTAAACTTCTATTAATGCTCACTTTGTGCCAGTGCGATGCTCAAATTTCTAACTACCAGCAGCTCTCGGTTCGTCTCAATATCACGACTTTCCGCCAGAAATCGGAGGCGTTGTTCAGCTTGGAGGGAATATTCCTGAACGGAAGTGGCTGCCACGAATTTGAGCTTGATTTTATTTATTTTTCAGACTATTAATCGAGTATTAATATTTTTAATGTATTTTTGAAGCTTTGTTTTGGCTAATTCTAAGCAGGACAAAAGCCCAAATAAATCAAACTAAGAAGGATTAAATCATTATAATTACCTGTTCCATATCCGCAACCAGGATATACCGATGTTGTGGCCCGAATTTCCGAGCCAAATTCCGGGCCACATTAATGGGGTAGAGTTCAGGGTTGAAGGACGTCGCGGCAAAGGGGCTTTCCTTCAGCGGGTACAGGATCTCTAAAAGCGCTCTTTCAAAGCTATTAAACATTCCAAATTCGTCATAGGGTTTTGGAACTAAAAAGTTCAAGCAAGTTTTTCTCCACAGAAATCGTGATGTTTCACGACTATTCCGTTATTTCCAAAAAGTGAAGAGGGCTAATTTAGTTTGCATCCAGACTCCAACGCCAAACACAATACGAATTTTAGTAACAGCCGATGTCATTATAAAGCTGAAACACAATTCCACTAAAATCGTGGGCAGTCCATTCGTTGTAGGATCGGCGTTTACAGATTTAATCGTGATTTTATCTAACCCAGGCTTTTAGCTAAACCGCCAGTGGATTTAGCGTGCAAAGAGTCTGCCAAAACGAGGAAAAATGTAAGTTTCATCCCAAAAATGGTTTTCCCGAGATCTCAATATACTAGTTTACCGGCTTTAGCCCCAATTTTCATCCACATCACGTTTTTTTTTGAAAATTTGGCATTTTAAAAACCATTACAAACACACACATTCGGCAGTTTAAAAATCTAAAACTTTGTTTCGAAACTTCAACACCTTAAATCTAAATTTACATGAAGTCATTCTAATAAAACAATAAAAGTTATCGGGTGAGGTTAAGCTATCAAAGCCTTAAAATCATTGACCCACTCTCGACTTGGTAAACCTCGCATTCCTGGCCATCAATCTGGAAGAACAGCTGCCAAAAAACATCTTCGGGTCGTTTCAATTTCCCTTGGAAGTGGAGCAGCTAAAATTCATACATTTTCATTTGCATATGAAAGGTAACTTAATACTTCAATTGAAGATCTAAAATCGTGTCAAATGAATTTTAACTGGCCATAAATTAAAAATTCGTGTTTAAAGCTAAACCGTTAAAATTTTTTGTAAAAAGCAACGTAAAAGTAAGTTTTTTAAATGTTGTTGAAGAACTAATAAAATATAGCCTACCCATTTCAAAATCAGCGGAAATTGCTCGTCGACAATTTGTTCGGCAAAAATCGAAATCGAAATCAGACCCTCCCAGCTGTTGGCCTAAAAAATTCACGTGTCCTACGATATATTTAAAGTTTTTAATTAATAAAAAAATTGGATTTTAACCAACATTTTCATATATTTAATTCATAAATTCTATACTAGAAAAAAAAATTTATTTTCTTTTGATTCGTTAAGCTTGCCTCGATAAAAGTCGCAAAATTGTCCAGAGTCGTTTTCTTTTTTGATAGATTGGTGTTGAAACATCAGCGTTTAAAATTTCTATTTTCCAAATCTCTCAAAAATTGGGACTTCGAAAAATCAAAGAAGGAAGTGTTTTTATCCGGAGAAAGTTTGTCACTGAATTATCCCCGGACCGGGAGAATTTAAGTAACTTTATGTTAAAACATTCAATTCTAAAAGAAAGTTAAGGTACCGTTTTGATGAAGCCGTCATCGATGTAGGTGAGGGATGAGTGTAGTGCCATCAGGATTCGATTTTCCTTATCTTTGCTCTCCGTTCCGAGTACATTCGCGTAGACGCAAAAGTTTCCGTAGCGCTCCGGCGTTATTAGATGGGCTGCGGTCGGGTGGCTGACCGGGAATTCCCCGAAATCGATCTGGAAACAAATAAAATTTCGATTATTTAGCGTGGTTTTTTAATTCTTTCAGTTTAATGCATTGAAAAATGAAATAATAAAAAATGAAATTTAAGGTTAATTTTGTAAGTGATTTGAATAAAAAGTCGGAGGCAATCATTATTCGTTAAGAAGCAACACTTTGCTTTCAGGGAGTTAAAGAAACACCTTTATTCAATGTTTAATCTGTTTCGAAGAAACCAGTGCCCGAGTTCACGGAACATTTATACATTACAAGAAATATTCGACTAATTTTATAGACGATTAAAAATTCGCCTAGCCTTCGGTTTTGCTGTATCATAGTTTTCGATTTAAAGTCTTGGTGTGCCAAGCCTTTTTCACCCAAATAAAATTATTTTACAACGGGAATACGAATTGGTCGCAAATTTATGACGGGTATTAATTAATCAGAAAGAGGATTTTTCAAGAGGAAGGGTTGGTAAAACAATTTTTCTGACGCATCTAAATTCTTTTGAGAAAATATGTTTGGTTAAATTAAGTAAAGCTTAAACTCCTTAGCCTTGTAAGCCCAATAAAATCATTTGAATTTATTGTTTCGGTACGAATAGAACGAAAACCACGATTTTTAGGTAGCCATTTCGGCGAAACAAACTATTTGGATGGCTAAATTTCTTGCGATTTTCATTATTTATCGTAAAATCCAGTTGGTCTAATTCAAAATCCACCGATAAATTATCCAAAAAAATACGGAAAAGCGTTGTCGGCTGTGTTTATATTTTTGGAAGATTTTTCGATTGTGAAGAAAATATGTTTGATAGATCCTATCAAACCCAAATAAATAAGCACACGCAATTTTTTTTACCTACGCGACAATTATAAGTATTGAGAATCCAGTGTATATGCGTAATCACAAAAAAATACCGACCTGCTTGGCGTCACGCGTATCCAGGCGTACCGGAAATCGATGAGCTTTCAGGAATTTGAGTTTGGCAATGGCGTGCATTGAGAGGAGGGCGCAGAGAAGCATCGTCAGAATTGTCTAAATCGAGGCAGTGTCACATTTTTATTTTTTAGGACCCACCAAATGTCGCCATTTACTCGCCACAAATCTGGCCAACGGATTCTCGCGTATCATCCCCAGGCAGCCGTTTGAATTTTGGGCATAGGGCTCTTTTCTGAAATATTTTTATAATAAAAAATGTAATTTTGAAAACTACGTTTTTTAATTCGACAAAATTGGATTTTAGTGACAATCGTTAATTATGACGGTGCGAGACAGCCTTCTTAACTGTGATTCAGAAACATAGATCAGGCACTCAAACCAGAAAAGTTTGCTTTTCGAAATTTCGAAAAGGTTTTCATCAGAAAAATCGTACGGCTTCGCTCTCTATGGTTCCATTATACCACAGAATAAAGAAAAACATGATTTTCGCCCTTTGCGAAATTTCCCAAGAAACACCCTACGACACTGCGAAAACGGTTAGTTCACGCCAAATTCCTCGTCAAAATTTCGAAAATAATAGAATGAAACTAACGTGAAAATACAACAATTTTCATGAAACAAAGTTTTTTTCAGCAAAATTCAAAATTCAACCAGATATTTACAGATTCGAAATCAATGAATGGTTGCAGTGAATACCAGAAACGGTGCACGTGAGAATTTCCCAAGCCCGTCTCTAAATCGCAGATGAATTGAAACGCGTATTTTTCGAGAAAGCAGCCAGGTTAGGGCTTAGGAATGATAGACACGGCTTGGTTATGTCCGTCGGAGCAAAGAACCTACTATCTATAAATTTCTAATGTCCTTCTGCCGGCACTCCCGCGTCGATTTTTCAAAATCTTGCGGTTTCTCGAGGTTGCCTACGAGCTAATTTGCCTCAATTCCTCTAAGCAAAATGGCCTGCAATGGCGGTTAATTGTAGGCCATACCTTAACGTATTTAAGGGCGTTGTATAACGGCGGATTTAAATAAAAAGATGGTGTGAAAATGGTTGCAAAATCGCCGCTTCAAGGGCTTTAAAATGGTGTAACTATGATTCCGATCCGATGCTTCTGCGTCGAGTTAGAGGGGGCCTTTTTATTGGGACACCCTGTATACGCTAACTGCATAATTGCTAGAATAGAAGTATCTTCTTTTTCGTTTGCGAATTTTCACATCTTCTTTTCCTGGCGCAGAAATCGATTACTTATGCCGTTGCTAACCCTTGAAGGAAAACCCAGAAAACTTCGAGAAACCAAAAAACCGGTGATCCGATTCGCTAGAAAAAGTTGCAGTCAGCCTTGAGAAAATATGCAACATAAGAAATTCTTAAGCCCGTCTCTCAACGGCCGCTTATAACCGGAAGTTACGCGTATTTTTAATTTAAGGAACCTGGGAACATATCATTTAGGTTTCCCGAGCCGCAGCTAATGTGTACGGTACCTGCGCAACATTTAGAATACAACTTTCCGGATGGGAGGATAGCCAAGCTTTAAGGGAAAATTCAGCAAATGAACACCATTGTTCCAAAAAAAGTTGCATTCAGCTGGATGAAATCGTAAACATTAGAATCGCCAAACCAAAAATTTTAGATTAGCTAAAAAAATCTGAGTCACTCAAATGTAGGCTTTGAAACCTTCAAAATTTTCTCGTATCTCGCAAAGGTAAGCAAGATCTGCGCAACATTTAGAACAGTGCTACTCACAAGCAGGCTTGGACCCGATAGTATCGGAAAGTCTCGGTATCGATATCGGGTATCGGTATCTAAATTTGCATACCGATACGCTACGATACGATACCGATACCGATACCGATACCGGTCGATAGTATCGGTATCGGCGACGAAACTCATGCTTTACATGTTGGATTTACATAAAATTTACCCATTTGCGCTTAGTACACCGTGCTGGGCGGTCGGTTCATGGAGTTTTTCCTAGGTATTTTGCCCTCCAAAAGACATAATTTGCAATTTGCCTGATTTTAATTATCGTTTTGCATTTTCCGATACCGATACTATCGACTGGTATCGGTATCGGCATCGGTATGCAAGTTCCGATACCGGTGCCGATACCGATACCGATACGATACCATGCGAGACCGATACCGATGGGTCCAAGCCCGCTCACAAGCGAAAGCGAAGCATTGTCAGATAGCGAAAACCGCCCGTTTTTAAAGGGACCAGGAAGGCCCAGTAGATCAGGGTTGTATACCAGTAGCAACGAGCCAACCGGAAATGCTGATGCAAAAAAAATCGGCTGAGAGTGGGGCGATACGGGATGTAGCAGAGAAGCTTTATACCAATTTATACTAAAGCGCATTTTTTACTAATTTTCCTGTGCCTTCCTAATCCCCTCTAACTAGCATACTTCAGCAAAAATTCGCGATCGGAACAGGAGAGATCGGATTCACAAGAAATGGTTGCGGGGAACTACGGTAAAATGTGCAACATAAAAACTTCTCAAATCCCGTCCCCAATAGCAACCTCTAATTCCGTAAGCCGTGCGATTATGTGCGAAATTTTGTGTGATCATTGATGGCTTAACGACGCCAGGGACAAGTGATAAGCTCCCTTTGAAATTCTTCAAAGATTGCTGTCGTCGGCCCGGCTTATCGCGCCAAATATTTTACGTATTTTAGGTACGTCAAGGCCCGTCCGCCCGCCAGTGAGGTGTGAATTAGTGTAGGCTATATTTTCAGGGGTTTTAGGAGAAACTTTGGCAAAAAGGCAAAAAGGAAAAAAATGTTATTACTTCCCAATAGAGTGTGTCGTTTGCAAATACAAATCCACTTTGAATAAATAAATCCAAATAACGGATATTCAAATAATCCAGAACCGTTATTTGAATAACCGTTTTCCCGGAGTACCGATTCAAATATATTTGAACATGTTCAAATAAAACCGAGCTTTGTCAAATCGCTCTCCTTTTGACAAAACCTAGTCAAATCTTTCATTCAAATAAGAAATGTCAAATTTCGAGACGAGTTTGGCTAAAATATTCACCGAAAAATGTCGCACAGCCCTGCAAAGCCGTTTTTGCAGAATGCCGACCTCAAAAAAAATCAACAACAAAAATGCCGACACAAAAATTTCCGATATAGATGTCAGCATTGCATTTCGAAATAAAACCTCCCGTCGGCATTTAAGCACGTCGGCATTGTCAGGTCGGCAGTCTGGCAGTTGTTATATTGCGCTGGCGAGCCGAAAGGCGCTTTGGTTGTCTGCCGCTGATTCCGATCACCGAAAACTGGGAACCCTAACAATCCCGAAATACCGAAAAATACCGTCATTTTTCACTATTCGGCATTTTAGCATCTAGAAAATGGTCGGCGTTGCTATTCTAAGGTCAACAAAGGCCCTTCTTGGATCCATGGGCGCGATTTTTCAAATTTGGTTGAGCTTGTCCAGCTCGGCTTTATTTGAATATGTTCAAATATATTTGAATCGGAGCTGAGGTGGTTCCGTTATTTGACCGCTTATTTGAATAATGTCCGGGATGCCTTCAAATAATTTATTTGAGCGGGCTCGAATATATTCAAATAATTATTCAAACACGACACACTCTACTTCCCAATGCTCGGCGCGGAGGATTAGGATGGATCCCAAAAAAGCGTGTCACAATTTTATTTGAAACATGAAATTTTTGACTGTCCACCTCAATACATTTGCTATTTCAAGTGACGTATATTTTTGTAAGCATTTCCAGGCGTTTTAGTGAGATATGGGTAAAAATAATGATCAAAAATTACCCAACCTTCAAGTGTCAAAACATGATTTTAATCTGAAATATGGAACTTCTAAATCTCACCCTGACTTTATAGGTGATTGCAGGCTTCTAAAAAACTTTGTTTATTTATAATTTTAGTATTTATAAAAAAAATTTATAAGAAATTGAAAACTTGAAAAAGGCTAAACGAATTAATGTGACGTAATGATCGTCCCCCACGACTCTCAGTCTGATCTCTGGCGTGAACTACCGTAACCTACGAAAACCCCGTAACCCCGTAACCGTACATTACGTAGCCTATAATTTCACGCGCCCAAATTTAGCCAAACGAAAAAAATACGAGAAAAAAATTGCATAACCTTGACTGCGAAGATTCACCCATTACCCAAATTCCGAAAGGGCCGACCTTAATTTTATTTGAAACATAATATTTTTAAGCCTTCGCCTCACGGCGTTGTTTTGGTGTAATGTATATTTATTGTATCAATTACTTCCACGCGTTTTTGGGGAATTAGAGAAAACGAAAGGAACATCATTGGCAAACCTCCAAGTTTCAAAACATGATTTTAATTTGAAACATGACATTTCAAATTCTAAGTCTGTCGATTAAACTTAAATCGACCATCTAAAATCAATAAATTTCTTTTTATTGCACGCTATGTTTTTATTGGTGTTTAAGCGAGGCTAGGAAAAAGCTAAAAAAAACGTTTAAAAGCCATTGGATCAATCGTCAACGCATTTAAACAAATTGCCGCGAGTCCCAAACGACGGACCATAATTTTACTTGAAACGTGAAATTTTTCACTCCCTGCCTGATTTCGTGTGTTATTGAATGTATTCTAAATTTATTCTTGTTAGCTTATTTTCGATCTAATTTATTTTTATTAGTTATCAGTTTTAATGATTTAGTAACACATGATTTTTATGCAACTTACCCAAACATTAATAGCTGATTTTTGCGAGGCAGATTTCCCCCCAAAATTGAATGTTAGTTCTGGATTATCCGACGTTCTGATCTCCAGAGTTGATCGGTGTCAGTTTCGATGTATGGGGCCACTTTTTTGGCATGTTGAACATGGGGCAAGCTGCCCAAATAGTGGCTGCCGGCTGGGGCTACCGTTCACCGGAAAATGGCCAAACCACCCCGGCCTCCCCCCGGAAAATGTCAAAAACGAGCTTTGGTCTGCTTTTGGAAGCGCTGAACGTCAAGGGGTAAAATTATTACAAAAAAATTTATTTTTTAATTTTTTCTTGGAATTTTAACGTTTGGCCTACAAATTTAAGAACAGCGTCGAAGAGTAAAAGTGCTCGAAAAAACTAAATTTTGCATTTTTAATGATCTTTAACGTCGGAGCTATAAATCTAGGCCAGATGCACGGAACGTCAAAAGACAAAATTATTACAAAAATTTAATAGTATTAATGATTTTGACCGTTAAAGCTATAAATCTAGACCAGAAGCGCTAAACGTTAAATTGCAAAATTGTGAAAAAAATTAATTTTGAAGTTTTTTTATGATTTTTAACGTTTGGCCTATAAATGCAAGAACACAGTCTAGGGCAAAACTATTCTAAAAAATTATATGTTACATTTTTTCAATGATTTTTAACGTTACAGCTTAAATCTAGGCGAGAAGTGCTGAACTTCATAGGCAAAATGCTTATAAAAAATTTAATGGCTGAAATTTTTATGTTTTTGCCACGTTTTGCTAGAAATTTAGGCTAGGAGACCAAATTCTTGGCCGAACGCTAAAGAGGGAAATTATTCTAAGAATTCAATTTTTAATGATTTTTTTGCATTCTAAAGCTTTGTCTATAAATGCTAAAAAATGCAAAAATGCTAAAAAGCGTAAATAATAAAATATAATCAATGAAAATGGTTAACGCCAGAAATCTTGGGTTGAAAAATTAACTGTTGTGCTGCTGAGCATTTTCTAAACAATAAGCTTCAAATATGGCCTTCGCCGCTCAAAAATGATTAAAATTGCAGAGCCTGAATTCATACGGTATAGCGGCACTTCTTAAACATCAAATAACCTAAGAATTAAAAAAAACCTACGCGTCCCAGAATGGTCCGTTGAAAAAATATGTTTTGTCGGCACTCAAAAGCTAGAATTCAAAAGTTTTTGAAAAATTTTAACTGGCAGCTCTTTGCAACATCTTTTTGTTTCTTAGTAATATGACCCTGCAAGGTAAACTAAGCTAACCAAACGCTAAAATCAAAACCAAGCCAAAACTAAAATCTAGAAATACTATGATCAACCTAAAACCTACCGACCTTAAAATTTTGCTAAGTCCCATTAAAATAAAATGTTGCAAATCAAAATGTTAAGAACTAGCGTAAGTTTTGAATATGTGAGTGATAATGATGGTCTGTCGCATTATACAAGGTTGGGTATCTGATCCAGTGATTATAGTAAGCAGTGCGAGGACTACGGTTCTAAAACACAGCCTTTTGAGACATTTACAAGTTCGGCATTAAATCCGGAAAGAGCACCTTATAAATGGTAAAAATTCTGCGTTTTAGAAAATAGGCATCCCGAGTTTTCGGCTTCAGAATTAATTCGCAGATTAAGAATCGTATAAAAAGTTTTTTTTTGAAAAATTTCCAGAGATTAACAAAACAAATGAATGCCAAATGCTTAGAAACAGGAATCTTAAGCTGCTAGCAGTAAGAGTGTAACGGACACCTTCATATTGTAAAGAAACAACGTAGTTTTTCCCGTTGAATAGATAAAACATTTTTTGCTATTTTCGTGAAAATGAAAGTTTATTACGCAATGTACGTCACGCGCCACTGTAAATAAATTAAGTGTTTCCACACAGCTTTTACTAATATTAACGCAAAAAAGTCTACAAATTTTCATTAAAACGTCCAAAAAATGCCGCCTTTTTCGAACAAAATGCCGAAGACTGTAGATAGTTTTTGCGCTTGAAATATAGCTCAATTTTACTAAAACACTTAAAAAGCTTACTCTTACAGTACTAGGCATTTTCATACCTATGCAACCCCCCCCCCCCGATAATGCAAAAGCAACAATGCATAGTTCTCTTTTTAAATTAAAACTAGGTAATAAAAATGAAGCGATACGATTAATTAATGGAAAGGCGTCTGCTCTGTGGCGCTTACTGGCTAAAACATTCTTCTTTACTTTTTTGCGAAAAAAATAATTTTCTGCATCACCGTAATCTTTAATGCACCATTCAGTTTTTAGTCGGCTTTTTCCTTGCGGGGCTTTCAATTCTGCACGACGCCCTTTTAAAATTGATGCTGAACTAGTCGTCAAAATTTCCCGGTCTATCCCGACGGCAGGCTGTGCAAACAAATTATATATGTTGCCGCGCGCCAGTTTTATGCCCTTTGAGCTCAGAAATGAGGAGCGAAACGCAGGGGAAATGATCTGCGGAAAGGGTTTGTACGGTTTGGAGGTCGACAACCTTCTTAAAGGGGCTCGGCAGTCAAAATTCGTGGGTTCGGGAATTGAAACTACTGGGCAAAAACGAAAGGGTCACTGTCGTGAAACACCAGAAAAGTGGTTTCGTTTCGAAAAACGTAAAATATTCGATTAAGCCGAAAACTTCATGGGAAAACGATATTTTGAGTGCGCGACAATTACATGTCGTAATGCCTTGTAAGGCACCCAATCTCGATCTAGGTGATTCTCCGATCAATTTTCAAAATTAAAAAGGCTACAATTATCAAAATTCGATGAGGATTACAGAGATAGCTTGAGAATTTTTAAATTCAAGCAGTTTCACGTCGAAACAGGGGCAAAAGATCATGCGGCGTTGCGGTCACGTCTGGATATTTGCCAGGAATCAACACAAGAGGCCGTGCACCAGATTTCCGAGCGCTTTAATAAGCACATTTTTATAAGCCTTCTAATACGGGGGGTGAAGAGCGAAAATCAACCCCTTCTATCGACTAGAGCTCGACAGTAAAGCGACTCGTCAATTTGATAGCATTTAACTGTCTTTGTATTGTACAGGGTGTCCCAAAAAAACTAATGTTTTTTTGCGAAACGGGCGGATTTTCTGATGTTTTTCTGACCAAGGGGTTTTTTTACAAAAATCGCAATTTAAGAATTTTTATGTGTTTTTTTCTGGGAAAATCGAGCAAAAAATTCCGACATTTCGAAAATCGGCAAGACGTGCTGGACTCGCCTTTCCGAGAGCTTTCAATATATAAGACCTAAATCGTAAAAATCGGACAGGTCTGCGGCCGGCTAGAGGGGGGGGGGGGCTTTTTGGGACACCCTGTACTCTGTCGATTGTTTCCAACGTTTTAACGTTTTTTACGTCCTACGCCTTTTACCAATCGTATTTTAATGGTACTATTTGTACGATGAAAGAAACAACTTCCAAAAAAATTGGTTCATCTAAAAAAAATTAATTGTTCTGCAAGGCCAAGCTTAAAGAGAAAAGTAAAATGTTTCTAAAAATCATGGTGACCACGCCATTCATTATTGACTAATAATATTAGGCGTTTTTTAGCTGAATTTCTGAATCAGCTGGAAGGTAAATTTATAACGAAATGCGACAAACAAAAAAAAGCAAAAAAATGTTCAAAAATGCTCGATAAATGCGTTTTTATCAAACATTTCAACGAACGTAAGACTTTGGTAAAAAATTGAGAAATTAAAAGAGACCTGGAAAAGCCACAAAAGGCATTCGGCCGGAAAAATGCTTCATCATCCCTTCCTCATCATCGCCGAGGACATCAACAAATTGCCGTTCCGCTGCAAACAAGAGAGCTTTTTCTTGGGAAAAATCGTAGAGGCATAATAAACTTCGTTAAGCTGAATAAGCCAAAATAAATTTTGCACTTAAAACAAGCCCCAATCCCAATATACTCTGCAAATGCAGAGCACGTGCAGGACGCGAAAGCCCACGTGCAGGACACGAAAGGCCACGATTGTGCATGTCCGGACATGCACAACCGTGGGCCTGGGTGTCCTGCACGTGGACCATCGTGTCCTGCACGTGGACCACGGTGTCCTGCACGTGGACCCCGTAAACAAGTCAACTTCGTAGTCAACCGGAAATCAAATATTTCAAACACCGTTCAAAGTTTTTTTGCATTCTTTTTGAAAGTTCAACTGCTTTTATCAATGATTCCCTCATCAACTCGGTTTCGAACCGGAAGTTAGATGACAATGCGAGAAGTGGCGAGGACGATTTTTCACAGGTATGAATGTTGACTAAGATAAAAGGGTCATAGATTGTGAAGACAACTACATAATCGATCGCCCATCCAAGCAGCAATGTGTCTACAATGAAGTCCGAGTTTATTTAACAACTTGCAGATGTGGCAGGTCTTTTTGAACGTTTTAAAATGGCTCGGGGTGAAAAATTTTGTGGATCTACTCCATAAATAATTATACAGGGTGGTCCATAAGTATTGTCGTTTTTCGAGGCGTCATATCTTTTCCCACTGGGTGATTTCAGCCATTTAGCCAAGTAGGTTAGCTTAAGACAAGCCTTAGAAACCACTTTGCTTCAGAAAGTTTTTTGGAATAATGGTTTCTAAGGGAGATAATTTGTCTAAAGTGGGCGACAAAAGTTTGGGGGTGCGCCGCGCCAGAATTTCGGGAAGAAGGGCTCTAAATCCAGCGATTGAGAGTCAGGATGTTTTTCCAGCGAGTTATGGTAGCTTCAGCATTGTTCTGCATTTCCCCAAATGGAAATCTAAACAGCTTGTCGCTTGAAGGAGCTATGCCCTCCGCAATGTTGGACGAAAATCCGCAAATTCAGGGCATCCCCGTCATTTTTTAGTTATCGAAGTTTTATTTCTTCCTGGGACTACCCGGGGGCAATCCTAAATGGTATTACTATGCTACCTGACGTTTTCTTTTTAATGGCATATTGAGCTAGGCTTCTATCACTTTTCAGACTTTGATTTGAACTAAAACTGGCTGGTGCATGCCACTAGACAAAAATCTCGGTTTTCTTGAACTTCATGTGGAATTCTGCGCTTAAAATTTGGGAATAGTTGAAAAGAAGCCTTAGCTATACCCAAGAAAAATGTCACAGTTTTCCCAGCTTTCTAGCAGCCACGATCTCAGTTTTACATACGGGTAGGCCGAGGGCGGCGCACCGCGTTCGCCGAAACTTTAAATAGCGCTTGCTCAAAAACGGAGATGCGAAAAATTTTGTTTGGAAATTCTGCTAGCAGAGTTTTACTTGTTCTTTCAATTGTAAAGGCAAATTTAGTGAATAAATAATTCTTTTGTCGCCAGCCGAGCCTCGCAAAAGCCATTTTTAAGCTGAAATTTGGAGGTTTTTTAGAAACTATGTGCTATAAGCTCGATTAGATACAGCCGGCCAAAAGGCGCGACAATACTTATGGACCACCCTGTATTGAAACATTATCTAGTAATGCCCACTGTCAATGGTAGGTTTTAAGATGCAATGTATCATAAAAAGCGTCAGCATAGGCTGCAATCCGTGGTAAGAATTGTTATTTCTATTGATCAACCATAGTTTAGTCGCGCCCCCAAATGTTCAATTTGACGATTGGTAATATGATTTCATCTATTATCGGGATTGGTTATAAGGTATGCACCCATATGCTTAGAGCTTTATTTAAGGGTATTGTACAATTTGGTAAGTTGTATTGTACAAGTACGGTAAAGGCTTTGACAAGAAAAGTTTAGATGGTTCTTCTACCTCGGGCTACGACGGAGTGCGTATTATGAATATTTCAACTGTCAGTGTTTCTATGATGTTTGTTGATTGTGTTGATAAACGTATGCTTTAGTATACCATTGGAATCGAATAAGCACAAAAGAAAGCTATGATATTAATGCATTAGTACAGCGGGCAGCCTGCTCTGTTTCGGATGGCGCGGCTGCCAGCACACAATCGGCGCGGCTGCCGAATGTCGCGCGGCGCAACCGTGCCGTGGCACGCCTGCCGGCACGCCGCGCCGGCAAGCGGGCTAAAAATGGCTTTGGCACGGCTGCCGGCACACCTAACGCTTATTTTACAGCATATAAAAATAGAATTGCTTATTTGTTTTTATTGGTTTTTGGCTAGCTGTTGATGCATTCGATCGTCGCCATCGTGTAGTTGAAACGAGAGCAGCAGCAATAACTAAAATAGCTGGTTTCTTTCGCTTTCTATTGTCCATCGATCGGAGTTTACGGTTTTTTCTTGTTGAACCTACGATTAGACGTTGATGATATGCGTGTAGCATCATGTAGCGTTGACCTAGTAACGGTATGCTATTCAATGATTGTTGGAGCGGGTTCAAAAAGACTTACTTTCCTATTCCAGTCCCTGCAGCTTGTCTTCATTTTAGCAAGTTACCGAACAGCATTGCCGATCGAAAAGTTTCTACCTAAACGCAGTTGTATCTGTACTCAATTATACCTGCTATTATATTTTCGACCTTGAAACATGCTGATAAAAGATGAGAGTTTCTTGCCTCGTACTTGTGTTCTAAAGGTTTCACCTGAAATCTCGAGCGGATAACAAACGTATTATAATCATACGTAAGTAAGAGGCCGCGTACCTATTCCTTCTTGAACAATACATAAATGCTGCAATATAATAAGTTCTGAAGAATTGTTATGACTAAAACAATAGTTAGCGCGCGGCCAAAATTTTTTTAAGTTATGATGCGTTGCGACTCAGCGACAGCGGTCTGCCGGCAGCCGTGCCTTGCAGCTGTGCCGGCAGCTGCGCCGATGATATGCCAGCAGCCGTGCCAAATCTGGCCTGTTTGCCGCCTCCCGAGGTGTGCGGGCAGCCGTGCCAGAAGCTGTGCTAGCAGCCGCGCCGAGTTTTGGTTCGCCAGCAACCGTGCAGCAGCGCCAGCAGCCGTGCCGGTGGGCGTTACCGTGCCGGCAGGTGCGCCCCTCGCAACAGAGTGGACAGTTCGATACGGTGGGCCAGTGCAGCCCACGAAAGCCCACGTGCAGAACACGAAGGTCCACGTGCAGGACACGAAAGCCCACGTGCAGGAGACGAAAGCCCACGTGCAGGAGACGAAAGTCCACGTGCAGGACACGAAGGGCCACGTGCAGGACACGAAGGGCCACGTGCCTGGACATGTCCTGCACGTGGGCTTTCGTGCAGAGGGGCCACGTGGGCCTCGCGTCCTGCACGTGCTCTGCATTTGCAGAGTAGGGGGAAGAAGTTAGAGTTGGGTACGATACGTCATTAGGTGCGTAATGGTCTAGTGATGATTGCACACATCATATTTTTAAAAATCAGCAATTTTCGACCTTCAATTAAAGTTTTTGTGACTCTCTTTGTTAGGAAAAATTAGCATAGACCGGAAGTGGGGGTCGCCTATATAAAGAGAAGAAGGGATGTTTTTCATTTTTGTCATCTGAATTCAGGACAATCATGCAAAGGGTAGAATAGCATCGGGTCCAAGACGGGCCAGGGTTAAAAAGTCGTGAAGCGGCTTTTCAACCCTGGTTTGCTTCGTTAAATGTCTAAGCTAAACTAAATTAAAATTAAAATTAAAATTAAAATTTTGTAGCATAAAAAAATTCGTATCTTATACCTCCCTGTAATTACGCTTGTACCAAAAATCCCTGTAATTACGCGAGCATTTTTCTTTCGGGCTTTCCGGGGCCCTGTCTTCGGGTTTACACGCATTCACAGGGCGGCCGACCAAAACGGCTAAAGACCCCATTCACCTATCATTCGATTTTTATATAGTTTTCCACCAAAATATTCTTATCTTATCAGACTTTTAAACCATTGATAGTTTGCCCCCCCGCCAATCCGGTTAGGCCACGCAAACGGGGGCGCCTATGGACGCGGTGGTTGCGTTGCGCCGACCGGCAAAATTGATTTGCCTTGAATGTTCCTTTACTTTTGGCGGTCAGCAAGGGGATTTTTCGTAAAATAACCATTGAAATCGAATTGCCCGTCTTCCAACCCATCTTTAATCTTCAAATCAGACCTATTGAGCTTGTTTTTCGCCCAAAAGAGTCAAAATCAAAAATCTTTAGCTGTCTGACCCCCAAAAAACTATAGAAAACGCTTTTTTTCATGTTTTATTCTAATCGTTATGCATAAGTAGGTAATATCACTAATTTAAAGGCAATTTTTGGCTAGATTCGATCGAGATTCAACTTCTTTAGCTTTTTAGCTCGTGAAAACACCATAGAAAACGCTTAACTTTACAATGGATGCTATTAATTTCAGTTAAAGCTTAGAGTAAGAAATTACAAGAGATAAGGCTCAAATTTTCCTTGGATTTAGCATCGCTAAAAACCCTAATTGAGTTTTCCCTTTTGCAGTTTTTTACCATCGTCTTCTTGCCTTTTCATGTCCTTAAGTTTAGCACAGTTCTGATCTCGAATTGAGCTATTTTTCTGGATAGATCTTCGTTTTTCAGGTAACCATAGCCAAGACCAGCGATGGGCTTCTTCTGCGAGCTGTGCCGCAAGACGTGCCACGGTTGTTCGTTGCGGGTGAAGCCGGGACTCGACGACATTGATCGCATCCTTCGCGAACTGGCGGCAAATGGTCTATCGCTGCCCTTTGGCTACGATATGCTGCGAGAAAATCCGAGGATTTGTGGATGGCACGTGCCGGAAGAGTATAAGCTGGTCAGTTTTGGGGTGTAGCTTATGGGAGTACCGCTAAAAAAGTTAATGTAACTGGCAAGTAGTTTTCGAGGTCGCTGAAAAAACCAGGATTGGCATTGTGCTGTGAAAACTAGAAATAAGTATAACTAACGCAGTAAATGGGGGCAGAACTTCGTTTTCTAGGTTTTTCTAAGGCAATCAATGCGTTCAGCTCAGCACGAAGGTAATAAATATGTTATTTGCCGCTTTCAAACGCTAGATACAACATAAATGAGACATTTTAGGCTAATTATTGGTAAAGTTGTCGCTTAAAAATGTCATTGTTTGTAGAGAGGCCGAAAGAGGAGCTACGACCCGGGGAGTATGGCCGTTGACCACGAGGAAGTGCTGGAGAATGGGAAGGCAACACCGCCAAATTCCTCAGCCTCATCTGTTCCAGTTTCAAAACCTAAAACACCCACTGTGAGGCATTCGTCTTGTCAATCTGCGAAGGGGGATAATTTTGCTTTCTGATTGGCTCAAGCTGTCAATTTAGTAAAGTTATCTTTATTTTTATTTACACAGCCGAAACAGAGAAAATAGCTCAGAATTTACCTCTAGTTTTAGCTGTAAAAGAAAAATATCATAAATTCTTTAGAATATCGGAGTGAACTCGCAACAGCAATTAAGTTGATGAAAATATACGAATAGCTTTGAGGGCTTGAAACGTTATTTTTTCGCTTATATATAACGCTCTTAAACTTTTAAACTTCTTCTTTCACTTCAGGTTTCAACCTTTATTTTCAGAGGCTTGCCAATTCCAACCCATCTACCTCCATGGCTGCATCACCCCAGGTCCCGCAATGCTCCGACGAAGAGGACGCGGAGGTTTTTCTTTGCTAAAAACCTATAAGCTTTCATTTTAGGCACTTTTCGACGAGACGTGCGAGGACAGGCATGAAGCGGTGGAGAAGCAGGATGAGAAAGATGAAAAAGAGGAGAAAGTCGAGGCCAAGGTACACCAATGATTCGTTTAGTGGACACTTTTTTAGAAAGATGTTGCCGAAACCAGCAAGGCCTACGGCTCGGACGAGGAGGACGCGGAGGTATTTTGGGCGCGTACGAGTCGGCACGGTCGGATTTCGGGAAAGGCTCGCTTTCGACTACGGCGATCCCTGCGAGCTAGTCAGAATTGACTTGATCCGCCCGTAGAACTATGATCCAGCACTTCCGGAAAAACTAAAATTTACGTCTCTGTCAACGGGTTGATTAGCGGGTTCTGACTAGCGCGCTGGAATCACCGTCGTCGATTACATAAGGGTGGACGCGAGCCTGATTCCAATTCCACTGTGCCAACTTGAAGCTCCGTTGTTAGTACTGAGCTTGATCGAGAGAAACGTATTTAAAAAACGTGAAATTTTTGACGATTTTCACAAAGTGTCAACGAAAAAATCTAAATTTATCGATACTTTTTCATTTCCAGGCCTTGTTCGATGACTCCGAATATCAAGATCCGGAAACCGATGCGAAATCCGAGGTATATTTTGTTGGATAAAAACTTTATTCATATTTCTTAGGTCAAAGCGGATTCGAAGAACACTTCAATCGCCGAAGGGCCAGTGAAAAAGGACGAAAATGGTGACGAGAAGGCGCAAGATGTCGTGCCGACACCCGTTAGGCCGGCGAAACCAAAGAGGGTCTATCATCCGAAGGTATAAAGGCGTAGATTTGCTTTTAAAGGAGTTTCAGAAGCCGGCTAACGAGCAGAAAGAGGGAATACCGCTTGAGACGATGGTTTGTCAGGTGAGATAATAGTTTTTATCTTTGTCGTCCATAGGGTCGACTCTAGAACAAAAAAAAAGGATAAAAGTTGCGTTTCAAGAAAGGACTGATGGACCAGTATTGCATTTTTGGTTTTCTGATCGATAAATAGACCTGCATCATATTTTTCCTTTAGTTTAGCGGATAAAAATAGCTTTTTTTTGCGCAATCGTAAAAACGGCTAGATTGAAGCGCATTCGAAGAGTCTATTGCGAATTTTACAATTTTCTTTTGGGTATCTGTACCTGAAACATAGTTTTTTTTATTCTTTTGGTTGACTGGCGATTTTTCTGTCTTTTGTTTCTGCATTATTTTGCTTGCTTTGAGCTTCGCACCTCAAAAATGAGCGAAAAGCAAGTTGGGCAGCCCAAATCATTTTTCTGATCGCTTTTCTGTGTTGAATTTTGCGTCTTTTTCTGATAATAATTCATCCTCAAATCGTAGAAACAAACAAAAAACTAATCAAATAACCTTTGGAAACCCTCAACGCAGTATTAATATATTTTCGGTTTTCCTGATAGTTTTCTAGGCTTGAATCATATTTTCTTTTGCTTGCGCCGTAAGAAAAAACATGATTGCGTGACGTTCTAGGGAAATAGGCCTCAATTTATCCAAATTCCAATTTTATCCCTTTTTCAGCTATGCGGCAAGCGGCTGAGCCATAAACGAACCGGGCACGATATTGTCTACGCACTCATCCAGCACTCCGTCAGCCACATCGACATCAAACCATTTCAGTGCTCCGGTACGTTGTTATACTTTGAGCTAGATTATATTAACCGCATGAAAAGGATTTTTTGTCTTTAGAGTGTGACTTCACGGCTCATCGCTCCGTCTCGATACCGTTGCACCGACGGGCGCAGCACAATGGCGTCGGCTCCGTGATTGACAATCGGTGAGGGGAATGTGTGTTACTGATGTTTCAAATTAGAACGTTGAATGCGCCTAATTTAATCATTACTAAACACAACACTTTTCTGGGTTTTTAGCTGGTTTTTCCAACTGCTAGCAATAGTTTTGGGACAGTCTAGTCCTAACGATAAGCGGAATTTTTCTCAGCATTCTTGAGAATCTATGCGGTTTTTGCAGCACGATTTATCACTTGTAAAAATACTTTTAATCGGGATTGTTATAAAAAACTGAGCGCGATTTTTGTGCTTATTCATACGCTTTTGTTTAGCTAAGTACTGGTTCAATGAAAGCTAGCTATAATTTTCTAGAAATTCTAACCGTTATTTTTTTTTGCAGCACGAACGTCTACTTTGCCAAGCTGAAGCTGCAGGCGATGAGGAATTTCCCGCTGCAAATGCACGAGGTCGAGAAGTATATGGACGCCCAGATGGCGCGGTTTAACGACGGGCTGTCGATTCATTTGGACGAGGAGCGCGAGGTGGAGAAGAATCAATGTCAGGTGAGGGATCTCTCTTTCTCTCTCTCTCTCTCTCTCTCTCTCTCTCTTTCTCTTTCTCTTTAGCTCTCGCTATAGGTCCGACGATAAATTATTATGATAAAATCTGCACTGACTCTCCAAATCTTTGAAACATCTTTGCAAATTTGAAGTTTTTCTTCTTTATTTTTTTTGGAATTTAAAATTTCGGAGAGCCACCGACGCTGAAGGGCCTGCGTTTTCTATGGTCGATTTTAAACCGTATACTAGAGGCTGAAAGACGTAGACGCGTCTTTCTTCATAAAAAGTCTCAGTTCAAATATACCGTAGTCTCATTTTTAGGAAACTTTGCGAGTATAGTTTTTTGCAATACGGGTTTCTTATTGTTGGCATTGGAGGATCTTCGATGTCTCTCCAAATTTTTGAAACATTTTGATCTTTGTGAATTTCCTGTTTTCAATCGTTACTACGAACTCTACGCCAATGTCTTTTTGACAATTACTTCTCCTCTCTCTCTCTCTCTCTCTCTCTCTTTTCTCTCTCTCTCTCTCTCTCTCTCTCTCTCTCTCTCGCTATTGCAAATTTTGTAATTCTTTATTATCTCCTGCATTTGACGCACACATTGCCTTTAAAAAGCTCAAAATTTTTGGTTCTAGACAGAAGGAAATACGAGCAGTCTAGATTCTTGTTTTTCCATTAAAAATACTCAATTTTTATGGGTTTTTTTCCAGCTATGCGGCAAGAAGATAACACTCCAGAAGGACCCTTGCATCAACACCATTTGCATCATGCAGCACTCGATGACGCATATCGACCATCGGCCCTTCAGATGTCCTCGTGAGTTAATTTATTATCATCTGGCGTTTAATTTCTGTTTAAAACTCAATTAATTTTCATAATTTTAGAGTGTAATGTCGACAATCGGGCAAAGGACGAGATTCGGAAGCATCAGGTCCGCATGCACGGCCACGCCGAAGAGGTTATTGACGGGAGGTAGCTTTTTAATGAGTTTCCTTAAAATCTACTCTTTTTTTTCTAGCTTTTCTGGGGTTTTTACTGATATGTTTTCTGGTATTAAAACGCAACTGCTAGATTTCTGTCGGTCGAGCAAATTTGTAAAGTTTAATCAACTTTAAAAACGCTTAAACACTGAAAATCGCTTTTTTCAAAGCTGTAACTTTTCGACACCTTCTAATATCTATTTTTTAGGACTGAAGAGTACTTCACCGATCTGATCAACATGGCGCGCACAAACTTCCCGCTGCAGGTCGACGAGCTGGAGACGCGCATCGAGTTCGTGAAGAGCAAGCTGCGCGAGTTCGGCCCGATCAAGGCCAAGGCGGACCGGCCGTACAAGGCTTCGGACAAGACGCCCGCCGACAAAACGGCTCAAAAGACTGAGGTATGGGAAAACGGTGTCGTTGTTTATTGCAGTTAATTCAAAAAAATTTCGAAGTTTCCGAATTTATGGCTATTCAGGGCAGGCTGGCAGGTAGCTTTTAGGAATTTGACCAAAAACCGCGGTTGGCTAGCAAATATTCTTTTGGAATTTGGTTCGAAATTCATTGACTATAGGCAATTTTAAAAAAATCTACACCAAAGATCCGGAAGACTTTAGGAATTTGTTCAAAAATCAAGGCCACTGGCAGGGATTTTTCAGGGATTTAATGCAAAACCCAAACACGTGCCATTACGATCCTCGAAAATTCGAGGCAGGCTAGCGGAGGTTCTTTGGGGGTTTTTGTTCAAGATCAATAAAAACTAGCGAGGTTTCTTTAGGAATTTGTTCTAAATCGAAGGCAGGCTTGCATGCATTCTTTAGGAAATGATGGATGGAGATCTGCCGCTCATTAATTATTTTCCTAGTCTTTTCTGTACGAGCTAAAAACCGAAACACCTTTTTCAGGACTCTGCCTCACCCGTGAAACGCCGCCGCTCCCAGCGCCCACGCAACGACAATGCACTACAGGCGTTTTATAGAGAGTTTGGCCTCGGAGGTACTGAAATTTTAATTATTTTAATGACGTTATTTTGAGACATTTCCCCGAAACCGTCAACGAGTCGAGGACGGGGGAGGAAGCAGCACAGAGAAGAAGAGCTGGACCAAGAGAATCCTGTCGAGCAACCCGAAGACGTTCAGGAGGTTTGTGGTTTTTATGTGTATTTCTGCATCGTTGATTTATTGTAGCCATTTGAAAACACTTCGTTGCAAAAAGATTTCTTAATTTTTTGATTTTTCTTAATTTGCAATTTCAGGAGTCGGCGGAACCTGCCGAATCTGCCGCCTCGCCGCAGGCCCCTTCCCCCAAAAAGAGCCGGCTGACCGAGATTTTTGGTTTGTTTTATCTTGATTTATTACTTTATTAAGGCTTATTTTCTTTTTAAGCTAGCAAATTTTAGAAATCCGTGTTAGAAAAGCAAGTTTCGAATGGAAAACGGGGTTTCTCACTTTAAATAGCCACAATGTCCCTTGCTTTCTGGTTCATGTTGTTTACAATTAAATTTTATTAGGACCTATGAGGAGTCGTTTAAATTATTTTGACCGATTAGACACTTTTACGAAATTAAGGACTCAAGAAAATTCTTTTTGAATAAGATTTTAATTTTTTTTTTACAGGTGACCTTCTCGCTGCCGCCGGCTCGTCGAACGATGGTGACGGCGCCCCGCCGGAATTTGTAAGCGATTTATTTTTGTTATTTGCGTTAAACCAGTAGATTATTATTTAAAAAAATTAAAAAGATTAAAACTGCTAGACTATGATAATTAAAAATCACTTGGGAAAAATTTGTTATTTTTAGGAGTCCACGGTTGATGACGAGCCGGCCCGGATCGATGCGCTGATGGCACTTTTTGGTGAGCTTTTTCCAAATAAGGCCACGGCAAAACGGAAACTAGCAGGCTCATTTTGAAAATATAGTTTTTGATTCTTGAAACATTTTCTAGTCGGCTTTTGACCGGGAGTGGGCAGAATTCGTTGGTTCTTTCGTAGTATCGTAGGGGAATTACTTTTTTTTAGCAACCAATTTTTCAAGCGTCTGCTTCAATTAAAAATGTCTACAGCCTCTGTTCTACCTATTAACTTTCTTTTTCCAGGCCACCCGCCAACCTAGAAGACGTCACCAAAAGCTTGGCATACATTTTCATTTTTTGCTCTTTGCAATCGGTTGTTATTTTGTTATTTCGTCCCGCATCCATTCCATCATTAAAATTTTGAGATGTATAATAAGCAATCATCTTTCAACTCGGTGGATTTGATCCGTTGTTTGTTATGTTGTGTTCAATAAAGCGGGAATTAGAGAAATGATCGCCGCCCCAAATTAGGTATTGTCACAAAAATTCAGCTTATCCGGCCCGGTAGTTTTCGAGATAATTTTTGAGGTACGAAACTTTAAAGTCAAATTTAACTAGGAAAATAAACTTTTTAGAATCTCAAAATAGGGCCACCCTACTAATTCGACTATGTGACAAGCCATACTTGGGGCCGTTCGAGTGGCGTATGCTTAGGCCTAGCTTTTAACATCGATTATCTAATAAATAATTTTCGCACAAATTATCTTTTCGGCACACGGTCGAAACACATTTTTTTAAGAACCGCCCCCGTCTCCAAAACTTTTGGCCGGTTTTTCAGACATTGGCGCGACGTTCAAGCGCAGGTTGGTCGGGACCGAAAACGGCCTACCGAGCGAAAAACTGGGCATTGATGCCGAGATGCGGTTGCATGGATCCTGACAATCGACATTGAGGGAATTTTTTTGAAATTTAGGTGTTTCAAAAAAATTTCGTGTGCCGTCCCTTCATACACCAGTATTACTGGATGATTGCTAGTTCTGAATATGCTAAAAAGATATATAAAGCCGCTTGCCTTTTCCAATAGACTTTTAGGCGTCGAGTCTGACGTACTGCCGCTGCTGATCGAGCAAACACAAATTTGCCAGGCGATTTTTCCGGTTTTGTGAGCAACTGCGGGTCCCAAAAAAGTTAAAAAGGTGTAAAAAGGAAATTCACTTCATCGAAAATAATTTTGTCGAAATATCATTTTGTTGTAGTTTATTTTTGACGAAATTTCAATGTCTTTTTGCCTCAATTATTCATCCCAAATCTTGAGAACATTTCGACAAAACGATTTTTGCTGAAACGGAAATAAGACGAAGGCAAGGGAGAGAGAGAGAGAGAGTGAGAGAGATAGAGAGAGAAAATTCACGGGCGTGCGTTGCGGGTGGCCGGCTTGTTGCAGACGCTCGGCAGAGCTCGGTTTTGATTGTTCAGGTGGGCAGAAAAAGTATATTTTTATTGATTTGAAAGTCATTAAAGAAAAAAGCTCAAATTTCACTAATAGCTTGGAGCTTGCGCAGAAATAAAAAATTTTTAATCGAACCAGCATGATGCAAAGAAAAAAATGTGTTTCGTAAAGTTTCTAGGGCCGTTAGCTTGGAAATAAAATAATGATATTCGATACGACTTGATAGCAATAATTAGAGAAAAAGCGGGATATGTGGGTCCGGTCTGGGATGAAAAGCCGTTAAAGAGATGCCGACGGCATAGTCAATCGGTTACGCGCTGGAAAGAAAATGTATTTGCGCCTCTCCCCTGGGCGCGCTCTCTCCCCTGTTGGCACTTGTCAATTTGTTGATGAGGGGGGATCGACACATGCCGTCGGCAGCCCTTTACAAATCCGGGAGAAATACACCTGAGAAACTCAGCTCCATTAAAGCAGCTCTTTTTTGCTCAGACAATTGCAGAAAAGAAACATTTTTACACTACCTGAATAATTTCAAAATTGAATGTGTTTCGAAAAATTATATAAGAGACGCATGTGACTATACATGGGTCGACGCGTGCATGCGCCGCATAAGCGTGACTCGCCACGCTCTTCTGGAGCGTGGAGACCCACGCTTATGCGGCGCTTTATGCGTGCTTTTTCACGCGCGCAGTTTAACTCCAGAAGCAAATCAGGAATTCAAAGGACATATATCTACGATTTCGATTTGCTAAAACGGATTACCGATACATAACTATCAAGTTCATCTTTGAATTTACATAAATAAACATCATAGGTAGTGATTCAACTTTTTGTTACTTAAATTCTTGACAACAGATCGATTTTTGCCTTCATATGATTTGGAAAATTTTGATTTTGCATCTTTGAAAACTTTGCATAAGTGTTTCCGGAGCGTGGCGGGCCACGCTCATTGCGGCGTGGTTTATTAAGAGGCACGCGCGCCAGCGTGGCTCTCCACGCTCCGGAAGAGCGTGGCCAGCCACGCTTATGCGGCGCATGCAAGCGTCGACCCATGTATACATGTGACACAAGCATTAATCGGGAGCCCTGTTGGTAGGTGGCTAAGCAATTGAATTAAGTATTGGTTAAATTTTTTGACTATAGTTCCGGATCGATCTCTCTCTCTCTCTCTCTCTCTCTCTCTCCCACTCTCGCTCTCTCTCTCATTCGCTCTCTGCCGAGTACGGTAGCGTACCTACTTCCGTTTCCCCACCCTACCCTTCCGATCCACAGCCCCGAACTTCCCGGTCCCTTTAACCTGTTCCACTGCTCATGCTCATTTACTCGTGCTCCTCTTCTCTTCCTCTTCCTCACATATTGTCACGTATTAGTTCGACATCAAATAATTGCTGTCGATGTCTTTTCGAGGACTTTGATGCCAGAAATGAGCCCGTTTTGGGAGGGAAAGTACGAAGAATTCCGCACCTACGGAAAGTGCGCCCAGAAATTGCACAACAAGCACAAATAACCGCCAAGCAAGCACGTAGCGCATGTATTAAGAAAATCTAACATTTCTTTACAAAAAGAGTAACTTATGCATAAAAATTAAATCGCTGTCTACGATTTCCAGACGGGGGGAATGCCATTGCAATAAAATGTTTTGTCATTTTGCATCGACTCATGGTTCCGTTGGACAACAATTGGGCGTTCGACACGCGTATAAAGCATCAAAAATCAAAACAGACTACGCAAAACCGAGAACGTCGCTGTAAGGGTATCAAAACTTAGCCAAATTGCATTTTGTGCAATTTTTTACTCTAATTTTATATTCTGGTATGAATAGAAAGCTGATTACTTGAGTTTTTCTATGCCTCCCTGTCACCTTAAACTCCATCTTCGCAAAAAAATGTTTCGTCCACTTTCAGAGCAGCGTGATTCAGTTCCGTGCCAATTCAGATAAGCTGCGTCATACTCCACACAAAAATTGGGCCATAACTTCGTGGGCCGATTGGCCAATTCCATAAAGTTTTCTTATGTGGAATCTATGAAACTAGAAAATTTAATGAAATCTTAAAAGAGCTAAAATATACGTCAGACAACTTGAAATACATCTTAATTTAAAAATCAAAAAGATGGCAGATTAAAGGAAAATGAAAGCGTTTGAAGCGTGCGCTACGGTATAAGTCAAATATTGAAAACGTGCATCAATAAAATGTAATGCCGTTAGGATTTAAAAAAAAATCAGTAATTTTGCAGTTACGATATCAACGGTCTGCTGTACGGGCTGGCCGACAACGTAGTCTGCGTAAACCAAAAACGCCAAAACTTTTTCGATCCAGGCACTTTTCTGAAACATAATTTTAAGAGTGATTAACCTGCTGCCATTTGTCGAAGCTGTGCCTTACAAAATCGAAAATACCGGCCAATCTCCGCCAAAATACTACTTAAGTCATAGCTCCGAGCCAGAGTCGATTCTGAGTCATCCGCAAAACGGTTCAAGACATAGCTCATTCGATAGAGAATTCAATGCTCAGCCTATCATGCGTGGCGATTCTTCTTGATCTTGACATTTTAGTGAAACACCTTTATTTTTCATTTTTTTCAGATTATCCTTTTCGAAAATCCAGTGTTTAGCAAGCCCTGAATTTCGAAGCGGGATTCTCGTAGTATCCCATAGATGCCTTGAGGCCATTTAGCGTGTAGCCACTCGAGGACAATCCCGCACTCCGCACACTGTGTTCTATTGTACGCCCTACCACAGGGAAGAGGGGGATGGGGACATTTTGAAGAGTTGCTCCCTCCCAAAAGACTGACAGTCAGTCAGCCGACCTGATTTTCGAGCCGGACCCCTCAGCCTGAGCCACACCCCATGCTCCAAACGCGGATTACAGGATTTGTGTCCCCTACAGCAGGGTTGAAAAGGTCATTTGGCATGCACCGGAAACGATGGACTATTTTCTGGTTAAACAAACAGTAAGAAAATACAAAAACAAAAGTTAACACCAGAGTTTTAAATTACCGTAGAATCCTTACTGTAATTAAGTCAATGAGAATTTTAATTTTTTTTAGTAAGGAAATAACTATGTTTCAACTAGAAAAACTATCTTAAAGGTTTTAAAAAGTTTTGAAGTCGACATTTTCGTAAAAATCGGCCATTTTCGGTTACAAAATTGGTAGTTTTGAATATTTTAATAAAATTTGGTAGATTGTATTGCTCCGCCTGCTGATAATGTCAAAGAAGCATTTAATTAAGACCTTTTAGCATCGGCCATATACGTTTACGTTAATACGTTTATCTTTGCCAACAACACTCTTCCGTAAACTTTTGTATGTTTCAAACTACCTAGTTAAATGCGGCTTCAAAACCTGAATCATGAAGAAATATGGAAAACGTACAAAAATAATTTTAGAGCGTTGATGAACCGGATCGATTGTGACGGAAATTACAGTGTTGAAAATTCATTTGAGGCAAAACATATGTTTCAAAAACCACCGGCTAATTGTCGAGAAGAGATTCTGCAATTCGTACCAGCAACGTAGGCAGAGCAACCAGCTGAATTAAGAACTTCCTTAAGTCGAAAGATTTCGATCTGTTAAATATCTGCAGACCAGACAGCTATGAGTAGATTTTGTGGTAATTAAATTCGAATTTTAAGGGGCCTGTAAAAAAATTCCAGTGTCGAATGAAAAAAAATTTTAATTAGGAGTTTCAGAATACATGATATCTGTTCCGACGCAAAATAGACACGTCTGAAAGCCCAACTCGGGACGGGAGCATGGTGCGAAAATAAGTGTTTCACGATTTTTCATTAGCCGCTACAGGCAAGTCCTTTCAATTTTGGTTGATTGCGACCAGTGAAGGAGTAAAAATCAGCCCGGAATTTCGTCCTGTAAAAAAATGATTTACAAATATTCGTGATGGGTGAGCACTGGAAAAATTCAATCGGGCCTGCTTGAGCTTTGAAAATTCCTGCTAGAGTCAAAACCCCCCGGGTTTCTGAAATCCCCCCGTAAATTAGCCTTCTACCTGGCGCTCTCCCTTTAGAAGTGCATTGTCAGGTGAAATGCTACGTTTGAAGCCACGCTTTCGTTAAGGAACAGGTACGATTCAGCAGACTATACCGGGTGCCCGGATAAAAACATCGCTTGTAACTCGACGCAGAAGTATCGTATCGGAATCATAGTTACACCATTCGGAAGCCCTGGAAACGGAGATTTTGCAACAATCTTGAAAACCACGTTTTTTTAAACGCGCCATTTTACAAGTAATTTTATAAGATTTGCCGGTTAGTCGGGGCTGCCCACGAGCTATTTTGCCTGAAGTTGGCGCGGCGAAATTGCCGGAATTAGCCGTTAATGGGATGCAAAGGTCGTTCCTTAATGTTTTTAAATGCGTTGTAAAATGGTGCTTTTAAATAATAACATGGTTTTGAAGATTGTTGCAAACTGGCTTTAAAAGGCTTTCGAATGGTGTAGCTAACATTTCGATCCGATACTTCTGCGTCGAGTTACAAGCGGTATTTGTAATGGGCACTATGTACCTGGCACTCTTCCTGTGGCATCGCACCCGAAAATACGACTTACCTACCTGTCCCATTCCCTTTAATGCCAACCCCCAGGCTCAAGTGTACCTCAGAAAGTCCCGTTCCCTAAAATGTGCCCTAAAAGCCCCTCGTGAAAACCAGCTTTCAGGGGGTGTTTTTGCATCGCATAGCCTGGAGGCACATCCGTGAAAGAGCACAGACTGGGCTACGGTGTCTCTTTTGCGCGAGGGTGTTTGCGTGGAACTTGGTGAACTTTTTAGCCGGAGAGAGAGAGAGAGAGAGAGAGAGAGAGAGAGAGAGAGAGAGAGAGAGGGGAGGGAGAAAGACAGAAAGAGAGAGACAGCGAGCGAGAGAGGGAGAGATAGAGAGAGAGAGAGAGAGAGAGAGAGAGAGAGCAAGAGAAAGAGAAAGAGAGAAAGAGAAAGAGAGACAGACAGAGAGACAGGTAGGCAGGCAGACGTAAATGAAATCTCCCCTCGCCCCGAGGTACGAAATATAGATGTTTCATAAAATGCACGTTCCCCCGCACTGTATTTACCGTAAAATGGCACAGCGATCCCTCCTACACCAAAAAGTACGACAACTTCGTATGGGAATTAATTGGGCCAGGTTTTAAATCAGCTTCGCGGCTTTTCGACCCGGTTAGCGCCGTTTCATTTGTTCATTGGTATGAGCGTGCATTGTCGCTAAACGGAAGCACAAATCGATGCCAGTTGGCAAAACATTTTGTTGCTAAGCGGGTCAAACAGTTAAAGAAAGTTATTCAATAGATAAAGGTCTTTTTCTATTTCTAATGATTTTTATACCTTGAATTTCTCAAAGCTTTAGCGAGGATTGTTAGATTTACTTATTGAATGGGCCAGATCACGTGTTTAGCTTGGCATTGATAGTAATTTTTATATCTTATTGCGACTTACGACGGACCATTATTTTCGATCGGAACAAAGAGTCCATCCAAAATGACAAAACATTTTTTTTGTAATTGCTACTGGTAAGTCTTAAAATTATTTTATGCGTCAGAAAGTTATCGACAACTCAAAAACAATCACAGCAGTTCTCATGCAGCATTAATAATGCTTATTTCCTGCTTTCTCATGAAATGCACTCCTTTCAAATGTTTTACTGATTCTGATTCTGACTCCTTCTGATTGAATCGGATAAAACTTATAAAGCTAAGCTAAGCTATACATATTATGAAAGTATCGGTTTCATAGCTCAAATGACGTGTTGAAAATGTTTAATAAAGGATTTGCCCTTTTTTTTAAATGTCAAGCACATGGCGACGAATTGTTGCCGAACAAAAGCACCGTTCGTTGCGAGTTGATGAAACACCCTACTGTCACGCGGCTCAAACAGTTAAGGAAAGTTTTAAGATAGCTGAAGCACATTTCTAATGATTTTTACTCCATAAATTTCCCAAAGGTGTATTGGGGCATACTATTTTTTAATTAAATCGACTTTGTTAGCTTTGCTCAGCTAGTGTTGATTTTGGATATTTTATCACGGTGAAGGCTGACCAATTGTGGTCGAACGGAAACTGAAAGTCGATGCAAAATGACAAAACATATTTTTTGCAAAAGCAATCACCTTGTCAAAATCATAGAAAGGATGTATTTTTGCGCATAAATTTCACTTTTGATAAATTAATATTATATTTTCTTATTAAATGCGCTACGTGCTTGTTTGGCGGCTATTTGTGCATGTTGCGCGATTCCTGGGAGCACGGTCCGTTTGTGCGGAACTCCTCGTACTTTCCCTCCCTAAGAGGCTCATTTCTGGCATCAAAGTCCTCGAAAAGACATCGACAGCAATTATTTGATGTCGAACCAATACGTGACGATATGGGAGGAAGCGGAAAGAAATAGCGGCCCGGGCAGTGGAACAGGTTAAAGGGGCCGGTAAGTTCGGGCTGTGGATCGGAAGGGTAGGGTGGGGAAACGGAAGTAGTTTTACGCTACCGCACCCGGGCAGAAAGACGAGAGAGAGAGAGAGAGAGAGAGAGAGATTTGTCCTGTTGCAAAACGTGAAAAATATGTTGTATTGACCGAAATACCTGGATTAACCTCAGCAAAAGCAATCCCTGTCAGTTTATCGCGTAAACAATTTAATCCCAGCCCGCGTATCGTAGCTTCCGCAGATTAGCACAATTGTTTACTGCCATTTGAATTGCGTGACGGCCGTAATACGATCAGGAATATCCCAAAACCAGTGGAAAAAAGCCCGCTTCGCGGTCCTTTTCCACTGGGCCCCGTCCAGGAACCATGAATTTGAGTAGCTTCTTTTTAGCCTGCGGCGCAAGAACCTGAGTCAGACCATTCTTTGGCCTGCGGCGCCAGAGCCAGTGTTGCGCTGGAATCCTTGAGCCTGCGGCGCTAGCTACTGCTTTTCCTCCCGGATTTAGCCTGCGGCGCGAGAGCGTGTGTCAAGGACCTCTTCTTTGGCCTGCGGTGCTAGAGCCTCGGTAAAGGACTAATCCTTGGCCTGCGGCGCGAGATCCTGCCCCAAGAACCTTTTTTTGGGTCTGCAGCGCTACACCGCTCCACATAAATTTGTAGGCACCCCCAATTTTTTGCCTAGGGAAATCGCAGGTCATTATAGCGCTTTTATCCCAATTACCCAATACTAATTGGGGTTTGTGAAGCTGAAAAAACTTGTGAGATTTTTACGAAACCACCTCTGAAATTTTAAAAAATTATTTTTCTGAAAATCAGGTTTTGGCCGATCCACAAAAATATGTAGGCAGTACCATTTTTTTCGCGATTTCCGGATTCAGCGTCATTTTTTCACCTCGAAAACCGTTGGTGATGGTTTCTGGTGATGCTCTTGCTTGATCAATTACTTTTTTCAAAACAGACTCAGTAAGCTCGTGCTCCAAGCGCGAAAAATCATGGGATCAAAAAGTGATCTGTAAACGAGGTCGTTGGGGTAAAACTAACTTGGGGTAAAATTCTCCTTTTCAGGCGATTTTCATCGAGATCGACCGGAGACGGGTCCAAGCCACCACAGAACCGGGTACTGGGACATGCACATCTTGGGATTCTTCAGCATAAAGGCTCGAGGGATTTTGGCAGCGCGGGATCCGGCGAATGGCAAATGCGCATCAATTTTGCATCATTTGGAAGCATTATTCGCGCGCGTATCGCCCCTTAAGCGATTTCTGAGATCCCGTTCCATGAACCATCCTGATTCCGGAGCCTTGCCGGCGACAGCGGCTAGATGTTGTTGAAAATCGAGCTCGATGCGTTACGTACGGAAGCGTACAGGTCATGTGACGAAGTTACAGCACAAACCGAGTTTGAAATCGCCTGAAAAGGAGAATTTTACCCCAAGTTAGGTCCAGGCTACGGTAGGGCCAGAAACAAGTTCAGAGAGTTTTGCGTTTTAAATGCGCAATTGAGGCTGGAGATGCATCTGCTTCTGGTCGGAAGGCCTCTGCGGACCACATCCGCTCGGTAACATTCCGAAAGTATCGTTCCCACCGCTAAAACGACCTCGTTTACAGATCACTTTTTGATCCCATGATTTTTCGCGCTTGGAGCACGAGCTTACTGTGTCTGTTTTGAAAAAAGTAATTGATCAAGCAAGAGCATCACCAGAAACCATCACCAACGGTTTTCGAGGTGAAAAAATGACGCTGAATCCGGAAATCGCGAAAAAAATGGTACTGCCTACATATTTTTGTGGATCGGCCAAAACCTGATTTTCAGAAAAATAATTTTTTAAAATTTCGGAGGTGGTTTCGTAAAAATCTCACAAGTTTTTTCAGCTTCACAAACCCCAATTAGTATTGGGTAATTGGGATAAAAGCGCTATAATGACCTGCGATTTCCCTAGGCAAAAAATTGGGGGTGCCTACAAATTTATGTGGAGCGGTGTAGAGCGACAGCCAGGCCTAAATCGCGCACACGGAAAGCCTAGAAATATGTTTTGTTGCTGAACGACCAAAAAGCAAAAAGATAAATGTGGATGGATGGATGTGGCTTCCAGCACACCTCAACACACCCGGCTTCCAGCACCAACCCAATCTTCCGTTTCAAAATTCATTCCTATTTCCCCCGAGTACCGTACCCCTATCGAAGCGCCCCTTTCTGGCTATTTTTATAGGATTTTCGGACCGAAATATGAGCGCCGCCAATAGCCGCGGGCCGATAGATCACTTGGATGTTATTGGGTGTCGCAGGGTTGCTTTTTTGGGCTGCAAAAGCAAATCCGGTTTTTCCGGCGGTTTTCTGGTACACGGCAGTTCACACATTGGAACAGGACGAGCGCCGCTGTCGGGCGCTCTGCAGGAAAAACAGATCAGCAAAAATGCAGCAGCTTTTTTTTGAAAAATGTTTCAGGAAAAGATCCACGACAGAAGAAAGGATCAGCTTTAATACGAAGTCTTGTCAAAGTAATTCCTAAAAGGGTAAGACATTACTTTCCCCCAACCGGAAATTCCAAAAAATTATTTTTTGCCGTAACTTTTTTTGTTTTACAGTAATTTGAGCTGCAATTCAAACTCTTCGTGTTTTTTTGGGGCTCTATCGAATGACGGAGTCAAAAACCCGAAAAATCGCGAAAATTCCGAAAATTTTGGGGGCCCTCGGCCTGGGGGAGGGGGCAAAGTAAAACCTAGCCCTTAAAAGTTTGAAAATGAACACAAGGTGTGAAAATTTTCATAGTTGCTTGAAATACCAACCAGTTGCTCTAGTGCTACGCATGTTTCTTCGTATCTCTCTCGCTCACTCGCTCACTCACTCACTCACTCCCTCCCGTTGTCTGGAGAAATAAAAACTAAAAATCTATCTGTGTTAAAATGCAGGAAATGTTTCAGAAACGTAGATGTTGACAAAAATGCCACAGGAATCATGTGCGTTCCGAGAAGTGGAGATTTGCAGCCTTCCGGCCCGTTTCTAATTCTTCGAGCGTAAATAGCATCAGGGCATAGCTATAAGAAAAGAAATAGCCAGTTTATTACAAACCGAAGCCGTTAGAAAATAAATTTGCAAAAATACGATGTTCCCCTTTCAACCTCCATGCACCTTGAAATTTCCAGCAAGCTTGGTTCCAATTTCAGTTTCAATTGGTTTTCAATATCCTAATCCAATTATATTTGGAAGAAAAAATGGTTCAGGACGACCCAGCCTAGCGTGCGAAAATATAAACGTTATTGTATACTAGAAGTTTGATTATAGAAGTTTGCTGGGGATAATGCAACACTGGCCAATACCATACATACTCACTTTCAAACAAGGCAAAACCGAAGTATTTCTCTCTCTCCCTCTCTCTCTCTCCATCTCCCTACCTCTCTCTCTTCCTCACTCTCCCTCTCTCGGGTACGGTAGCTACTGCCACTTCCACATCGTACTCTTTTCGATCCCTTCCGCGAACTTTCCGTCCCCTTTAACCCGTTCACATTCTTGCCCTTTTCCGCTTCCTCTTCCAATCGTCACGTATTAGCTCACAACTGCTTGGAATTTTTGGACTGAGGATTTTACATAAAAATGTGATGCTTTGAACGCTTCTCGAAAAATCAACATAAAAGGTCTGGAAGTCGCACATAAAAACGAACGTCTTCATTTTTATGTGCGATCAGCGGTACGAATTGTGCCCATACATTGCTAGCAGTAATTCGACTCAAAACATTGTGTTTCAATCAGAAAACTAGAGAGGCGGGTGAAGGCCGGGCTAATTACGAGAGACGGATGGTCTGGATTCGACAGGATTTATATACAGGGTGGCCCAATAAAAAACCACCCCACCGGCCCCTAAATCGACGCAGAAGTATCGGATCGGAATGATAGTTACACCATTCGAAAGCCCTTGAAACGGTGAATTTGCAACAAGCTTCAAAACCATGTGTTTTATTTAAATGCGCTATTTTACAACGCATTTAAAAATATTAAGGAACGGCTTCTGCATCTAACTCATATGGCTACTTCCGGCCATTTTGGTTGGAGAAATTGAGGCAAATTAGCTCGTATGCAACCCCTAAAAACCGGAAAATTTTACAAATTATCCTGTAAACTGTCACATTTAAATCAAACACCTGATTTTGAAAATCGTTGCAAACTCGCCGTTTCAAGGGCTTTCGATCGTTGTAAAAATCATTCCGATCCGATAGATGTGCGTCGAGTTACAGGAGGTGTTTTTAGCGGGGCACTAGACTCGAGTTTGCAAATTTGCATGAACACTGTAGTTCTTCGATTCAAAGAGCTACCCCTTAAAGCTGACTTGCGGTTGTTGAACTTTTGGATTCCCGGAGAGGGTCGTAAAATTCGATGCAACCCCGGATGACACCACAGATCAAGCAGGGAGAGAGAGAGAGAGAAAGAGAGAGAAAGAGGGCTACGTGAAAATAGGGAAGCTCCGCCCCTAATGCCCCCGGGGATGTTCACGATTTGACAGCCCCTCCGCCCCGCGCTTAGCCTTGTACTTGGCGCACCGTAGCCCTGCCGCGCCCTTTAAAAGGAATCTACCATAAAACTACTACCTCTATTTTAAAATGAATTGAATGAAAATTTAAATTAATCTACGCTATAAACTTGATTTTGTTTGCAAGCAGAAAATGTTTCAGAAAAACTCATGAAGAATGGGTTTCCGGGTTTCATAGTAACTTTGCCCAATACGCTATAATAACGTCGAAATTCAGGATGTCGCAAAAGTTTTTGCATACAATTCGGGATTTTGCCAGGAAATTAGCGCATGTAAATTTCTACTTTCGGCAATTTCGAGACGCTGACACCCCTTTTTAATATTGTACTTTGCGCACCGTAACCCTGGGGCGAGTGTTCACGCGATTGTTGGTTTTTTTATTGCCGATCATTAGCTAATTAAAATTTTAATGGCTCGCTTTCATTTTTACGAAAATCATGGTTGTCGTAATTCATATGTCGAAAATTCAATGTCTTGCGCCATCTATTCACAAAAATATATTTATAGCAACCGTTTTCATGCAACATCTTGAATTTTGGAGCTGGTAGATATTTTGCCATGATTATTTCCTGACCAAACCCCTTCAGCGGTATGATGAAGATTCACCATTTTCGCAAAAAAAATGTTTAAAAAATTGCAAATCCTTGTTGCCGGCCTGGGAAATAAATCGGCATCTCTTTCGTATCGGATAAATTGTTTTTCGCTCCTGCTCCTCAAATCACCAAATTTTTTAGCCCTGAATAGATGGCCAAGCTAAAATCCTCAACCTCCACGGTATTCAAGATAAAAATGTGTTTTATATATATAAAAATTCATCTGCTGGTGTTCGAAAACGCTTCGCGGCTTTTGAACGCTTGATGCCCTCGAAGTCGAACAGCCGGGCCAACATTTTCACCCTTGAAACCTATACTTGATCTGTAACCTAAAAAATGTTTCGACAAAATTGATGGTGTATAGCTTTCTGGAATACATATTTGCTTTATACTTTCCCGTATGTACCTAGCGTTTTAAAGGAGCGCACAAAGCAGGGCTATGGATTCTATCACCGTTTTATTGACTTTGGTTAGAGATTAATTCGAGATAATTAAAGATTAGAAGCCATAGCGCCATGTACTAAATCCATAGCCAAATCTTTTTAAAAAAGGGCTTTTGGTTTTCGCAAAAAGAGAGGAATTCTCGTGGCAACAAAAAGAGCTAAATTCCTTTCAAACTCTTAAAAATGCCACAGTATGCGGGAACAACAAAAAGTTGCTGACTATTTAAAATCTTAATAAACTCGGTACCATCCCAGATCACAGGTCAGGCCCACAGTTTAATTTCAAGAAAGTGTAAATAGATCATAATACAGAAATTATTTGCAAGCCGAAACCGCTAGAAACTAGATCTGTCCATTTTAATAAGGTGCCAGCAACTTTTGGTTGATCCCACATTCTGTGGCATTTTTAAGAGTTTGAAAGGAATTTGGCTCTTTTTGTTGCCACGAGAATTCGTCTCTTTTTGCGAAAACCAAAAGCCCTTTTTTAAAAAGACTCTAAGACTTTAAAAGAGAATTTAGCCCTTTTTGCCTCAATCTTATTGTTAAGATCGTGAAATAAGCCAATGAATACTTATTCAGATGAACTCTTGTACGCAAAACTTCAAAAAAATTTGCCTGCGGCGCTTTGTAACGGCACTAGAAACCATAAGGATGCACGGGGGCCAATCGGCAAAACGGATGTTTCGGGTGGGGTTCGAACCCGTGGGGCAAGACTTCCCAGTACAGCGTGCTAACCACTAGGCCAACGGGGAGACTGGAGGCCTGTCTTGGGGAAGCTAGACCCGCCCGCCCTGACTCAGGACTGGGGGCGCCAAAGGGGAGGGTGGCGCCCCGTATGGCGAAGGTTTAAAGTTATAATATCTCAGAGAAGAAGCATTATTTCGATGCAATTTCTTCTTTACTTTTTCCGGCAAGGTCTAATGCATGTTTGAGCAAAATTTCAGCCCAAACGGACATCACTAACCCTTGTTTTGGCCGCAATTTAGCTTTTAAACTTAAAAATTCAATATAAATTTTTTAAAAGCCTATTTTGAAAAAAACTCTTCTTGCGGTCCGAGATTATCATTCACCCAATACGTGTGCAAAATTTCAGCCCAAACGGATGGTGGGAAGGCACTTTTTGACGACTACAAAGGTTTTGCGGACAAACATACAGACATACAAACGCAGACCCCCCCTCGAAACGCAATTTAAATCGGCTGTTAAAATTCGAAATTTCACTTTTTCTCAAATTTTAAAAGCTTATAGTATGCAAAAAGTGTCGCCGGTTCCGATCGTGTATTCAGTTTTGCGATCCGATGCTTGGTTCTTTTTTAAATCCGGAAAAGGGCCCCAAAAGAGTCGTATGGGGGGTACCTCAAACCAAAAGGGGTTAGCGGGCTACGCCCGCTAACCCCGAATCCACCGTCCTGCCTTGTCGGTCCCTTTAGGTGGTCCAAGCTAAAAAATACCCCCAAAAAATCTCGAAAAACAATTTTTAACGACTAATTTATTATTGTTAAACTGCATTTTTTAAGTAAAGATTTTGATTCCGATTAAAGAATTTTTTCAATTTGCCTAACAATTGGCGTGTTCAAAATAAATGGCGCTAACCTAATAAAATAATTTAACCGGTAAAACCATCGTTACTATCGTTATTATCGAGCTTTTCTCATACTGATGTTTCATGCTAATTCCTGCTTCCTTTTTGCCCTTCGATTTTAATGCGGTCAGTTTAGAATCCATGACAACCAAGCCAAATTCGAGCAGATTTTTTCCAATTTTTCAGCTGTGGAGCCCGTCGAAAGGTAAGATAAAATAAATACAACTAGACGAGGTCGAGTAAATTACGTAAATTAGATTTGTATTTGTTTTCAATTTTCCACTTATGTATTCATTTTAATGAGTTCGATTACGATTTACGATAAAAATGAGGGGATGAGAGGAAAAATGAGGCCAAATCAGTAAATGTTCCGTCAGAAATTTTGCTTCAGAACTTTTTGAAACAATTTTTTTTTCTAGTCGCTGGATCGGTTTGACTTCGGCTTAAAAAAGTTCTGGCACCTCAGTTTGTTAATTCCATATAAAACAAAGTCCTACACCCAAAATTCGTTTTGCTTTATTTTGATGGTTTTTAAATGTATTTTTTTTAGAAGGCGTGAAATTAACAAACCTTCAACTTTAATTCGCTTTGATCTAATTTTTCGCTTCTTCGGTGCACTAGTCAAATTATTGTCAAACCCAAATCCGCGGTGCCTTAAAATTTTGCGAAACATACTTTTTTCCCGTTGGGTTTTGTTGGCTATGGATCTCCAAGCTCTATCTCCAAACTCTGAAACAGCATAATCCATAGGTCCGGTGGCTTGTCCGTTTCTTTAAAGGTATGAGGACGGCATAATGCGGTCGGGGTGGGCGCGAAAAGAGGCAGAGCACAGACACGCAGTGTGGCATTGTGAGCGGCAAGCCGAGTTCACCGGTTTGGCCAATTCAAGCGCCTGTTTTCTAAAAAACGCTCCAACGAGAAAAACGAGACAGAATTGCACCAAAAACTTTTATCACTCGCATGTTCACATATTGGCTCGTTATTCATAAAAAATTTATTATGACATCACGTTACGAAAAACAAAAATCACAAAAGAGAACAGATATTACCGCTGGAACACGGGATCCCATGAGCACCGCAGCCAATATCCTACCGTCATCGAGAGCGCAACATCAAAGTACAATTATGTGCCAATATTTTATCAAATTAACAAGCAAATATCACAATAAATATTTTAAAACAATAGAAAAGACGTGGAAACCTGGCTTTGAACAAAAATCGGTGACTCGGGCACTTTCCCTTGGGACGGCGCGCCCCGCCCCCTCTGCGTCTCTACCCCTGTCGTAATTGGACGTTAGCCAAGAAATCAAACCCCCCCCTCCCAGGGGGGGTTTGATTTATGCCGTCCTCATACCTTTAAAAAACTGGATTAAATAGTTACTACTCCAATTAAGTGAGGTAATTTTTGGGTACAAGAAACAGAGAGAATGGCAAGTATCTATTGCACAAACTAAATTTCAAAGAACCTGAAACATTTTTTAAACATTTTTTCTATACCTATTTTTTTTGGATTTGAAGAATTGACTCTTTCAAAATGACCACCAATAAAATAGATATAACTAAGAATTTACAAAACATAAGGCAACGGTCGCTTTAGATGACATTTTTATACCTATTTTGCAATCACTATTTTGTAAGAAAAAGACGCCGAAGCGGCGAGTTCTACGACTGAGAAGCCATCCACCACGAGTTCAATCTCTTCCTCCACAATTCCTGAAAAATCTGCAACTACTGCTAAGCGACGATTCCGGCATGACGTCGCTGTGCTTCGAGCGCTGGCCATTATTGCCGTGCTCGGCTACCATTTTGCGCCCAGCTATTTCCCGCTTGGATTTTATGGGGTCGACTTGTGAGTTATTTTTTGCACTTGAAGCCGCGGGGAATTCGATAATCTTATTTATATATTATATTGCGTTGTGAATAGAATTGATCCTGATTCGTTATGGCGGAACGATAGCAGCCAGGAGTTTCGGTGAAACATTTCACCCGAAACTGAAAAAGATTTTAACTATTTTTGTAATGAGCTTACTTTTTTGGCTGCTGCTTTAGTATTCCTATTAGAGCTTGCTCGCAAAGTCTAGAAACGAAAATTCAAACAAAATCCAGAATTCTGAACGACATCTAATTATGACCGATAAAAAGTATTTTTGTAATTTCAAAAGCAAAACTTTGAAGGTTTTTGCTAAAGAACTTTTTTTGATATTTGGGAATTTTGGTAGGCGTTGTTGAACATGTTTTCGCACTTGGCATGCAGATTCGGAATAATCTGCCCAAAAAAGGTCCTTTTCGGTTTGGTCTTTGACCGTTTTGATAAGAAAAAGCGATTAAAAATTTCGATTTAAACGATTTTTTCGTTAATATTTTTAAAATTTTTGATCGATCAGAAAATACACTAGAGAGAAAGGTAAAATTTGGAATCCCCGACATCAAGAGACACAAAACTATATTTACTTCGAACATACCCTACATACGATTGCCTACTAACAATCGGATCCTTGATTAATTTTATTTGAAACATTTAAAAAAACTTTGGTTGTGTTGGGGCATTGCTAGCCTTAACCTTCTAATAAGGCGATATTCTGTGATCTGGCTCAGCCCAACGCTAAAATATATTTTTTCGATAGAATTTTTCGAGCCGATTACGCTCTACGATAAAATATATGGGGAACCGAAAGCTAAAAAGCGACTTCCATCGAGGCATTATGTGATTACGGCGTTGTGCCGTCCAATATTTTCGGCAAAACATAATTTTTCTTTAGAGAGACAAAAAATTTGGAAAACTGCTTCTAAAAAAGATATCAAAACGTTTCATAAAAACTAAAAACAATTCATTTGGCCCTTGTATTTGTATTATTTTAAAAAGACCGTCACTTATAAAATTTCGTGACAGCCAAAAACAGGCGAGGCGCTACGTCCGCTAGCCCCGAAAAGCGCTCAAAATTTTTAATTTTAGACGTTATAATTAATTTTATTTTTGTCACTGTAATACTTATTAGAAAGCTGTATCTGTATCTGTAAGAAAGCTGGTCCGTGATTTTATAGCTTTTAGGGAAATTCAACGGGGTTTGCTCCTTAAAATAAACTGTTTCAATTCAATGGGAGCAACAACACCTTTAAGTTATGAGTATTTCGTGACCTTCAAGCAGCCGCGTTAACTGACAGAGGCGGCCTTTTTAAGTACAAAAATGCGATTTGTTTTCTGCATTTTTAAATCAAAATTTGTAACACTTGCACGCTTAGGATTAGTAAAAAAGTTTATAAGGAAAAAATTGATCCCCCCCCGATAATGCAAAAGCACCAAAAATACATTCTTACAGATTCTTTGTGATCTCCGGGTATTTAATCATGGGTATTTTGGCGAGCGACCGGTCACCATATTACATGAAAATATACAATTTTTACTACAAACGTTTGCGGCGTATCTGCCCGCTATATTATTTTGTGTTGTTGGCGATTGGTAAGTGGATTTAAATACCATTAAATCTATTGTTTTTGGTCAGTCATAGTAGTTTATAGTAGAAATTATGATTTTTAAATTAGAGCGTTAATTTAAATAAGAAACTTTGACCAATTCTATGATACCAGGCTTTTCCTCAATCTTCATCTACTCGGCCGGGTGGTTGACACGTTTTCTCGGCCATTTCCGGCAGGCATTAATGATGTATCTGAACGTGGATTTGCTGTTCAGTAACGGTGACTATTTTGCGGAGGTATGTTTCAAAAAAAATTAGGTCAACGGGGTTCAAAACAAATTATTCTCGTCGTTTTGTTCTCCTGATTCCGGGTCGGTGAAAGAAATTCCGTGAGTTCCAAAAAATTTTGACAATTCGGAGAAATGCTTAAAGTTAATTTTCCTAATAATCTCCATGATGTTTGTATCCTGTCGACAAAATCGCTGCGACAGGGTGCCCCAATAAAACACCCCTCTAACCCGACGCGGATTTTTAGTCATTCGACTTTGGACCACAATTTCGGCTTTTAAACATTTTTATTTATTTTTGCGAAAAGCTAGTTGAAGTAATAACCATTTTAATAAAGAGATGAAACACGCGTTAAAACACCTCCTTTTAATGTAGTACGCATTTCTAAATTTATACAAAAAGTTGAATAACCCCGGATAATGCGAAAGAGCCCATTTTTTGTACAACGCCGATACTGAGAAGATTTTATTTAATGCGACGTTATTGAATAAATCAAAAATATCTAAGAAAAAATCGGGACGAGGATTTTCCCTATAAAGTGATACAATCACCATGGATCTACGAAACACATCTTTTTTTCAGGCCACCGAGGCGATGCCATTTCTACATGCTTGGTCACTGGCCGTCGAGATGCAATTCTATTTGGTGGCCCCAGCCATCTATTTTATGGCCAGCGTACGGTGCTCGAGTTAGTGGCCTTTATGACATTGAGGCTTTTTTAAAACGAGTTATACGTTCTTTCCGTGAAACATCTATTTTCGGAGGTACGAAAAACTTCAAAACGTTCTGAATTTGGGTGAACCTACTTAAATTGTCTTGGAGATGCACTGCAAAAAATAAATCAAGATTTTTCCGAATTTAGTTCGGGACTGGACTGTTAGCGGGGGGATTTATATGATCGCGGAAACCAAATATTTCCTAGTAACTCCCGTGCTTTATACGTAAAGTATATTAGCGAAATGTAGACCATTTTTTAAAGCATCTACGCAGTTAGCACTCAAAAATTTAGATACGCAAAGTAAGTAGGTATAAAAATTTCGACAGTTTTCGGGTCAATCAACAAATTAAAAACGCAATCCCGATTTTTAAAATAATAAAACTTTTGATAATCGCAAAACTTTAAAATTCTAGAATCAAAATAATGTAAATCCCTGCCGACAGTGAAAAAATGTTTCTAACAGTAAAGATGGCGAGTGGTGAGGTGGTTTTTTAATGAGCTGTCTGCCGCCGCTGCCACCTTTTAAAATAGATGTTTGCGCCACAGTTATTAAATGCAAAAGATCATTCGTCTGGATCTTAAACTTGATTCATCGGAATCACTGCGTCGATACCTTTATGTCATTCTGTGTAGACGTAAAATAGTCAAAGACAAGTTAGGCCAAGCCAGATAATTTTGATGTTTCATCCATAAGAGTAGCCAGGAATAAATTTTATATTGGAATCCATTGAGCTGGCCGTTCAGTAGTAATCCACCATTTCCCGGGGAAAAGGGTTACATTTTGTACATTACATTTTTTTGTAACGTACATGAACGGGATTTAATGAAAATTTAGCCGTCCGGGGATTAAATGTCATAATCGGTTTCACGGAATTAAAATTTTCGTATTGAAGGCTATTTTTCGGACCTTCAAACCTGGAAAACGCTAAAATTATGACATTCTGGTCAAAATACCGACAATCAAAATCCCGACAGCCAGAAACCCCTGAGTTTAAAATTTATCGGTAAAACGATTGGAAATATCACATTTTTGCTGTCGGGATTTTGGGTGTCGAGATTTTTCACGCGCCTCTTTTTCAGAACTGGGCCCTTTGGGTCTCTACGCATTGACCGTTCTGCTATTCGCATCCCTAATCTTCGACTATCTCGTCAATGCCGCATATTCCTTCTACTTTCCCTTTTCGAGGCTTTGGCAATTTGCGGCCGGGATGTTGGCCTGTGCTTTGTCGAAAGGAGATGGCGAAGGTATCGTTTCATTATTATGTTTAGATTTAAAAAAATCAAAGTTGTACATTTTATTTGGTTGATGCCGTACCAACGTCCCATTAAAATGGATACTTGAATGTTAGCTCGGTAATTTAATGAAACACATTTTTTCCCGATAGAAAATTGAAATGTAGTTTGCGAACTGGATAATTTTGCTATGATTTTATTTAAATACTTGCGCGACCTCAAAATGATTTTATTAATTTAATCGTTCATCACACCTATTATTATCTCGTCTAATAATAGATTTCAGTTACACAGAGTCTAGACAAAAACTAGAGTAGCTAAAGAATGATACAAAGCAAAAGCGAAAACTAAAAACCAAAAAAAAGAATTGGAAATTGAAATTTGGAAACGCTGGAAATTTTTGGGAGCTATGAGCCGCCGTGAATTATCAATTTTATCAGTTAAACACAGGGCGGTTCATTGAAACATAATTTTTTTTTACCGAAACTCACAGCGCGGGTAATATGCTTTCGTTTGGCGGATACAGTTTGGCTTTATTAAAAGGCCATGCTCTTCAAAAATACAAATTTTTTTTCCAATTCAGATTTAAACCTATCAAGCATAATTTTATACTTTTGTTCCATCGAATTTGATCAAACCTAAAAGAATTTTTACCTCCGGTGCTAATACCCACTATTGACTTTCTGGAATTTTGCTTTTGACGATTCATTGAAACACAAAAATTTGCATGTTGTTAATGATTTTAATTTACTAGAGTTAATAATTGTTAAATAATAGTAAGATCCGATGCTGAAGTCCATTTCATTCTAAATAAAATGCTAGCCATTAAATTAAATAATGTTTCACACTCAATGCAATTTAAGCAATATAAATTGGCGGTAGTTGGTAGTGAATTCGGTCGATGAACTGAATCCAAAATGTTGCTGTTACTAATGTTTTTGCTAGCACAGCACCTTACCTGCTCACTGAAACGCAAGAATTTTTATGAAGATTGGAACTTATCGAATTGTTTAAGCTCCTAGTCCTCAGTCCCTTTGAAAATTAGTGTTTCAGCTCGAATACAATAAAATAAATCAACAAATAGAGATGATAATGTTCGATCAAAAATTTTTACACAATCAGCTTTGCGGTTTTAAAAAAAAATGGATAAACGTTACTGAAACCCGCCAATTTTCGACGCCTCCGCGATTTTGTCGGTGTTTTTGCTCGGCCATTCGATAGAGCATAAAAATATACTAAGGGTTTCAATTACAGCTCAAAAATAATGTTGTATAAAAAAGGTTTGAAAATATAAACTTTAAGGAACTTTCGGCTGGGAACAATAAAGTGGCAAAGTGAAGACTTACCAAAAAATATACGTAAACATAATTTTCGTATTCCAATAAAAAAAACACATTAAAGAATAAGGTTTCGCCGTTGACTGCCACCAGAAGTCTTCAAAAATAGCTATTATAAAGGTACACCAAACGCAAAAAAATATTTTAGACTCGAAAGCATCCACCAAAATCGAGCTGATCTCCGTATTCACCGTGCCCTTCCTGTGTACCGTATTCCTGCCCTGGGGGCAGCTGATAGTTTTCGCAAAGGAGGCGAAAATTGTGGTGACGCTGGCAGCGGCGGCGTTTCTGGGGACCTCGTCTTATGGAAGGTGTGTTTCATAAAAATTTAAAAATTAGAAATTGTCTTACCTGATAATTTTGTGAGCCGCCAGTCGGTTTCCTAGCGTTTTTAGCCCGTTAATCTATAAATCTACCCGTTAATAATATATAATGTATTTTTATAGCTTTTGTGATATTTTTTGAATGCTAACCAGCTATAAAGAATGAAAAATTTTGAGAAATCGAAACGTTTTTCGCTCACTTTTTATGCATGCATTTTTCTATCAAAAATTCAACATTGTGTAATGTCGGCTTTTTTATTTGATTTTTACGGCAAAAAATGTGTCAGAAGCTATAAAAATGGTCTATATTTCGTGATAGGGCTGTCCGGGATTACTGAGAAAAACAAACCGGTTTCTTCCTCTAAGCCCCCCCCCCGGTAACAGTCCAGCACCGAAATTTTAACCTTTAAAATGAATTATTAATTATTAATTAGCCCAGTAGATCCTAATCCTTCCTAATCCTAATGCTCCAGTAGATTTTAGTGCTCCAGTTTAGTCCTATTTTTAAAAAGTGATGTTACAAAATTTTGAGCAGCGAAAAAAGTTTCAAAAGTTTGGAATTCGAGGTGGTTTTTAAACAATTAAACAACAGTTTACTTAAATTTCACAAATGTGGTCTAGAGCAAAATTCAGAATTCAATTCAAATCGACTTTTTCTTAATTTAATTTTTTCCAGTACTATCGATTGGTCGAGGGCTCGACTCGGATATATTGCCGCAATATCGTATGCGCTATATTTAATCCACTACCCGGTGCTGCGGTACGCCGAATATTTGCAGCTGTATTTCTTCCCCGGCACTTCCGGTGGGTTATTTTCACGGTCAACCGGGTCGGATGCGTATTATTTTCTTTGCTATATCCCGAGCAGGCCATCTCGGTGAAACCCTTTTCTCAAAATTTTAGCTAGCTTTTAGGTTTTTAATCTATTACGCCCCCTAAAGAAAGCAATTTCTGCTTCCGAAGCTCTAGGTTTTTTACCTTTAATTTTTCTTTAAAACATTTAATTTTTCGCTGGCTTAACGCTCACATTTAACTTGATTTTATGCCTCTCTGGTTCATCTAAAGTGCGTTTAAAAAATATTAGTTTAAAACCTTAGCCCGTTTTATAGTAGGATCTCCCTTGAAAAAAGCTTCTTTTGCTTTGGCTTGAACTTTTTTAGTTATTTAGTCGAGTTTCGATGCTCCTTCCATTAAAATCTCAATTTCATTTTTTTATTTTAGCCTAAATCAAGTTTGTACAAATGATCCAATTGGGGTATTTCTTGTCGATGTGACCCCCAGAATTTTTGAAACATTATTTTTCCCTTATTCTATAACTAACTTAGTATTTTAAAGCATACGTTATGCAATAATTTTTGACCATTTTTAATTTAAATTGGCTGAGAGGACCGGTTTCATAAATTTTAAACTTCTAAGCCATAATGGAATCTTTGAGCTTTTTTTTATAACTTGGCTGTTCAGAAAAGTTTAGCTTAAAAAGAATTTAAATTGGTAAAAAAATGGAAATTTTTTAAAGGGGCTATTTCCCCTGGAATCGTGGACAAATTTGAATGCCCGGGTTTTATACGCAGTCATCTCTCTGCCGCTTTTTCCACGATTCAGGGCAAAATGCCCTTTTTGAAACTAATTAACACTCGTCTAAAATTTAAATTTAAATGTAATAAAACCAAATTCTACTTTAGCCAAACTAAATTTGAAAAAATAAAATTCAAAATAAAATTCATACATATTAAAACAAATTAAAAAATTTTAGTGTTGCTCGTCGCCCTTCCCCTCTCCCTCCTATTGAGCATCATAATCCATGAGGTCTTCGAAAAACCCCAGCTACGCGCCGCTCCAATTGACACCGCCAAAAATATTCTCCTGCCGCTGATCGTTGGGCTGTTGTTCGCCCAATTTTGGCCAAATGCCGCTCATCCATTTCAACCGGAAGACAGCAACACAAATATACGAAACATCGAGACGAAATATAAACTGGAGGGCGGCCATTATGTGGATGATGGCTTTTTGGATGGACACTCGGTGTCACCACCGTTTGGACATTACGAATGGCTGGTAGGCGGTTATAATTTTAGATTTAAGGGCAGAAAATGGAGTAGTGTTGTTATTAAGTCCCGCCTACTTGTAACTTTCCCAAATGCAAGCTCTTAAAATATAAAAATTTGTTTGTTTCATTAATCGCTGTAGATGTTTTATGTGGATTTTGAAGCGACATTGGTGCACACAAAATTGGAACCTGCCGCTAATTAAGTTTTGGTTTTAAATAGTACTATTAAATAAAAAAAATATTTAGGAATCATAAATGACTGCTATTGCCAGTTTGCGCGAATTTTGGAAGGGGTTAAGAAAGCGTTAAGGTAGAAGAAAGCGCACTAAATCAATGGGCAAAACCAGAGAATTATTTGCGTAATTTCCGAACAGCTTCCACGGTTTCTGCAAATGAAAATCGTTAACAAAATATTAAAATTGAAGTGTTTCAAGGATCATAATAGATACCTCGGGCTTTTATGGGTCAGTAAAATCCGATTAGATTTTTATAAGTGAAGACCAAAGTTTGTTAAAGCTTCTTCCCGTATCCCGCCATGTCAAAATTCCGAATATCCAGTTTTAATTTGGCATCAATATTAAGATGCCAAAATCTCAGAAATAAAACGCTGAATGATGCACCTTGTCGTGGAATTCCAAAACGGAAATAGAAAGACACAAAGCGTTGGGATTGGTAGAGATGCAGCATTGTAAAAGAAGGGATTTTAGGAAACATAATTTTTTAAACGCCGAATGAACATTTTTCGCTAAGTATTCTTAAACGGGCATATGAAAACAAATTGAAACATTGACTTTCAAAGACGATGTCCGTAATGCGCGTAATCGCGGAGCGCATCATAAATCCAATTAATTAATTTTATTAATCAGATTCATGGATCGCGTATGTTTCTGAACGATCACGCCACGCTACGCAATACGCAACGCGCATGCGAATTTGGCCAGTGTCGTAATCCATTAATGCGCCAAGGGGGTAGCGTCACATTGATAATATTAGTTGGACGCGCTTGACCCTTTAAATATGAAACACCATATTTCCAGTCTAAAAAAATCATGAATTTCAGAACAACACTGGCAACCTGAGCGTGGTTGTTGTCGGCAATTCGTGGGCCAGCCAGCAGGCGCATGTATGTTGCAAACATTTACAAAATCAAGAATTAAAAAATTAACGTTTCATAAAATGGTGTAATTAATTTGTTTTGAACCGAACTATTAGCTTTCTAATTTCACCACGATTACCTACGAATAATTAGAATTTGGGTAAATGCTATTTTTTAATTTGCCTAATACCTAAAAACACATACTACGTAACGAACAATAGTACTAAAATACTGATTTTAGTAAATTCCTAGCTTAAAAAATATCGTTTTAATCCGTATTTTAGAACATTGGTATTTGTAAAACTTTATAAAAATTTCGGTGTATTTTATTTTTTGATTTTTTGCAGATAGTCCGAGAGCTACTTCCTGAAAATGTAACGTCAAGCATGGACGCGTTCACTTTCCCATCACGCGGTGTGATATGGCATTATTTGAAGGGTAGGTTCGTTAAAATCTAATAGTGCGTAACACCTTCACAATCCCATTAAATAAACAAAAACTTAACCCCATACGTTTTTTTCTTGAAACATATTATTTAACATCCCAAAAATGGTCATCAACTTGAGTTGTGTAACTTTGAGTCCATAACTTTTTTAGGCGGCACCGAGGTGTTTTGGCGTTTTATGGAAAAGAAGCGACCGAAAATCGTCTTCATCGTGCAAAGGTATCGAAAATTAATGATGGCCTAGACTACAGGGTGGCCGGAAAAAAAAGTGCCTGGTTTGCGTTAAAATATCTCGCTGGGGGAAACGAATCGGACCATCGTTACCATGCCAGAATGCTTAAATATGCTGGGTATGAAGAATAAACACTACTTACTTTTTACGATTTTTGACGACCCCCTACTCGTTACGAATTTTTGAACATTTTTGAAAAAGTAGAAAACTTTGAAGACGAAAATCATGGAACTTTTAATGAGTTAGGGAGACATGTCGGGTATCAAAATGAAGCTCTTGGGGTGCGCTACCAAACGCATGGTAAAAATTATCCATCGGTTTAACTAGCCGTCAATAGGAGCGTTCGGAAAATTGGCACTTTTTGAAGAATTAATTCCAGATAAAATTTCTTTACCATCCGATCTTTCTGAGATTTTGAATTTAGCAATAAATACGTAATTACTAAGTTTTGGCATCAAGTGTTTCAAAATCCCGATCAAAAAAATTTTTGGCATTTTGCCAAGTCGACGGAATTTGTAAGTTTTATGCTCCGTAAGTTGAAATTGTAACATGGTTATTATTGGCAAACAGGATTACATCTAACAAATAAAAAAAGTTATGGCGGCTATGTGTCTTTCATGGTCAACTCGGAATCGCCGTTTCGGGGGAAAAGTGCCAATTTTCCGAACGCTCCTATTGACGGCTAGTTAAACCGATGGATAATTTTTACCATGCGTTTGGTAGCGCACCCCAAGAGCTTCATTTTGATACCCGACATGTCTCCCTAACTCATTAAAAGTTCCATGATTTTCGTCTTCAAAGTTTTCTACTTTTTCAAAAATGTTCAAAAATTCGTAACGAGTAGGGGGTCGTCAAAAATCGTAAAAAGTAAGTAGTGTTTATTCTTCATACCCAGCATATTTAAAGCGCACGTTCAGGGAGGGGCCGTATACTCTGTCCAACGTATACACCCTATGGACGTAGGGACCGCGCGCACTGCCTGCCCGTGCTGTGACAGGCCATTCCCCTCCTTGGCGGGGTGGGGCGCCCCTCACCCCCTCGCGAGGTTGTAGCTGTGGCTGACTGGTATCCATCCGCGCCTCCCGAGCGGAGGGCCCGGGTTCGACCCCCGGCCGCGGCAAAAATCTTTGCTTTTTTCCCAAAAAATGTCCCTGAACGTGCCCTTTAAGCATTCTGGCATGGTAACGATGGTCCGATTCGTTTCCCCCAGCGAGATATTTTAACGCAAACCAGGCACTTTTTTTTCCGGCCACCCTGTAGATTCGTGAGGAAAAATCAATTCGCACAATTGTATGGCTCTAAAGTTTCTGATTTTTCTTCTTTTCGTGAGAATTTTTGCTCTAGATTACTATGGAATCTACTGTGAATTTTACTATAATTTTTAATTATTTTGATCTGAATTATGATTTTTTGATAGAATTTCCCGAGCTGATTCACCTTACATTTGTTAAAGCAGTTTTTTTTCATTTTCTGCATGTTTTTAAAGGCATTCAGTTAAAAACTATACGTGAATAATAATTTGATTTCTTTGAGCTCACGCATGCTAATTATTTAATGACCAATTCAGTGTGTAAAATCATCATTAAATTATTTTTTATGTGTAATGCCCAGTCAGGTAATAATTTAATTGCTAAAATTATTTTCTCTGAATCCGTCAGTAAATTTTATTCGCTAAAATCAATCCTAAGCTTCATTTTTGTGATGTTTCAAAAGCCGAGAAGGCAGATAGATAATCAGAAAGATTAATAATTGCACGTTACCGGTGTTCTAATTTTTATAATCTAAGCATTAAAACATTGAGTTTAGATACGTAGACGTGTTGGGCGATTTGGATGCGTACAGGCCAGGGAATGACAACCTGCTGGAGAAATATATGGACAGTATCGATCGACTGAGGTATGTTAACGGAATATGGATGTTTCATAAAAATTGGTACCGCCTTGCCGAAATTTGATTGTAGTCATAAATACACATTCGTTTTTCCCCTATTTAGTATCCTGACAGCAAGCAAATAATTAAAATGTTACTTAAAAAATTATTGGACGTTCGCCAAAAGTAAATCTTGATTGATATGTCGCCGTATCGCTGACCAAATAAGCACAAAAATTAGGATGGACGATTGTTAATTTTTTTCAAAGAAAACTCACGTATTTGGGCCGTTTAGCGTATAATTAAAATGTTATAAACAAAATAAGGGAAATCACGAGAACACTAACTTAATTGAATGTCCATTTCGGTTCGCAATGGAATTCTTAAGATTTTGCCGCAAGCGCGACATGCGACGCGCCACGAAAAGGATCAAGGCACGCGTGTTGCGTAAAAAAGCGGTAAATCGATGCGATAAAATCTATAAAAACCCCTGAAAAATCTCTAAATATTAATATTAGTTAATAACCTAAATATAAATAATTAATTTTATCAAATTTATTAAAATTAATTTTATTACCAGTTGTTTGTGTTTTTATTGGTTCTTTAGGATTTCCGGGGGGGGAAAGTATTTCTGGGGGGAACCAAATTTTTTCCTGGTTTTCCCGGTTGACCTAGTAATCAAATATAAAGTGTTTTCACATTGTTTTTAGTAAATTTTAACTATATTTAAAGTAGAAAAACCTTGCAAAAAAGTTAGAAAAATGTTTGAAAAAGTCGAAAATTGGTCATTTTAGGTCTTTCCCCCCCCCCCCCGCTAATCCTAAAGGTTCTATAGGATTTTTCGACCTAAAATTAAATTTTTTAATTAAAATGTGGGTAGTTTTTGTGCTCAGGAATAGTTAAAAACCATTTAGAAACGCATGCGCTATTTAGAAAAAAATTTAGGCTTGGGCCGAAAAAATTTGGTTTCCCCAGCGAAAATACTTTCCCCGGAAATCCTAAAGAACCTTTTTATTAAATGAGCATATAACATCTTCGCTATTTTTTAGCATGAAACATATTTTTTCCAGCAAATTCGCCGACCACATCTTCATCCTTGGCCATCAGCCGTTTGATTGTAGCGATGCGACGCACGATTTTCTCAACCGATTTGTGGATCATTTGAATTTCGGCAAGGATGTCGACATGTTTAATGAGCCGTATAATGTGAGTATTTCTTCGTATTTAAATTTGGTTTAATTCCGCAGCTGCAAGGTATTAAGGTCGTAATTCATTAGGTTGCTGGTCGACCAGAAAAGAACCATTAAGAAATTATCGGCTTTTAATAAGCTTAGAAATAAAGAAACATGTTTTTAAAAAAGAGGGATCCCCTAAATGGCAATCAAAACAACCCCATAGAAGCGAACTTGCTGTGATTTTTGATCGACTTTTTACTTAAAAAGTTTACGATTTTCAGCTGCTTAACCTGAACATTTTTGAGGATAAATTAAATTGGAATTATTTCTAAGGAGGTTTCTATAACAAAAATAACATTTATAACAACGAAGTCTCCGATTAAAAACTAAGAGAATTCTATTTAAAAATTAAATAAAAAACACATTTTTGATAAGGCTAAAAATTTGACTGGGTATTCGACACTTAAGTAATAAGACTGGGCAACAAAAAGACCTTGTGGCGTTTTTTGAAACCCAATTTTTTGAACATTTCATGAAAAACCTTTTCAGAAAACACAATTTGACGCAATTTCGGTGCGGCAGAGATTGCGGGCTGTTTTGGAGAGGTGCCAGAAGTGTCATTTAATCGATCCGGCGATACCGTTTATTGGTGAGGAATTTATTTAAAACTTTGGAGGACTTACAAAATTTGAATCGGTTTTTAAAGCTAAATCAGCAAATTTTCGATATCAAGGAGGCCATCGCAAGAAATACTTCTAAAACATGCAGATACACTTTAAAAGCTCAATTATTAAAATTTTTGAAATTGAGGAGAGGTCTAAATAATAATTTAATTTTTATTCGCAGCAAAATGATGTTTCGAAACGTCTTAAAATCCAGAAAAAGTTGTTTTCATTTAATGGTTGTTTGTCCAATAGAGAAATTAGGTTTTCAATCAGTTGAAACAATTTAAAGACATGAAAACTATTGAAAGCGATTAAAAATAAGCCTTCGGATCAATACTAACGTTTTTGATAAGAAAATCAATTCAAGTCTATCAAAAACATGCCATTTTTATAAAAATATTTTTTTACGTGAAACTTAATAATGTTTTTAGACGAAAACGCGCATCTAATCCGGACGTTCGACCCGGCGACTCGGCTGGCCTACCGCGATAACGGGTGTCATTTGACGCATACCGGAATTGATCTCATCACTGGTGTCTATAGGCGTGTCGTACAAAAAGCGCTGGCTGGTTATGTTTTTTGAGTGTAATGTACGATTTTGAATAAACACGGGTCGTTTATTTGGTAGCCATATTATCCTTAAAGAGCATTAGAGAATGTTTCAAAAAAATAGGTGATTATTGTCATTTCAAAAATATTATTAACTTGAGTATCTTTGGTAACTTTATTTTCCCAAAAATAGCAAAGAAAATTCAAGGTAATTGCTAAATTTTTTAATGACTAGAAGCCGTTTTGTCAAAGGGCCTTAAAAATTACCTTTTTAAGTAGCTACATAAATTTAATAAAATTATAGAAACATGCAGTCTTTTTCGAACAACTTATTTAAATTTTTTTAAATATTTTTTGAGATCTTTAAAATCGAATGTTCAATAAAAATCTAATTCTCGAAAAATTTTTCGTACCGAACTTAAGTGCTGGTCAAAAATAGGTGTTCTAAAACGGAAATTAACGTTCAGAGGCTCAGGAGCTAAAGGGACAAAGTTGTGATACGCAGTTGCAATACCTCATCAAAATCCTTGTTTCTTGAATTAAAATTAATGGTTTCACAAAAAGCAGGCTAAACAGGTGCGGCAACTCCCATATTATGAATAGCTTACGTTTACGTTAAAAAGTTTTACTAGCTTACGTTAAAAATGAAAGAATTAGCTCGTAGCTCCTAGACAATTCCGTAGCCCTCCTTCACGGACCTGTAAGCTTTGGTGCTGTGGCATTACCGGGGGCGTGGAAAAATGCCTTATTTTTGTTTAACTTTGTGTAAGTTTAAAAATATGGACAGATTTAGAAAAATTAGTTAATTTGTGTGAGTAAACGAAAGCGAAAATTAATTAATTTAAAAAGCCGACAGCCGAAATGCCGACAATTCAAATAGCCAAAAGGCTAATACAGTAATTAAACTATAGCAATCGGCGTTTTTGCGTTGACATTGACCTGGGACGACTCAGGATTTCCGGATTTTGGATGTCGGCATTTTGGGATTTGGTAAGATAATGTAGAAAAGAAGAATGCAAAAATCATGGTGTCGAAATTTCATAATGTCGAAACCTCATCAGGCCGAACCCTATAACTTCGAAATTTCAATCTGTCGAAATTCCTGGATGCCAAAGTGCTTCCCTGAGATTTGGGGGTTTTTCCGAGAAACATGCGTATGTAAATTTTGACATTTTATAATTTCGAAATTCGGAAATTTCGGCATTATGAAACTTCGACAGTACGATTTTTTACATCAAGGTTTTCGGCATTCTGATTTTCGACATTCTGAATTTCAGCATTTTGCAATTTCCACGTGACGCATTTCAAAAGTAGGAATGCCGACGTCATGATTTTCTCAGATTCTGAAATTTCGAACTTCGGATTTTCGAGAATAAAATGCCGACATCATGATTTCGGTAGTATGTCTTTCGGCATTTTGATAAACCCGGAATTTTGGTGAGCTCTCGTTAAATTCTAAAACGGTCCCGCAGGTCACAACTTTGCAAATGCCCCAGCTCTCAATTTCCGGCACCACCAATCCCGGTTAAACAAATCCCGGCCAGCAAAAATGATCCCACCCGGTCTCTGGACAATGTTTCCACGAGGTTTCCCATGTTTTTTTTGCCGTGGCGCTACGATCAAACGGTTATTTGGGCAGCCGGGATATGGGCATAAAGTGTAACAAGGACATTTTACCAAAAAGAGACACCCCGAAAAATCGCCGGCCTTTATAAGTCTCGGCTGTGGGGGAAGGAAGGTCGAAAAAAATATTACCAATCTCGAAATTTCTCTACCAAATGGCTCGAT